>JAJLRJ010000007.1:3747057-4264557 GCA_024195265.1 Dendrophyllia cribrosa
GATCGGCTCGATCGGCGTGATTTTGTGTTTCAACCGAACAAAGAATCTTCGTAGAGCAATACCGTCGTTCTGCAGTTATTTTTGTCTCCTTCTAGTTGTTGTTTTTCCCGACGCGGTTAATTTGTGTTCCTACAGTCACACTTTAGTGGTCCTGTTAAAACATGGAGGTTAGAAATCTAATAAAAGGTAAGAAATTTTAAAACATAGCATCATTGCTCCACGAAACTTGAATCTTATGAGCCGATGTCATGTAAGCATATATTCATTCCTTATCCTAATTTCGATAATTAATGTGGCCTTTTAGCATCAAAATAGGGAACAGAAAACACAAAGGAAATTAAATTAACGTCGTCTTAACTTATCGACTCAAACAACCTTTCTCTGCTGGGAAAATATTAGCTTGTTCATTTCAAGTTTATGGCGCCGGAGATTCAAACTCTGCGAGCAGAGCTATAAATATACATTTGTGTAAGCTTAAGTTAAGCTTAATATGCTGCAAACTTCAACTGTTCCGATAGAAAATGAATACAAGCAGTACCGAAGAAAATTCCCAGTCGCATATCAGATTTTATTGGATCTGAAATCGTAATTATTGATTAATAACATAAACTTTAATAAAGTAACCCAATTTATTAATTTACACGACCCACAAGCTGTATTTAACTGCTGTAAATCCAAACAAGAAAAAAGCAGAGTAAAACACAATGAAAAGGCATCAGATCAATAAAAAACAGCCACTTCTCACGTCTGGTGGTGATCCATAAGCAAGCGCTGCTTCTCTCGTTCAAAACTTCTTCTTTTAGAGACAGCTGTTTTCTAAATTCATTAAGGTAAACATACTTCAAGTATACAGTTTTTGTCTAAACATATAAAGAATTTGTTAAGAAAAGGGACGGAAGAAATAAAAATATATCAATTTTTATACATTTCATTTAATTATTTATTAAAATGTTTTTTTACTTAATTTTATTTTTGTAATGATATAAATCTGATTAATTTTATTAGTAAAAATGTGCTTACTTTATAACCTCTTATAAAATGTTATTATATTGTTTACAAAAGCAAGACACATTTTGCAAACAAAAATCAGTTAATAATGACCATACAATCTATCATGTAATCACTGATTTTGTCCATTTTTGTTCGAGTTTTATGAAGAAACCATAATAATAGCATAAAATTATACGGGGCGGGTCATACTTAGACAGGGGATGGAAGAGGACAAAAGAGAAGAAAGAAAACAGCTAATGATATTGGTTTTATTTTTTTGGCTCTTTAACAATCGTACCATATTTCCTGGAATAATAGCCGGGGGCGATTATTAGTTTTCACTCAACAAAGAGGCAATTATTCGAGGGGAGGCGACTAATGGACTGAGGCGGTTATTTCAAATATTGCTCGCTGGAAGTGCTAATGTGCTAATAGTAAGAGAGTTCCAAAAAATAAATGAAAGAGTGACAAATACATGGGTGTCACTATATTTGAAAAACTATTTGAAACTGTGCTTTTGTGACTTTTCTGTGATGATTGTTATTGTAATGATTAAATCAAAACTTGTTTCCTACACAAGAAGTAAAATTCTTAACCTGACTGGGAGGAGGTGAAACAAATCAATCAATCAATCAATCCTTTATTTAACGTGGTCAGTACGCTTAGCTTAAGAGCTAGTTTCCAGGTATGCCACGAAAATAATGAAGATAAAAGATACAAAATAAAACTTCATTAGAAGTGTATAAATTTAAGATAAGCTATAATTAAAAAACAAGAAGAAGGGGATGGGGGGGGGGGTTAATTGAGGGAGGTCATTATTTCAAATATTTCCACCAAAGAGTAGCAATTATCTGAGGAGGGTGATTAATCAAGGGACGGCTATTATCCTAGAAAATATGGTCCAAATTATTGGGGGCAGATGTAATGTATGGGGGGGGGGGGGGACTTCAGATCAATAAAAAACAGCCAGTGACATTGTAATGGTTTTATTGTATGCAAGACTGGCAGTATTAGTCAGGGATAGACAGTGGTTGTAAATAAAAAGATATTAATGTATTAAAAAAATGTTATAATAGTTTCTTTCGGGAGGGTGTACAGGCAGGAGCATAGGGTTAAAAAATGTGAAGGTTTGTCTTAATATCTAACTTATAATATGTGAAAGGCAAAATAGTAATATAGACTAGCAAAAATGCTGACATGCATTTTTATTACCCCATTCAGGTGGATGAAGGACTTGCAACCTATTCCAGGAAAGCAGTGTAAAAGACAAGCACTAAACAGCTGACAAAAACCACTTTTGTATTAATATATTTAATAAAAAATAAAAATTTTAATAAAACCACATGCTGTACTGTTTGATTTGGTTACCAGAGAAAGGGGAATCCCCCCTTTATTAAAAAGATATTACATATTGTCCAGTGTTGTATTCAGTCCATCAACCAATCTGCCTCTAGTCAAACAAAAACCAATAAAAAAACGGGTTTCAGCAGGCTTCAGCAAAAAAAAGATAAAGATAAAGAGCTTTATGTCAAACATGTTTTTCTTTAGCATGATCAATAAAATATAAAAGTAAGACATTACCCTTTCAAGAGGATTATAACCTTGTACATTTTGGAACAGCTCATCTACTGTTTTGTAGCATTGTTTGTACCACCTCACACCAGAATGATAAGCAGGTACATGGGATCCAATACGGTCAAACATTGGAAAACTTCTTTCCGGAATATTTTGGCTGTGTTGCTGGTTTGAGTGGACAGGCGCAAAGGCTGTTGGTTTCGATTGGTTTCTCGAATATTCCTCCCTGTGCCGCGTACAGGCTCAACCATCCGTGTTTCCGCCAACATATCTCGAAAAAGTCGAACTAAATCTTCTCATTTTCCCTCTATAATCTTATCCTGTTCGAGTCTTCTTGTGGAACCAGCAGGTTTGTCCATCGGAAAATTCGATAAATTGGGATGAGAGTTGAAGCAACCCGCACAACCTGCATTTCGCGCCGCGGACTCGTCACTTCGCAGAAAATTTTCAAGCGGTGTACAGCAAAAAAAGTTTGGTGTACAAAACATACGTTGTGTCTCTTCAACTGGACTAACTGTTATGAAAGTTTCGAGCTAAAGTTTGCAGGATAACTCTTGATCTGCATAACAAACGTAGCAGCTTTCACATTTTTTGGAGTGCCGCGAAAATTTACTCACGAACGAGCGGACTCGATAACGCTTTTCAACACGAGAACAATTTTTTTAAACGTTCAACACACCCTAATTTTTCTTAAAATAGAATTTTTTACTCGAAAATACTGATAAATTTATTATCTTTTTAAAACTGACCTTATCTTTTGAGTTTAAATCCCAAACTACTTTTTCTCCTGAATTGCAGTCATTTTGAACCCCCCCGCGCTTGAGCCCACGTTCATTGCCGCGGGCCACTGGCGCGTGCGCAGTCGTTTTTCAGCCCTGTCAAGGAAACCTGTATATAGCGATCACCCTGTATATAACGGTCACCTGGCCATTTCCCAAGGGTGACCGTTATATGCAGGTTTAACTGTAGCTAACTTGGACTTCCTTGTAATGCATTTATAATTTTTTGCATGACAATTTCTTGCAGTTCCACCTCCGTGTAAGTTTTCCGCGGACGTCACATTTTTGGTCCAATCCTCTGGAAATATAGGGAAGAATGACTTTGCCAAACAAAAAACATTCATAAAACTCATCAGAAAAAGCTTTGCAGCAAACTGGCGTTTCGCAGTAGTAACCTACGGGGAAAACGCTTTTGTTGAAGCTAACTTTACTCAGTTCCCAAATATAACTGACTTTGAAAAAGCCGTGGACATAATTGAAAAGGACAAGGATGGAATGACAAAGACACGGTTGGACGAAGCCATGGACTTAGCTACCACTGATGTATTTTCGAAAGCACGTCCAGGAACTACAAAACTTGCTGTGGTTCTCACTGATGGAAGCCCAGCAGACGGTTCAAATACCTTAGAAGTCAAACGAACCTTTGAAGCTTCGATCGAAGCGGGCGTTCGAGTGGTTACTTTGGGAATTGGAAAAAGCATTGATGCCAAGAAGTGGAATAGCATGGTCCAACTAAGCCAAGACTTGATTCAGTTGAACGATCCATATGAACTGACCTTTAAAATTCGTGACACCGCTGCTACCCTTTGCGCCGCGGCAGGTAAGAATATTCATCCCAAAAACCAAAGTTAAAAACGCATCGCACAAACACTAGGCTGAGTCTCAGAGTGTCCGAGGTCGCTCGCACTCACATTCTCCTCTTACCGTCTGATGTCCTTTGTTTGGGTGCTTGTTCTTGACGTCATTTGACTCATCTTCTCCGACGGAGAACTCTGATTGGTGGAAATATTTAACGGTTATATGACGTAGGACCTTAACCGCGGTCAAACGAGAGAAATTTGCAAAAGTTAAGCAAAGTACTTAAAAGTTAAGGTTGTCATTTTCACTGTTTAAAGTTTAATATACTGCCAATACACTGTCAATTTACCAAACGTTTTGAAAATTTACTAAAAAAAAGCATTTAAAAATTGTAAACTGCAGAATTTTCGGCGCCGTTTGCCAACATAATTTTGATCAGGCGCAAAGAGTTTTGGTCAGTTGTGGGGAGCAGGGGTGGTGTAGTGGGGAGAGCACTCGCCTTCCACCAATGTGGCCCAGTTTGTTGTTGGTTCTCTCCTTGCTCCGAGAGGTTTTTCTCCGAGTACTCCGGTTTTCCCCTCTCCTCAAAAACCAACATTCTAAATTCCAATTCGATCTGGATAGAGGACCTGCATGAAAACCAACTGCGGCTGATGCTTTCCTCTCTAAATATAGTTATTTATTTTTACTTATTTAACGGAAAAAGCTCATCATTTTGAGAAAAATGAAAAGATAGTAACGTCAACTATTTTTTTATACGTCCTTGCCCATATTTCCTTTTAATATTGAATTAAATCCCACTAAGTAAAACGAAAAACGCCTCAGACGTTTGACCGCGGTGGACGCAGGACCAAGCCCTCAAATATAGTACATCAGATGGGGAGAGGAGGAAGTGAGTACGAGTGACCTCCGACCGTCTGATAATCCGGCTACGTAAACACAAGCTTATAATTAGTGTAATAGTATAACAGATGTTTAAAACCATAGAACCCGGCGGGGGGAAAACACGAGTTGGAGCATAAAAAAGGTAGGGAAAACTGCCACTTAAGTATTTTAAAAAGAACCTTTCAAAATATAAGGTATATGAAAGGGGTACTATTTTCAATGAAAGGTATGTGAAAGGGGTACCTTTTCTGTCAAAAACGGTATATAAAGGGGTAAGGGTTTGGACCTCGGGGCGGAGCATCCCCGTACAACTTTGTTGAGTACCCCCCCCCCCCCCCCCCCCCCCCCCTCCCCCCCGGGCCATAGAACGAATCGTAGACGATTACGATGCAGACGTTGCTTCCAACAGATCTTGATCACCAGAGTTGAAAAAGCTGAGATATGTTTAGATATTTATACCCCGGGGGGGGGGGTACTCCCATATATGAGCTATATAGGTATGTGCCGCTGTGAAGGGTATGGTTTTCAGGCAGTTTAGTCTGGGATAGGGTATAGTATTCAGAGATTTTTGGTCTAGAATAGGGTATCATTTTACGCGAAACTGATCAGTTGCGTGAAGAATTTCGTCTAGACAAGGCTTACTAGCAAATGGAATTTAAAAATCGGTACGGCGAGCAGTACGGCATTTTTACTGACCGCTGGTAACTAATAACAGTGATAGTGAACAAGTTTCTGGAAAATAGCGAGTCTGGAATAGGTCTAGGATAGGGTAGGGTTTTTCGGTGTTTAGTCTAGAATAGGGTTGCAAAATGCAGCTAAAATGGTCTAGCATAGGTTGAGGGTCTCAGAGTCCCAGCGGAACACCCCCACCAAAACATTTGCAGAGTACCCCCCCCCCCCCCCCCGGGATTTATACATAAATATAAAATGGAAGCTGAGCACTGCAACGTACGTGATGAAGGGTTATACTGATCAGCCCAAATATTGCTAAAAACACGAAATTCGTTGTACTTATGGACAGCTTAAATTTTATATATTATATTTTTGGGAGTGTAAACAACAATTACAACCTTACATAAAGTATCTATTTTTACAATAAAAAATACTGAAGTAAAAAGAAAAAACGAAAGCATATACATTGTCAGGCGTAGGAGACAAGTAGAAGCACAAAATAACACATAATCGGACAAGTACAAAGGCAAAATAAAAATACAGTTAACTCTGTCTAAGCCGAACACCTTCGGATCCAGCTCAAGCTTTCCGCCTTATAGAGAATTTAGCCGTTACAGACGAACAAGTGAAATACGGCCAGAACCAGCCTATAATTGATGTCCGTCTTCACAGGTGTCCACATTACAGGGGTGTCCGTCTTTATATGAGGGGCATCGGTTTTAAGAGAGTGTACAGTATATTTTAGCTTAAGTATACTAAGCGCAAACCGTTTTTCTTGATAGAGCTAATAGAAAAACCCTCGTGCGTGTACGCGGCGGACATCGCATTTCTGTTAGATTCGTCAGACAATATCGACGCAAAAAGCTTCGAGAAGCAAAAGTCGCTCGTAATACACATCGCAAGAAGCTTTGGAATCTCACCAAATACCAGTCGAGCGGCCTTAGTGCTTTACAGTGACACAGCTTCAGTTCATTTCGGATTTGGAGAATCATCAAGCACTACGAAGTTTGTAGCTGCTGTTCAGAAAATGCCACATCAAAAAGGTGAAGCCAGTATGGACAAGGCATTTGACGTCGCTTTTAGAGACGTGTTTTCCAATGGCCGGGTAGGAATACCTAAAATAGCGTTTGTCGTGGCAAATGGTCAACAAGCTCCTGATGCAAAAGCCTTAGGTGTGGCTTCTGAGCCGCTGAGAAGAGCGGGGGTAAAAGTGGTGGCTCTTGGCGTTGGGACTGGCATCGATTCACAGCAATTACGATCAGTAGTGGAAGAGAATAAAGATGTTCTTCAGGCTGATTCATACGATCAATTGATTTTGGAGAGGAAAAATGTAAGCCAGATGATGTGTGAAGAAGCAGGTGAGTTTAGAAGTAATATATAAAACCCAAGAAAGAGTGTTTCATCGGGATATCCAAACACCGAGAAGTGGGTTGATAACACGATTCGTAGCCGAATTATTTTAACCGCCGGACTTTGAGGTGTTCGGATACCTGATATTATTTTTATTATATATTATATTATTATATTATATTTATTTGCCCAAAAATCAATTGAGTTTACACATTTAATTTCATAACAAAAGTCATATGACATTGAGCTGGAAGCCTCAGAAGCCTTATTATGCTAATCAAGGAGACCCCCTTCATTAGTATTACAATACTATTTGATGACTTAACCTTCGGACGTACAAGGCGGGGGGGGGGGGGGGGGTGGTTGCCACCCGCCCTTAAGGTTTTTCTCCGATATTTTCAAGACCATTTAAGATTAGCACATGACGTCTACAGTAACTGTTCATTTATCCTTGAGACACATTGTAGTAAAGTTTGGCGATAACAGGTTGCTATGGTAACGAGATATGACGTCATAAGTAACATGTGGTCAACCCATTTTTGAAGAAAAATGCGTGTTTTTCACCTTTTTTCAGCGAAAAAAACATATAAAATGCTACCAAAAGCATCAAAATGTTTAATTGTATGTAAATGTGCAACTCTAGCAAACAATATTTGCAATTTCCGCATTTTGCCGATAAATTTGAATTTTTAGTAAAATCCAAGATGGCGGCCATCTCGGTGGCCATTTTCGATGACGTCACGGACCTCCAGCAGCGCCACAACCCATAATATTTACCTTATCTTGTAGAGCACACCGCCGGCTATCCATTAGGATATGCCTCTTGTACCACGGTTGGGGATAGATAGATAGATAGATAACTTTATTTATACACGGTATTTCCATCAGTTTAAATTATCATAATCAGCTAACTACCTAACTCCCTAACTACAAATGAGAGGTAAAATATAAAAAGAATAAAAACTGCTTTTCATGGAGGCCGTGTTCAAAATATATTTAAAACTTTACTTAAAATCTATGGCGACTTAGTTTTGTCTTAAATTCGTTTAAGGAAGACGCTTGTCTTAATTCTGTGGGTAAGTTGTTTCACAACTGAGCTCCACTGTATGAAAAACTTCTTTTCAGATAATCAGTGCGAGGTTGTGGAAGAACTAGTTTGTTTTCGGTATTCCTTAAACGATAAGCATTCGCGTTATCGCGATAGTAGATATTCTGGTGTCATCGCATGTAAGGTCTTATACATCATGATAGATTTCTTTTCTAATCTTTGATGACAGAGTTTACGCCACCCTAATGCCCGGAACACATCATCCAAATTACTATCGTTGCTCGCAGACATTAAAATGCGGGCTGCGCGATTTTGAAGCCTTTGAAGCTTTTCAGAAAGGCCCTTATTACAGTTTCCCCACACCACACTGCAATAATCAAAGTGAGGCTGAACAAGGCTATTATAAACTTTGATTAAAATATTAAATGGGATAAGATGCCGTATCCGTTTAATTGCACCAATGACGGAAGCAGTCTTTTTACAGACATTTTCAATATGGCATTCCCAGTTTTTAGGGTATAAGTTTGCGTGTATGTCCGAGGGTTAAATGTGTATGTCCGAGGGTTAAATTACTATCATAGAACGCAATCCTAATTTCGTGTTGGTTGTCCTGTGGTTTACATGCAGTAAAATTTGAGATTTTTTGGTAGACGGTCTTCCAAATGGCTGCCCCTATTGTTTTTTTCCAGGGGCTCATTTTCGCCGGAAATTCCTTCGAACGCGTCTCCATAATCTGTGATTACTGCTAGTATATTATTATAATTGATGAAACACTCTTTCAAACTGATCATTAAATACAAAGAAAACAAGGAATAAAATCGCCAAAATCTATACTAATTATGCTAAAATTCCATGTGCTGTAGCAGAAACCATATGAATCATGGGTTTAAATATTTGAGCATTTGTTCATTAGAGATCAGGAATAATATTCCGCTCGTCGGCACAATTGGGAACTGCAACAGATTTTTTGTTCAATTACAATTCTAATAAACTGACTGTTATAAATCGCGAAAACTTCAAACTGTTGATAAAGTATAGGCCAGAAGTGAAAAACAGGAGAAGAAGACTAAAAACTAGAAGCACAAAACGGTTGGCGCGTTGAATCGTATTAAATTTAGTTGAAAAAAATTCAACGTTAAAAGCACAAATCTTCTTTACAGCTGTTACCATTACAACGCGACGCATCGCTAGGAGTTGACACATTATGCCGGCATAATTTCGAGCATAATACTATAGGTGGAACATCGAGCGGCATAATAGTGCCATTTTGCGACATAACAGTTATTTCTTTTTTTAGAGCTACTATTGTCCGTTAATAAAGTAAAAACTACAAAATTTCAAGCTATTTTAATGTGCTACGTGGTTTCCGTAGTATTTAGTGCCCAAATTACCTTACATGTATTAACTTTC
The DNA here is from genome assembly GCA_024195265.1 of Dendrophyllia cribrosa. Taxonomy (NCBI): domain Eukaryota; kingdom Metazoa; phylum Cnidaria; class Anthozoa; order Scleractinia; family Dendrophylliidae; genus Dendrophyllia; species Dendrophyllia cribrosa. The sequence goes on from JAJLRJ010000007.1 coordinate 3,756,565, forward strand.
CTACTTTACTCGAAATCCATTGGATTAAATGTTCATATTGTGTTACTAATTTATTATGAAAATACCGTTTTTATTTTCGCGCTTCACGGGCTCCGGGAAAAAATTTTTTTACGGCATAATTACGAGCATAATAGCAACAGTCGAGCATAATTTGGAGCATAATAGTCCGTGTTGAGGGCAATGCCAAAAAGCATAATACTCGATTTTAGGAGCATAATGTATCAACCCCCACCCATCGCTCTTCATCCCCGAAGGTCAAACTTGAGTTTGGTGGACGTCAATCAAAGAAAAACCGTTAACATTGTTTTTTAAAATTCCGACTGGATTCCGAACAATTTTACCAAAAAGAAATAGTAAACATTTAAAAACAACAAAATTCAAAGTCAATTATAGTTTTAAAGGGAAGATTTCATTCAACATTAAAAAGTGGCGCTTTGTGCATCCGCGGCTTCATGAGTTGTGATCCGCCTACAATTCATCATGCGTCACTGAGTTGTAAATTATCACGTGCAGTGAAATTTAAAAGTTTTATTCTAAAAATACGGTTTCTACAAACAGCAGCTTTTCTTTTTGTTTAAACTGGCTTGGAAATCGAGTTTGATTAAGTTTTACCTTCTCTCAGCGGGTAAAATTGTCGATTTTTTAGCTATGTTTGCTTGAAATCCTGTCAGTTTACTTTAAAAATAATTTTAACGGCTTTTCTTTGATTGACGTCCACTGAAACTCGACTTTATCCGACTGTTTTGAAGGCGATGGGTCGCGTGTTTATGGTAACCGCTGTAAACATTCTTCAAACACAATCGCTACAGCATTGAAGTATTCCATAAAACTTTATTCAAGTCTAAGCGTTAACACAAGTACAAAGTACAATTCACACGACTCTGAAGATACCTTCCGCTCAGGTTGTCGAAACGTCGGTCATTCCGCTCAACCACAACAGTTCCTTTCAGAACTACAATAACCCGGACGATCACACTCGAGTCCCCGCGTTCTCTCACGTTCTCAATGTGGCTGCACGTCTTTTACATGCGCATTAATATCGGTAAATTTTGTTTCCGTTTGACGTCGAGACGCAATTTCGTATTTCTGAGAAATTGTTGAGCAAAAAAATATCAAGAACAGACGCAGGCTCGAACCTTGTGTACGCGATGTCGAACTTCCGTTTTCGGGCGTTACGCTCTCCGTCACACATTCTATAAGTCGTCACACAACGCCGACCCATTGGCGAAGGGTCAGCCAAACCGTTGGCGGATTGTTTCGATGCTCCAAACCGTTTTGTACAATTCGTCAATCTACAGTAGTTAAATAATTCAGAGTTTTTTTGGCCCTTTTACAAAGTGTCCCAGAGCATCATTGAGCTCGCTACTGGACTCGATCAATTCATCAACAAATCAAATTCAACGAATGGAGTTTGTTCCGTCTCGAAGTGGCCTTTTGGGCGAACTTTGTAAAAATGTCATAACTGTCTCCAGAGGAAAAACTAGGTTACATTAAGACGTCTATGAAGCAGCCCTCGGAATAAGCAGTGAAATTATGCAAGGGATTTTCCTTCGTCCGGAGACTTCGAAATGAATTTATTGGAATAAAAGCAGAAAGGATTTCCGTCCGTTGAAATGGTACACCAGGAACTTTGTGATGTCAAAGCGTACATGATTCGGGGGATTGATCTTACAAAGAGCAAGCATCGTAAGTACCTACAATTCTAGACAGTTCTTTCAACAATAATCCAACACAAAAAACAACTTTCAGGCAAAAATATCATTCGTCCACTGAAATAATTGGCAATTTAACACTAATTTCACAGGTCTTCGCAGATAAATATAAATGTTGTTATTATGCATTTATGATTGAAAAAAACGATCGCTATGGTTGAGATTATCGATTGGTGATTGAGAATTACAATCGCTATAGTTGAGTTTATCGATTGGTGATTGAGAATTACGATCGCTATAGTTCAGTTTATCGATTGGTGATTAAGAATTACTTTGCTATAGTTGAGTTTATCGATTGGTGCTTGAGAATTACGATCACTAAATTACGATCACTAAATATAAATGTTGTTATTATGCATTTATCGGCTTTGCTATGGGACGCCATATCGTTCAAAAGTGGTATGAGTTTACAACTGGTGATCGAAAAAACGATCGCTATGGTCGAGTTTATCGATTGGTGATCCAGAGTGGCGATTGCTATGATTGAGGTTATCGGTCGGTGATCGAGAATGACGATCGCTATGGTCCGGCAGAAAAGCGATTGGTGATCCAGAATGACGATCGCTATTGTTGAAATTATCGATTGGTGATTGAGAATGACGATCGCTATGGTCAGAAAAGCAATTGGTGATCCAGAATGACGATCGTTATGGTCAGAAATCACCAATCAATAAACTCGACTATAACGATCGTAATTCTCAATCACCAGTCGATAATCTCAACCATAGCGATCGCGTTTTCGATCACCAGTTGTAAATTTAACCATAGCGATCGTAATTCTCAAACACCAATCGATAAACTCAACTATAGCGATTGTAATTCTCGATCACCAATCGATAATCTCAATCATAGTGATCGTTTTTTCGATCACCAGCTGTAAACTCGTACCACTTTTGAATGATATGGCCTCCCATAGGTATTCTCGGTATCGAACAAGCATTGAAAATGCTATGACACGAGTAGATACAACAATCTGTCGATTAGAACACGTTTCAACACAAATTTCAACAACAAAACGATCCGGAAATAACCATAATTTAACCAGTGCTTGTATAAAAAGCCGTTCTGAGTGTTTTCACTTACGTCGTATCAAAATTAAGAAGCATTAAACAACAGTTTTCGACTCCAAAATGAATTGCACATAGTTTAAAACTACACGTCTGGACCAAATTTTAAGGGCAAGAGTATTTCGTTCAAGAGTTATAGGCGAACGAGCATTAGACATTTCTAGAAAGAATGTAACGAGCGACCATCTTGGTGCCGTGGTGCTCCTCAGTCTCATAACAAAAACAAAAATCTCATCAACAAAGCGCCATTAAATCGGCTCATAACCATCAATAATGCAAAAAACTTTCAACTGTTCAATTTTGTTTATTTTCACGACTTATCTGAAATAGCGTGACAAAGTGAGAAACAGAGTTGTGATCGTGCTGTGAGCTAGCCCGGCAGGTAAATGTGCGTTCGCAAACTCGTGGCAGTCAACAAAACTGTGCCCGATATGATCAGCTAGGCGCGAGAAGACCATTTCAAAGGCGCCCATGACATTTTTGCGCATTAAATAAATTGCGCTAACCTTTGAGCACGGCACGGCTTTGAGCACGGCACCGTTGTAATGCGCTTTTGGTCATTACATGTTAAAAAATTCTTATATTATTATTGTATTATTATATTATATCATTATTATATAATCATCATTACGAGCCGGCTTTGCTGAGGTGTTAAGGAGTTTCTAGGGATCTGACATGACCGTAACTGACTTGCATTTATTCCGTTCTCACTAGCACCACCGCCATGCAGCTCACCGGTGGATGTGGCATTTATCATCGATTCTTCGGGCAGCATTGGAAGAAGAAACTACCTTAAACAGAAGGAGTTTATCAAGCAGATGGCCAAGAGTTTCGGCGTGGCACCGAATGGGAGCCAAGCAGCGATGGTTCTATACAGTAACTCAGCTTCAGTACAGGCTCGATTCGGAGAGTATGCGACCGCGGGGGAGTTCGAAAAAGCTGTAGATGGTCTACCTTACGAGAGGGGCCTGACGCGAATCGACAGAGCCCTGGAAGTAGCAAGCACTGACGTCTTTACTGGAGCGAGGTCGGGCCTGCCTAAGATTGCCATACTAATAACTGACGGCAAGCAGACGAAAGCAGACGATGCCAAAGGCTTGAAAGAGGCCTCTGAGCCCTTGCGGAAGGCAGGCGTTCGCGTCCTAGCCGTGGGTGTTGGCTCCGGTGTGGACGCAGATGAACTGCGATTGATAACAGAGACTGACGAGGATGTTGTAGTGGCCGCGGACTACCAGGACCTCCTGCTGCAACTTGTCAACCTAACCAGCAGAGCCTGCGAACTGGCCGGTAAGTATCAGTTTTTGTACTTTAAGTTTGATGCCCAGGGATTTGGTTCCCGCCCGTTTGCAAACCGAGTAGCCTTGAGACAGAGAAAAGGAGATGTTATCGTGCTGTGAGCTAGCCCGCCAGGTAAATGTGCGTTCGCAAACTCGTGGCAGTCAACCAAACTGCGCCCGACATGATCAGCTGAGCGCGAGAAGACCATTTCAAAGGCGCCCATGACATTTTTGCGCATTAAACACATCTCGCTAAGCTTTGAGCACGGCAAAAACTTGGCATAATGAGATTCCATTGCTTAGGGCTTAGATAATACTAATATGTGGTCCAGACGGCTTTGCTGAGGTTTCACAGAGTGCATAGGGACCTGACATGACCGTAACTGACTTGCATTTATTCCGTTCTCACTAGCACCACCGCCATGCAGCTCACCGGTGGATGTGGCATTTATCATCGATTCTTCGGGCAGCATTGGAAGAAGAAACTACCTTAAACAGAAGGAGTTTATCAAGCAGATGGCCAAGAGTTTCGGCGTGGCACCGAATGGGAGCCAAGCAGCGATGGTTCTATACAGTAACTCAGCTTCAGTACAGGCTCGATTCGGAGAGTATGCGACCGCGGGGGAGTTCGAAAAAGCTGTAGATGGTCTACCTTACGAGAGGGGCCTGACGCGAATCGACAGAGCCCTGGAAGTAGCAAGCACTGACGTCTTTACTGGAGCGAGGTCGGGCCTGCCTAAGATTGCCATACTAATAACTGACGGCAAGCAGACGAAAGCAGACGATGCCAAAGGCTTGAAAGAGGCCTCTGAGCCCTTGCGGAAGGCAGGCGTTCGCGTCCTAGCCGTGGGTGTTGGCTCCGGTGTGGACGCAGATGAACTGCGATTGATAACAGAGACTGACGAGGATGTTGTAGTGGCCGCGGACTACCAGGACCTCCTGCTGCAACTTGTCAACCTAACCAGCAGAGCCTGCGAACTGGCCGGTAAGTATCAGTTTTTGTACTTTAAGTTTGATGCCCAGGGATTTGGTTCCCGCCCGTTTGCAAACCGAGTAGCCTTGAGACAGAGAAAAGGAGATGTTATCGTGCTGTGAGCTAGCCCGCCAGGTAAATGTGCGTTCGCAAACTCGTGGCAGTCAACCAAACTGTGCCCGACATGATCAGCTGAGCGCGAGAAGACCATTTCAAAGGCGCCCATGACATTTTTGCGCATTAAACACATTTCGCTAAGCTTTGAGCACGGCAAAAACTTGGCATAATGAGATTCCATTGCTTAGGGCTTAGATAATACTAATATGTGGTCCAGACGGCTTTGCTGAGGTTTCACAGAGTGCATAGGGACCTGACATGACCGTAACTGACTTGCATTTATTCCGTTCTCACTAGCACCACCGCCATGCAGCTCACCGGTGGATGTGGCATTTATCATCGATTCTTCGGGCAGCATTGGAAGAAGAAACTACCTTAAACAGAAGGAGTTTATCAAGCAGATGGCCAAGAGTTTCGGCGTGGCACCGAATGGGAGCCAAGCAGCGATGGTTCTATACAGTAACTCAGCTTCAGTACAGGCTCGATTCGGAGAGTATGCGACCGCGGGGGAGTTCGAAAAAGCTGTAGATGGTCTACCTTACGAGAGGGGCCTGACGCGAATCGACAGAGCCCTGGAAGTAGCAAGCACTGACGTCTTTACTGGAGCGAGGTCGGGCCTGCCTAAGATTGCCATACTAATAACTGACGGCAAGCAGACGAAAGCAGACGATGCCAAAGGCTTGAAAGAGGCCTCTGAGCCCTTGCGGAAGGCAGGCGTTCGCGTCCTAGCCGTGGGTGTTGGCTCCGGTGTGGACGCAGATGAACTGCGATTGATAACAGAGACTGACGAGGATGTTGTAGTGGCCGCGGACTACCAGGACCTCCTGCTGCAACTTGTCAACCTAACCAGAAGAGCCTGCGAACTGGCCGGTAAGTATCAGTTTTTGTACTTTAAGTTTGATGCCCAGGGATTTGGTTCCCGCCCGTTTGCAAACCGAGTAGCCTTGAGACAGAGAAAAGGAGATGTTATCGTGCTGTGAGCTAGCCCGCCAGGTAAATGTGCGTTCGCAAACTCGTGGCAGTCAACCAAACTGTGCCCGACATGATCAGCTGAGCGCGAGAAGACCATTTCAAAGGCGCCCATGACATTTTTGCGCATTAAACACATCTCGCTAAGCTTTGAGCACGGCCAAAACTTGACATAATGAGATTCCATTGCTTAGGGCTTAGATAACATTAATATGTGGTCCAGCCGGCTTTGCTGAGGTTTCACAGAGTGCATAGGGACCTGACATGACCGTAACTGACTTGCATTAATTCCGTTCTCACTAGCACCACCGCCATGCAGCTCACCGGTGGATGTGGCATTTATCATCGATTCTTCGGGCAGCATTGGAAGAAGAAACTACCTTAAACAGAAGGAGTTTATCAAGCAGATGGCCAAGAGTTTCGGCGTGGCACCGAATGGGAGCCAAGCAGCGATGGTTCTATACAGTAACTCAGCTTCAGTACAGGCTCGATTCGGAGAGTATGCGACCGCGGGGGAGTTCGAAAAAGCTGTAGATGGTCTACCTTACGAGAGGGGCCTGACGCGAATCGACAGAGCCCTGGAAGTAGCAAGCACTGACGTCTTTACTGGAGCGAGGTCGGGCCTGCCTAAGATTGCCATACTAATAACTGACGGCAAGCAGACGAAAGCAGACGATGCCAAAGGCTTGAAAGAGGCCTCTGAGCCCTTGCGGAAGGCAGGCGTTCGCGTCCTAGCCGTGGGTGTTGGCTCCGGTGTGGACGCAGATGAACTGCGATTGATAACAGAGACTGACGAGGATGTTGTAGTGGCCGCGGACTACCAGGACCTCCTGCTGCAACTTGTCAACCTAACCAGCAGAGCCTGCGAACTGGCCGGTAAGTATCAGTTTTTGTACTTTAAGTTTGATGCCCAGGGATTTGGTTCCCGCCCGTTTGCAAACCGAGTAGCCTTGAGACAGAGAAAAGGAGATGTTATCGTGCTGTGAGCTAGCCCGCCAGGTAAATGTGCGTTCGCAAACTCGTGGCAGTCAACCAAACTGTGCCCGACATGATCAGCTGAGCGCGAGAAGACCATTTCAAAGGCGCCCATGACATTTTTGCGCATTAAACACATCTCGCTAAGCTTTGAGCACGGCCAAAACTTGGCATAATGAGATTCCATTGCTTAGGGCTTAGATAATACTAATATGTGGTCCAGCCGGCTTTGCTGAGGTTTCACAGAGTGCATAGGGACCTGACATGACCGTAACTGACTTGCATTAATTCCGTTCTCACTAGCACCACCGCCATGCAGCTCACCGGTGGATGTGGCATTTATCATCGATTCTTCGGGCAGCATTGGAAGAAGAAACTACCTTAAACAGAAGGAGTTTATCAAGCAGATGGCCAAGAGTTTCGGCGTGGCACCGAATGGGAGCCAAGCAGCGATGGTTCTATACAGTAACTCAGCTTCAGTACAGGCTCGATTCGGAGAGTATGCGACCGCGGGGGAGTTCGAAAAAGCTGTAGATGGTCTACCTTACGAGAGGGGCCTGACGCGAATCGACAGAGCCCTGGAAGTAGCAAGCACTGACGTCTTTACTGGAGCGAGGTCGGGCCTGCCTAAGATTGCCATACTAATAACTGACGGCAAGCAGACGAAAGCAGACGATGCCAAAGGCTTGAAAGAGGCCTCTGAGCCCTTGCGGAAGGCAGGCGTTCGCGTCCTAGCCGTGGGTGTTGGCTCCGGTGTGGACGCAGATGAACTGCGATTGATAACAGAGACTGACGAGGATGTTGTAGTGGCCGCGGACTACCAGGACCTCCTGCTGCAACTTGTCAACCTAACCAGCAGAGCCTGCGAACTGGCCGGTAAGTATCAGTTTTTGTACTTTAAGTTTGATGCCCAGGGATTTGGTTCCCGCCCGTTTGCAAACCGAGTAGCCTTGAGACAGAGAAAAGGAGATGTTATCGTGCTGTGAGCTAGCCCGCCAGGTAAATGTGCGTTCGCAAACTCGTGGCAGTCAACCAAACTGTGCCCGACATGATCAGCTGAGCGCGAGAAGACCATTTCAAAGGCGCCCATGACATTTTTGCGCATTAAACACATCTCGCTAAGCTTTGAGCACGGCAAAAACTTGGCATAATGAGATTCCATTGCTTAGGGCTTAGATAATACTAATATGTGGTCCAGCCGGCTTTGCTGAGGTTTCACAGAGTGCATAGGGACCTGACATGACCGTAACTGACTTGCATTTATTCCGTTCTCACTAGCACCACCGCCATGCAGCTCACCGGTGGATGTGGCATTTATCATCGATTCTTCGGGCAGCATTGGAAGAAGAAACTACCTTAAACAGAAGGAGTTTATCAAGCAGATGGCCAAGAGTTTCGGCGTGGCACCGAATGGGAGCCAAGCAGCGATGGTTCTATACAGTAACTCAGCTTCAGTACAGGCTCGATTCGGAGAGTATGCGACCGCGGGGGAGTTCGAAAAAGCTGTAGATGGTCTACCTTACGAGAGGGGCCTGACGCGAATCGACAGAGCCCTGGAAGTAGCAAGCACTGACGTCTTTACTGGAGCGAGGTCGGGCCTGCCTAAGATTGCCATACTAATAACTGACGGCAAGCAGACGAAAGCAGACGATGCCAAAGGCTTGAAAGAGGCCTCTGAGCCCTTGCGGAAGGCAGGCGTTCGCGTCCTAGCCGTGGGTGTTGGCTCCGGTGTGGACGCAGATGAACTGCGATTGATAACAGAGACTGACGAGGATGTTGTAGTGGCCGCGGACTACCAGGACCTCCTGCTGCAACTTGTCAACCTAACCAGCAGAGCCTGCGAACTGGCCGGTAAGTATCAGTTTTTGTACTTTAAGTTTGATGCCCAGGGATTTGGTTCCCGCCCGTTTGCAAACCGAGTAGCCTTGAGACAGAGAAAAGGAGATGTTATCGTGCTGTGAGCTAGCCCCCCAGGTAAATGTGCGTTCGCAAACTCGTGGCAGTCAACCAAACTGTGCCCGACATGATCAGCTGAGCGCGAGAAGACCATTTCAAAGGCGCCCATGACATTTTTGCGCATTAAACACATCTCGCTAAGCTTTGAGCACGGCAAAAACTTGGCATAATGAGATTCCATTGCTTAGGGCTTAGATAATACTAATATGTGGTCCAGACGGCTTTGCTGAGGTTTCACAGAGTGCATAGGGACCTGACATGACCGTAACTGACTTGCATTTATTCCGTTCTCACTAGCACCACCGCCATGCAGCTCACCGGTGGATGTGGCATTTATCATCGATTCTTCGGGCAGCATTGGAAGAAGAAACTACCTTAAACAGAAGGAGTTTATCAAGCAGATGGCCAAGAGTTTCGGCGTGGCACCGAATGGGAGCCAAGCAGCGATGGTTCTATACAGTAACTCAGCTTCAGTACAGGCTCGATTCGGAGAGTATGCGACCGCGGGGGAGTTCGAAAAAGCTGTAGATGGTCTACCTTACGAGAGGGGCCTTACGCGAATCGACAGAGCCCTGGAAGTAGCAAGCACTGACGTCTTTACTGGAGCGAGGTCGGGCCTGCCTAAGATTGCCATACTAATAACTGACGGCAAGCAGACGAAAGCAGACGATGCCAAAGGCTTGAAAGAGGCCTCTGAGCCCTTGCGGAAGGCAGGCGTTCGCGTCCTAGCCGTGGGTGTTGGCTCCGGTGTGGACGCAGATGAACTGCGATTGATAACAGAGACTGACGAGGATGTTGTAGTGGCCGCGGACTACCAGGACCTCCTGCTGCAACTTGTCAACCTAACCAGCAGAGCCTGCGAACTGGCCGGTAAGTATCAGTTTTTGTACTTTAAGTTTGATGCCCAGGGATTTGGTTCCCGCCCGTTTGCAAACCGAGTAGCCTTGAGACAGAGAAAAGGAGATGTTATCGTGCTGTGAGCTAGCCCGCCAGGTAAATGTGCGTTCGCAAACTCGTGGCAGTCAACCAAACTGTGCCCGACATGATCAGCTGAGCGCGAGAAGACCATTTCAAAGGCGCCCATGACATTTTTGCGCATTAAACACATCTCGCTAAGCTTTGAGCACGGCCAAAACTTGGCATAATGAGATTCCATTGCTTAGGGCTTAGATAATACTAATATGTGGTCCAGCCGGCTTTGCTGAGGTTTCACAGAGTGCATAGGGACCTGACATGACCGTAACTGACTTGCATTTATTCCGTTCTCACTAGCACCACCGCCATGCAGCTCACCGGTGGATGTGGCATTTATCATCGATTCTTCGGGCAGCATTGGAAGAAGAAACTACCTTAAACAGAAGGAGTTTATCAAGCAGATGGCCAAGAGTTTCGGCGTGGCACCGAATGGGAGCCAAGCAGCGATGGTTCTATACAGTAACTCAGCTTCAGTACAGGCTCGATTCGGAGAGTATGCGACCGCGGGGGAGTTCGAAAAAGCTGTAGATGGTCTACCTTACGAGAGGGGCCTGACGCGAATCGACAGAGCCCTGGAAGTAGCAAGCACTGACGTCTTTACTGGAGCGAGGTCGGGCCTGCCTAAGATTGCCATACTAATAACTGACGGCAAGCAGACGAAAGCAGACGATGCCAAAGGCTTGAAAGAGGCCTCTGAGCCCTTGCGGAAGGCAGGCGTTCGCGTCCTAGCCGTGGGTGTTGGCTCCGGTGTGGACGCAAATGAACTGCGATTGATAACAGAGACTGACGAGGATGTTGTAGTGGCCGCGGACTACCAGGACCTCCTGCTGCAACTTGTCAACCTAACCAGCAGAGCCTGCGAACTGGTCGGTAAGTATCAGTTTTTGTACTTTAAGTTTGATGCCCAGGGATTTGGTTCCCGCCCGTTTGCAAACCGAGTAGCCTTGAGACAGAGAAAAGGAGATGTTATCGTGCTGTGAGCTAGCCCGCCAGGTAAATGTGCGTTCGCAAACTCGTGGCAGTCAACCAAACTGTGCCCGACATGATCAGCTGAGCGCGAGAAGACCATTTCGAAGGCGCCCATGACATTTTTGCGCATTAAACACATCTCGCTAAGCTTTGAGCACGGCAAAAACTTGGCATAATGAGATTCCATTGCTTAGGGCTTAGATAATACTAATATGTGGTCCAGCCGGCTTTGCTGAGGTTTCACAGAGTGCATAGGGACCTGACATGACCGTAACTGACTTGCATTTATTCCGTTCTCACTAGCACCACCGCCATGCAGCTCACCGGTGGATGTGGCATTTATCATCGATTCTTCGGGCAGCATTGGAAGAAGAAACTACCTTAAACAGAAGGAGTTTATCAAGCAGATGGCCAAGAGTTTCGGCGTGGCACCGAATGGGAGCCAAGCAGCGATGGTTCTATACAGTAACTCAGCTTCAGTACAGGCTCGATTTGGAGAGTATGCGACCGCGGGGGAGTTCGAAAAAGCTGTAGATGGTCTACCTTACGAGAGGGGCCTTACGCGAATCGACAGAGCCCTGGAAGTAGCAAGCACTGACGTCTTTACTGGAGCGAGGTCGGGCCTGCCTAAGATTGCCATACTAATAACTGACGGCAAGCAGACGAAAGCAGACGATGCCAAAGGCTTGAAAGAGGCCTCTGAGCCCTTGCGGAAGGCAGGCGTTCGCGTCCTAGCCGTGGGTGTTGGCTCCGGTGTGGACGCAGATGAACTGCGATTGATAACAGAGACTGACGAGGATGTTGTAGTGGCCGCGGACTACCAGGACCTCCTGCTGCAACTTGTCAACCTAACCAGCAGAGCCTGCGAACTGGCCGGTAAGTATCAGTTTTTGTACTTTAAGTTTGATGCCCAGGGATTTGGTTCCCGCCCGTTTGCAAACCGAGTAGCCTTGAGACAGAGAAAAGGAGATGTTATCGTGCTGTGAGCTAGCCCGCCAGGTAAATGTGCGTTCGCAAACTCGTGGCAGTCAACCAAACTGTGCCCGACATGATCAGCTGAGCGCGAGAAGACCATTTCAAAGGCGCCCATGACATTTTTGCGCATTAAACACATGTCGCTAAGCTTTGAGCACGGCCAAAACTTGGCATAATGAGATTCCATTGCTTAGGGCTTAGATAATATTAATATGTGGTCCAGCCGGCTTTGCTGAGGTTTCACAGAGTGCATAGGGACCTGACATGACCGTAACTGACTTGCATTAATTCCGTTCTCACTAGCACCACCGCCATGCAGCTCACCGGTGGATGTGGCATTTATCATCGATTCTTCGGGCAGCATTGGAAGAAGAAACTACCTTAAACAGAAGGAGTTTATCAAGCAGATGGCCAAGAGTTTCGGCGTGGCACCGAATGGGAGCCAAGCAGCGATGGTTCTATACAGTAACTCAGCTTCAGTACAGGCTCGATTCGGAGAGTATGCGACCGCGGGGGAGTTCGAAAAAGCTGTAGATGGTCTACCTTACGAGAGGGGCCTGACGCGAATCGACAGAGCCCTGGAAGTAGCAAGCACTGACGTCTTTACTGGAGCGAGGTCGGGCCTGCCTAAGATTGCCATACTAATAACTGACGGCAAGCAGACGAAAGCAGACGATGCCAAAGGCTTGAAAGAGGCCTCTGAGCCCTTGCGGAAGGCAGGCGTTCGCGTCCTAGCCGTGGGTGTTGGCTCCGGTGTGGACGCAGATGAACTGCGATTGATAACAGAGACTGACGAGGATGTTGTAGTGGCCGCGGACTACCAGGACCTCCTGCTGCAACTTGTCAACCTAACCAGCAGAGCCTGCGAACTGGCCGGTAAGTATCAGTTTTTGTACTTTAAGTTTGATGCCCAGGGATTTGGTTCCCGCCCGTTTGCAAACCGAGTAGCCTTGAGACAGAGAAAAGGAGATGTTATCGTGCTGTGAGCTAGCCCGCCAGGTAAATGTGCGTTCGCAAACTCGTGGCAGTCAACCAAACTGTGCCCGACATGATCAGCTGAGCGCGAGAAGACCATTTCAAAGGCGCCCATGACATTTTTGCGCATTAAACACATCTCGCTAAGCTTTGAGCACGGCCAAAACTTGGCATAATGAGATTCCATTGCTTAGGGCTTAGATAATACTAATATGTGGTCCAGCCGGCTTTGCTGAGGTTTCACAGAGTGCATAGGGACCTGACATGACCGTAACTGACTTGCATTAATTCCGTTCTCACTAGCACCACCGCCATGCAGCTCACCGGTGGATGTGGCATTTATCATCGATTCTTCGGGCAGCATTGGAAGAAGAAACTACCTTAAACAGAAGGAGTTTATCAAGCAGATGGCCAAGAGTTTCGGCGTGGCACCGAATGGGAGCCAAGCAGCGATGGTTCTATACAGTAACTCAGCTTCAGTACAGGCTCGATTCGGAGAGTATGCGACCGCGGGGGAGTTCGAAAAAGCTGTAGATGGTCTACCTTACGAGAGGGGCCTGACGCGAATCGACAGAGCCCTGGAAGTAGCAAGCACTGACGTCTTTACTGGAGCGAGGTCGGGCCTGCCTAAGATTGCCATACTAATAACTGACGGCAAGCAGACGAAAGCAGATGATGCCAAAGGCTTGAAAGAGGCCTCTGAGCCCTTGCGGAAGGCAGGCGTTCGCGTCCTAGCCGTGGGTGTTGGCTCCGGTGTGGACGCAGATGAACTGCGATTGATAACAGAGACTGACGAGGATGTTGTAGTGGCCGCGGACTACCAGGACCTCCTGCTGCAACTTGTCAACCTAACCAGCAGAGCCTGCGAACTGGTCGGTAAGTATCAGTTTTTGTACTTTAAGTTTGATGCCCAGGGATTTGGTTCCCGCCCGTTTGCAAACCGAGTAGCCTTGAGACAGAGAAAAGGAGATGTTATCGTGCTGTGAGCTAGCCCGCCAGGTAAATGTGCGTTCGCAAACTCGTGGCAGTCAACCAAACTGTGCCCGACATGATCAGCTGAGCGCGAGAAGACCATTTCAAAGGCGCCCATGACATTTTTGCGCATTAAACACATCTCGCTAAGCTTTGAGCACGGCAAAAACTTGGCATAATGAGATTCCATTGCTTAGGGCTTAGATAATACTAATATGTGGTCCAGCCGGCTTTGCTGAGGTTTCACAGAGTGCATAGGGACCTGACATGACCGTAACTGACTTGCATTTATTCCGTTCTCACTAGCACCACCGCCATGCAGCTCACCGGTGGATGTGGCATTTATCATCGATTCTTCGGGCAGCATTGGAAGAAGAAACTACCTTAAACAGAAGGAGTTTATCAAGCAGATGGCCAAGAGTTTCGGCGTGGCACCGAATGGGAGCCAAGCAGCGATGGTTCTATACAGTAACTCAGCTTCAGTACAGGCTCGATTCGGAGAGTATGCGACCGCGGGGGAGTTCGAAAAAGCTGTAGATGGTCTACCTTACGAGAGGGGCCTGACGCGAATCGACAGAGCCCTGGAAGTAGCAAGCACTGACGTCTTTACTGGAGCGAGGTCGGGCCTGCCTAAGATTGCCATACTAATAACTGACGGCAAGCAGACGAAAGCAGACGATGCCAAAGGCTTGAAAGAGGCCTCTGAGCCCTTGCGGAAGGCAGGCGTTCGCGTCTTAGCCGTGGGTGTTGGCTCCGGTGTGGACGCAGATGAACTGCGATTGATAACAGAGACTGACGAGGATGTTGTAGTGGCCGCGGACTACCAGGACCTCCTGCTGCAACTTGTCAACCTAACCAGCAGAGCCTGCGAACTGGTCGGTAAGTATCAGTTTTTGTACTTTAAGTTTGATGCCCAGGGATTTGGTTCCCGCCCGTTTGCAAACCGAGTAGCCTTGAGACAGAGAAAAGGAGATGTGATCGTGCTGTGAGCTAGCCCGCCAGGTAAATGTGCGTTCGCAAACTCGTGGCAGTCAACCAAACTGTGCCCGACATGATCAGCTGAGCGCGAGAAGACCATTTCAAAGGCGCCCATGACATTTTTGCGCATTAAACACATCTCGCTAAGCTTTGAGCACGGCAAAAACTTGGCATAATGAGATTCCATTGCTTAGGGCTTAGATAATACTAATATGTGGTCCAGACGGCTTTGCTGAGGTTTCACAGAGTGCATAGGGACCTGACATGACCGTAACTGACTTGCATTTATTCCGTTCTCACTAGCACCACCGCCATGCAGCTCACCGGTGGATGTGGCATTTATCATCGATTCTTCGGGCAGCATTGGAAGAAGAAACTACCTTAAACAGAAGGAGTTTATCAAGCAGATGGCCAAGAGTTTCGGCGTGGCACCGAATGGGAGCCAAGCAGCGATGGTTCTATACAGTAACTCAGCTTCAGTACAGGCTCGATTCGGAGAGTATGCGACCGCGGGGGAGTTCGAAAAAGCTGTAGATGGTCTACCTTACGAGAGGGGCCTGACGCGAATCGACAGAGCCCTGGAAGTAGCAAGCACTGACGTCTTTACTGGAGCGAGGTCGGGCCTGCCTAAGATTGCCATACTAATAACTGACGGCAAGCAGACGAAAGCAGACGATGCCAAAGGCTTGAAAGAGGCCTCTGAGCCCTTGCGGAAGGCAGGCGTTCGCGTCCTAGCCGTGGGTGTTGGCTCCGGTGTGGACGCAGATGAACTGCGATTGATAACAGAGACTGACGAGGATGTTGTAGTGACCGCGGACTACCAGGACCTCCTGCTGCAACTTGTCAACCTAACCAGCAGAGCCTGCGAACTGGCCGGTAAGTATCAGTTTTTGTACTTTAAGTTTGATGCCCAGGGATTTGGTTCCCGCCCGTTTGCAAACCGAGTAGCCTTGAGACAGAGAAAAGGAGATGTTATCGTGCTGTGAGCTAGCCCGCCAGGTAAATGTGCGTTCGCAAACTCGTGGCAGTCAACCAAACTGTGCCCGACATGATCAGCTGAGCGCGAGAAGACCATTTCAAAGGCGCCCATGACATTTTTGCGCATTAAACACATCTCGCTAAGCTTTGAGCACGGCAAAAACTTGGCATAATGAGATTCCATTGCTTAGGGCTTAGATAATACTAATATGTGGTCCAGCCGGCTTTGCTGAGGTTTCACAGAGTGCATAGGGACCTGACATGACCGTAACTGACTTGCATTTATTCCGTTCTCACTAGCACCACCGCCATGCAGCTCACCGGTGGATGTGGCATTTATCATCGATTCTTCGGGCAGCATTGGAAGAAGAAACTACCTTAAACAGAAGGAGTTTATCAAGCAGATGGCCAAGAGTTTCGGCGTGGCACCGAATGGGAGCCAAGCAGCGATGGTTCTATACAGTAACTCAGCTTCAGTACAGGCTCGATTCGGAGAGTATGCGACCGCGGGGGAGTTCGAAAAAGCTGTAGATGGTCTACCTTACGAGAGGGGCCTGACGCGAATCGACAGAGCCCTGGAAGTAGCAAGCACTGACGTCTTTACTGGAGCGAGGTCGGGCCTGCCTAAGATTGCCATACTAATAACTGACGGCAAGCAGACGAAAGCAGACGATGCCAAAGGCTTGAAAGAGGCCTCTGAGCCCTTGCGGAAGGCAGGCGTTCGCGTCCTAGCCGTGGGTGTTGGCTCCGGTGTGGACGCAGATGAACTGCGATTGATAACAGAGACTGACGAGGATGTTGTAGTGGCCGCGGACTACCAGGACCTCCTGCTGCAACTTGTCAACCTAACCAGCAGAGCCTGCGAACTGGCCGGTAAGTATCAGTTTTTGTACTTTAAGTTTGATGCCCAGGGATTTGGTTCCCGCCCGTTTGCAAACCGAGTAGCCTTGAGACAGAGAAAAGGAGATGTTATCGTGCTGTGAGCTAGCCCGCCAGGTAAATGTGCGTTCGCAAACTCGTGGCAGTCAACCAAACTGTGCCCGACATGATCAGCTGAGCGCGAGAAGACCATTTCAAAGGCGCCCATGACATTTTTGCGCATTAAACACATCTCGCTAAGCTTTGAGCACGGCAAAAACTTGGCATAATGAGATTCCATTGCTTAGGGCTTAGATAATACTAATATGTGGTCCAGCCGGCTTTGCTGAGGTTTCACAGAGTGCATAGGGACCTGACATGACCGTAACTGACTTGCATTTATTCCGTTCTCACTAGCACCACCGCCATGCAGCTCACCGGTGGATGTGGCATTTATCATCGATTCTTCGGGCAGCATTGGAAGAAGAAACTACCTTAAACAGAAGGAGTTTATCAAGCAGATGGCCAAGAGTTTCGGCGTGGCACCGAATGGGAGCCAAGCAGCGATGGTTCTATACAGTAACTCAGCTTCAGTACAGGCTCGATTCGGAGAGTATGCGACCGCGGGGGAGTTCGAAAAAGCTGTAGATGGTCTACCTTACGAGAGGGGCCTGACGCGAATCGACAGAGCCCTGGAAGTAGCAAGCACTGACGTCTTTACTGGAGCGAGGTCGGGCCTGCCTAAGATTGCCATACTAATAACTGACGGCAAGCAGACGAAAGCAGACGATGCCAAAGGCTTGAAAGAGGCCTCTGAGCCCTTGCGGAAGGCAGGCGTTCGCATCCTAGCCGTGGGTGTTGGCTCCGGTGTGGACGCAGATGAACTGCGATTGATAACAGAGACTGACGAGGATGTTGTAGTGGCCGCGGACTACCAGGACCTCCTGCTGCAACTTGTCAACCTAACCAGCAGAGCCTGCGAACTGGCCGGTAAGTATCAGTTTTTGTACTTTAAGTTTGATGCCCAGGGATTTGGTTCCCGCCCGTTTGCAAACCGAGTAGCCTTGAGACAGAGAAAAGGAGATGTTATCGTGCTGTGAGCTAGCCCGCCAGGTAAATGTACGTTCGCAAACTCGTGGCAGTCAACCAAGCTGTGCCCGACATGATCAGCTGAGCGCGAGAAGACCATTTCAAAGGCGCCCATGACATTTTTGCGCATTAAACACATCTCGCTAAGCTTTGAGCACGGCCAAAACTTGGCATAATGAGATTCCATTGCTTACGGCTTAGATAATATTAATATGTGGTCCAGCCGGCTTTGCTGAGGTTTCACAGAGTGCATAGGGACCTGACATGACCGTAACTGACTTGCATTAATTCCGTTCTCACTAGCACCACCGCCATGCAGCTCACCGGTGGATGTGGCATTTATCATCGATTCTTCGGGCAGCATTGGAAGAAGAAACTACCTTAAACAGAAGGAGTTTATCAAGCAGATGGCCAAGAGTTTCGGCGTGGCACCGAATGGGAGCCAAGCAGCGATGGTTCTATACAGTAACTCAGCTTCAGTACAGGCTCGATTCGGAGAGTATGCGACCGCGGGGGAGTTCGAAAAAGCTGTAGATGGTCTACCTTACGAGAGGGGCCTGACGCGAATCGACAGAGCCCTGGAAGTAGCAAGCACTGACGTCTTTACTGGAGCGAGGTCGGGCCTGCCTAAGATTGCCATACTAATAACTGACGGCAAGCAGACGAAAGCAGACGATGCCAAAGGCTTGAAAGAGGCCTCTGAGCCCTTGCGGAAGGCAGGCGTTCGCGTCCTAGCCGTGGGTGTTGGCTCCGGTGTGGACGCAGATGAACTGCGATTGATAACAGAGACTGACGAGGATGTTGTAGTGGCCGCGGACTACCAGGACCTCCTGCTGCAACTTGTCAACCTAACCAGCAGAGCCTGCGAACTGGTCGGTAAGTATCAGTTTTTGTACTTTAAGTTTGATGCCCAGGGATTTGGTTCCCGCCCGTTTGCAAACCGAGTAGCCTTGAGACAGAGAAAAGGAGATGTTATCGTGCTGTGAGCTAGCCCGCCAGGTAAATGTGCGTTCGCAAACTCGTGGCAGTCAACCAAACTGTGCCCGACATGATCAGCTGAGCGCGAGAAGACCATTTCAAAGGCGCCCATGACATTTTTGCGCATTAAACACATCTCGCTAAGCTTTGAGCACGGCAAAAACTTGGCATAATGAGATTCCATTGCTTAGGGCTTAGATAATACTAATATGTGGTCCAGACGGCTTTGCTGAGGTTTCACAGAGTGCATAGGGACCTGACATGACCGTAACTGACTTGCATTTATTCCGTTCTTACTAGCACCACCGCCATGCAGCTCACCGGTGGATGTGGCATTTATCATCGATTCTTCGGGCAGCATTGGAAGAAGAAACTACCTTAAACAGAAGGAGTTTATCAAGCAGATGGCCAAGAGTTTCGGCGTGGCACCGAATGGGAGCCAAGCAGCGATGGTTCTATACAGTAACTCAGCTTCAGTACAGGCTCGATTCGGAGAGTATGCGACCGCGGGGGAGTTCGAAAAAGCTGTAGATGGTCTACCTTACGAGAGGGGCCTGACGCGAATCGACAGAGCCCTGGAAGTAGCAAGCACTGACGTCTTTACCGGAGCGAGGTCGGGCCTGCCTAAGATTGCCATACTAATAACTGACGGCAAGCAGACGAAAGCAGACGATGCCAAAGGCTTGAAAGAGGCCTCTGAGCCCTTGCGGAAGGCAGGCGTTCGCGTCCTAGCCGTGGGTGTTGGCTCCGGTGTGGACGCAGATGAACTGCGATTGATAACAGAGACTGACGAGGATGTTGTAGTGGCCGCGGACTACCAGGACCTCCTGCTGCAACTTGTCAACCTAACCAGCAGAGCCTGCGAACTGGCCGGTAAGTATCAGTTTTTGTACTTTAAGTTTGATGCCCAGGGATTTGGTTCCCGCCCGTTTGCAAACCGAGTAGCCTTGAGACAGAGAAAAGGAGATGTTATCGTGCTGTGAGCTAGCCCGCCAGGTAAATGTGCGTTCGCAAACTCGTGGCAGTCAACCAAACTGTGCCCGACATGATCAGCTGAGCGCGAGAAGACCATTTCAAAGGCGCCCATGACATTTTTGCGCATTAAACACATCTCGCTAAGCTTTGAGCACGGCCAAAACTTGGCATAATGAGATTCCATTGCTTAGGGCTTAGATAATACTAATATGTGGTCCAGCCGGCTTTGCTGAGGTTTCACAGAGTGCATAGGGACCTGACATGACCGTAACTGACTTGCATTAATTCCGTTCTCACTAGCACCACCGCCATGCAGCTCACCGGTGGATGTGGCATTTATCATCGATTCTTCGGGCAGCATTGGAAGAAGAAACTACCTTAAACAGAAGGAGTTTATCAAGCAGATGGCCAAGAGTTTCGGCGTGGGACCGAATGGGAGCCAAGCAGCGATGGTTCTATACAGTAACTCAGCTTCAGTACAGGCTCGATTCGGAGAGTATGCGACCGCGGGGGAGTTCGAAAAAGCTGTAGATGGTCTACCTTACGAGAGGGGCCTGACGCGAATCGACAGAGCCCTGGAAGTAGCAAGCACTGACGTCTTTACTGGAGCGAGGTCGGGCCTGCCTAAGATTGCCATACTAATAACTGACGGCAAGCAGACGAAAGCAGACAATGCCAAAGGCTTGAAAGAGGCCTCTGAGCCCTTGCGGAATACAGGCGTTCGCGTCCTAGCCGTGGGTGTTGGCTCCGGTGTGGACGCAGATGAACTGCGATTGATAACAGAGACTGACGAGGATGTTGTAGTGGCCGCGGACTACCAGGACCTCCTGCTGCAACTTGTCAACCTAACCAGCAGAGCCTGCGAACTGGCCGGTAAGTATCAGTTTTTGTACTTTAAGTTTGATGCCCAGGGATTTGGTTCCCGCCCGTTTGCAAACCGAGTAGCCTTGAGACAGAGAAAAGGAGATGTTATCGTGCTGTGAGCTAGCCCGCCAGGTAAATGTGCGTTCGCAAACTCGTGGCAGTCAACCAAACTGCGCCCGACATGATCAGCTGAGCGCGAGAAGACCATTTCAAAGGCGCCCATGACATTTTTGCGCATTAAACACATCTCGCTAAGCTTTGAGCACGGCAAAAACTTGGCATAATGAGATTCCATTGCTTAGGGCTTAGATAATACTAATATGTGGTCCAGCCGGCTTTGCTGAGGTTTCACAGAGTGCATAGGGACCTGACATGACCGTAACTGACTTGCATTTATTCCGTTCTCACTAGCACCACCGCCATGCAGCTCACCGGTGGATGTGGCATTTATCATCGATTCTTCGGGCAGCATTGGAAGAAGAAACTACCTTAAACAGAAGGAGTTTATCAAGCAGATGGCCAAGAGTTTCGGCGTGGCACCGAATGGGAGCCAAGCAGCGATGGTTCTATACAGTAACTCAGCTTCAGTACAGGCTCGATTCGGAGAGTATGCGACCGCGGGGGAGTTCGAAAAAGCTGTAGATGGTCTACCTTACGAGAGGGGTCTTACGCGAATCGACAGAGCCCTGGAAGTAGCAAGCACTGACGTCTTTACTGGAGCGAGGTCGGGCCTGCCTAAGATTGCCATACTAATAACTGACGGCAAGCAGACGAAAGCAGACGATGCCAAAGGCTTGAAAGAGGCCTCTGAGCCCTTGCGGAAGGCAGGCGTTCGCGTCCTAGCCGTGGGTGTTGGCTCCGGTGTGGACGCAGATGAACTGCGATTGATAACAGAAACTGACGAAGATGTTGTAGTGGCCGCGGACTACCAGGACCTCCTGCTGCAACTTGTCAACCTAACCAGCAGAGCCTGCGAACTGGCCGGTAAGTATCAGTTTTTGTACTTTAAGTTTGATGCCCAGGGATTTGGTTCCCGCCCGTTTGCAAACCGAGTAGCCTTGAGACAGAGAAAAGGAGATGTTATCGTGCTGTGAGCTAGCCCGCCAGGTAAATGTGCGTTCGCAAACTCGTGGCAGTCAACCAAACTGTGCCCGACATGATCAGCTGAGCGCGAGAAGACCATTTCAAAGGCGCCCATGACATTTTTGCGCATTAAACACATGTCGCTAAGCTTTGAGCACGGCCAAAACTTGGCATAATGAGATTCCATTGCTTAGGGCTTAGATAATATTAATATGTGGTCCAGCCGGCTTTGCTGAGGTTTCACAGAGTGCATAGGGACCTGACATGACCGTAACTGACTTGCATTAATTCCGTTCTCACTAGCACCACCGCCATGCAGCTCACCGGTGGATGTGGCATTTATCATCGATTCTTCGGGCAGCATTGGAAGAAGAAACTACCTTAAACAGAAGGAGTTTATCAAGCAGATGGCCAAGAGTTTCGGCGTGGCACCGAATGGGAGCCAAGCAGCGATGGTTCTATACAGTAACTCAGCTTCAGTACAGGCTCGATTCGGAGAGTATGCGACCGCGGGGGAGTTCGAAAAAGCTGTAGATGGTCTACCTTACGAGAGGGGCCTGACGCGAATCGACAGAGCCCTGGAAGTAGCAAGCACTGACGTCTTTACTGGAGCGAGGTCGGGCCTGCCTAAGATTGCCATACTAATAACTGACGGCAAGCAGACGAAAGCAGACGATGCCAAAGGCTTGAAAGAGGCCTCTGAGCCCTTGCGGAAGGCAGGCGTTCGCGTCCTAGCCGTGGGTGTTGGCTCCGGTGTGGACGCAGATGAACTGCGATTGATAACAGAGACTGACGAGGATGTTGTAGTGGCCGCGGACTACCAGGACCTCCTGCTGCAACTTGTCAACCTAACCAGCAGAGCCTGCGAACTGGCCGGTAAGTATCAGTTTTTGTACTTTAAGTTTGATGCCCAGGGATTTGGTTCCCGCCCGTTTGCAAACCGAGTAGCCTTGAGACAGAGAAAAGGAGATGTTATCGTGCTGTGAGCTAGCCCGCCAGGTAAATGTGCGTTCGCAAACTCGTGGCAGTCAACCAAACTGTGCCCGACATGATCAGCTGAGCGCGAGAAGACCATTTCAAAGGCGCCCATGACATTTTTGCGCATTAAACACATCTCGCTAAGCTTTGAGCACGGCCAAAACTTGGCATAATGAGATTCCATTGCTTAGGGCTTAGATAATACTAATATGTGGTCCAGACGGCTTTGCTGAGGTTTCACAGAGTGCATAGGGACCTGACATGACCGTAACTGACTTGCATTTATTCCGTTCTCACTAGCACCACCGCCATGCAGCTCACCGGTGGATGTGGCATTTATCATCGATTCTTCGGGCAGCATTGGAAGAAGAAACTACCTTAAACAGAAGGAGTTTATCAAGCAGATGGCCAAGAGTTTCGGCGTGGCACCGAATGGGAGCCAAGCAGCGATGGTTCTATACAGTAACTCAGCTTCAGTACAGGCTCGATTCGGAGAGTATGCGACCGCGGGGGAGTTCGAAAAAGCTGTAGATGGTCTACCTTACGAGAGGGGCCTGACGCGAATCGACAGAGCCCTGGAAGTAGCAAGCACTGACGTCTTTACTGGAGCGAGGTCGGGCCTGCCTAAGATTGCCATACTAATAACTGACGGCAAGCAGACGAAAGCAGACGATGCCAAAGGCTTGAAAGAGGCCTCTGAGCCCTTGCGGAAGGCAGGCGTTCGCGTCCTAGCCGTGGGTGTTGGCTCCGGTGTGGACGCAGATGAACTGCGATTGATAACAGAGACTGACGAGGATGTTGTAGTGGCCGCGGACTACCAGGACCTCCTGCTGCAACTTGTCAACCTAACCAGCAGAGCCTGCGAACTGGCCGGTAAGTATCAGTTTTTGTACTTTAAGTTTGATGCCCAGGGATTTGGTTCCCGCCCGTTTGCAAACCGAGTAGCCTTGAGACAGAGAAAAGGAGATGTTATCGTGCTGTGAGCTAGCCCGTAAGGTAAATGTGCGTTCGCAAACTCGTGGCAGTCAACCAAACTGTGCCCGACATGATCAGCTGAGCGCGAGAAGACCATTTCAAAGGCGCCCATGACATTTTTGCGCATTAAACACATCTCGCTAAGCTTTGAGCACGGCCAAAACTTGGCATAATGAGATTCCATTGCTTAGGGCTTAGATAATACTAATATGTGGTCCAGCCGGCTTTGCTGAGGTTTCACAGAGTGCATAGGGACCTGACATGACCGTAACTGACTTGCATTAATTCCGTTCTCACTAGCACCACCGCCATGCAGCTCACCGGTGGATGTGGCATTTATCATCGATTCTTCGGGCAGCATTGGAAGAAGAAACTACCTTAAACAGAAGGAGTTTATCAAGCAGATGGCCAAGAGTTTCGGCGTGGCACCGAATGGGAGCCAAGCAGCGATGGTTCTATACAGTAACTCAGCTTCAGTACAGGCTCGATTCGGAGAGTATGCGACCGCGGGGGAGTTCGAAAAAGCTGTAGATGGTCTACCTTACGAGAGGGGCCTGACGCGAATCGACAGAGCCCTGGAAGTAGCAAGCACTGACGTCTTTACTGGAGCGAGGTCGGGCCTGCCTAAGATTGCCATACTAATAACTGACGGCAAGCAGACGAAAGCAGACGATGCCAAAGGCTTGAAAGAGGCCTCTGAGCCCTTGCGGAAGGCAGGCGTTCGCGTCCTAGCCGTGGGTGTTGGCTCCGGTGTGGACGCAGATGAACTGCGATTGATAACAGAGACTGACGAGGATGTTGTAGTGGCCGCGGACTACCAGGACCTCCTGCTGCAACTTGTCAACCTAACCAGCAGAGCCTGCGAACTGGTCGGTAAGTATCAGTTTTTGTACTTTAAGTTTGATGCCCAGGGATTTGGTTCCCGCCCGTTTGCAAACCGAGTAGCCTTGAGACAGAGAAAAGGAGATGTTATCGTGCTGTGAGCTAGCCCGCCAGGTAAATGTGCGTTCGCAAACTCGTGGCAGTCAACCAAACTGTGCCCGACATGATCAGCTGAGCGCGAGAAGACCATTTCAAAGGCGCCCATGACATTTTTGCGCATTAAACACATCTCGCTAAGCTTTGAGCACGGCAAAAACTTGGCATAATGAGATTCCATTGCTTAGGGCTTAGATAATACTAATATGTGGTCCAGACGGCTTTGC
Organism: Dendrophyllia cribrosa; assembly: GCA_024195265.1. NCBI lineage: Eukaryota > Metazoa > Cnidaria > Anthozoa > Scleractinia > Dendrophylliidae > Dendrophyllia > Dendrophyllia cribrosa. The sequence continues at coordinate 3,781,438 of JAJLRJ010000007.1, forward strand.
TGAGGTTTCACAGAGTGCATAGGGACCTGACATGACCGTAACTGACTTGCATTTATTCCGTTCTTACTAGCACCACCGCCATGCAGCTCACCGGTGGATGTGGCATTTATCATCGATTCTTCGGGCAGCATTGGAAGAAGAAACTACCTTAAACAGAAGGAGTTTATCAAGCAGATGGCCAAGAGTTTCGGCGTGGCACCGAATGGGAGCCAAGCAGCGATGGTTCTATACAGTAACTCAGCTTCAGTACAGGCTCGATTCGGAGAGTATGCGACCGCGGGGGAGTTCGAAAAAGCTGTAGATGGTCTACCTTACGAGAGGGGCCTGACGCGAATCGACAGAGCCCTGGAAGTAGCAAGCACTGACGTCTTTACTGGAGCGAGGTCGGGCCTGCCTAAGATTGCCATACTAATAACTGACGGCAAGCAGACGAAAGCAGACGATGCCAAAGGCTTGAAAGAGGCCTCTGAGCCCTTGCGGAAGGCAGGCGTTCGCGTCCTAGCCGTGGGTGTTGGCTCCGGTGTGGACGCAGATGAACTGCGATTGATAACAGAGACTGACGAGGATGTTGTAGTGGCCGCGGACTACCAGGACCTCCTGCTGCAACTTGTCAACCTAACCAGCAGAGCCTGCGAACTGGCCGGTAAGTATCAGTTTTTGTACTTTAAGTTTGATGCCCAGGGATTTGGTTCCCGCCCGTTTGCAAACCGAGTAGCCTTGAGACAGAGAAAAGGAGATGTTATCGTGCTGTGAGCTAGCCCGCCATGTAAATGTGCGTTCGCAAACTCGTGGCAGTCAACCAAACTGTGCCCGACATGATCAGCTGAGCGCGAGAAGACCATTTCAAAGGCGCCCATGACATTTTTGCGCATTAAACACATCTCGCTAAGCTTTGAGCACGGCAAAAACTTGGCATAATGAGATTCCATTGCTTAGGGCTTAGATAATACTAATATGTGGTCCAGCCGGCTTTGCTGAGGTTTCACAGAGTGCATAGGGACCTGACATGACCGTAACTGACTTGCATTTATTCCGTTCTCACTAGCACCACCGCCATGCAGCTCACCGGTGGATGTGGCATTTATCATCGATTCTTCGGGCAGCATTGGAAGAAGAAACTACCTTAAACAGAAGGAGTTTATCAAGCAGATGGCCAAGAGTTTCGGCGTGGCACCGAATGGGAGCCAAGCAGCGATGGTTCTATACAGTAACTCAGCTTCAGTACAGGCTCGATTCGGAGAGTATGCGACCGCGGGGGAGTTCGAAAAAGCTGTAGATGGTCTACCTTACGAGAGGGGCCTGACGCGAATCGACAGAGCCCTGGAAGTAGCAAGCACTGACGTCTTTACTGGAGCGAGGTCGGGCCTGCCTAAGATTGCCATACTAATAACTGACGGCAAGCAGACGAAAGCAGACGATGCCAAAGGCTTGAAAGAGGCCTCTGAGCCCTTGCGGAAGGCAGGCGTTCGCGTCCTAGCCGTGGGTGTTGGCTCCGGTGTGGACGCAGATGAACTGCGATTGATAACAGAGACTGACGAGGATGTTGTAGTGGCCGCGGACTACCAGGACCTCCTGCTGCAACTTGTCAACCTAACCAGCAGAGCCTGCGAACTGGTCGGTAAGTATCAGTTTTTGTACTTTAAGTTTGATGCCCAGGGATTTGGTTCCCGCCCGTTTGCAAACCGAGTAGCCTTGAGACAGAGAAAAGGAGATGTTATCGTGCTGTGAGCTAGCCCGCCAGGTAAATGTGCGTTCGCAAACTCGTGGCAGTCAACCAAACTGTGCCCGACATGATCAGCTGAGCGCGAGAAGACCATTTCAAAGGCGCCCATGACATTTTTGCGCATTAAACACATCTCGCTAAGCTTTGAGCACGGCAAAAACTTGGCATAATGAGATTCCATTGCTTAGGGCTTAGATAATACTAATATGTGGTCCAGACGGCTTTGCTGAGGTTTCACAGAGTGCATAGGGACCTGACATGACCGTAACTGACTTGCATTTATTCCGTTCTTACTAGCACCACCGCCATGCAGCTCACCGGTGGATGTGGCATTTATCATCGATTCTTCGGGCAGCATTGGAAGAAGAAACTACCTTAAACAGAAGGAGTTTATCAAGCAGATGGCCAAGAGTTTCGGCGTGGCACCGAATGGGAGCCAAGCAGCGATGGTTCTATACAGTAACTCAGCTTCAGTACAGGCTCGATTCGGAGAGTATGCGACCGCGGGGGAGTTCGAAAAAGCTGTAGATGGTCTACCTTACGAGAGGGGCCTGACGCGAATCGACAGAGCCCTGGAAGTAGCAAGCACTGACGTCTTTACTGGAGCGAGGTCGGGCCTGCCTAAGATTGCCATACTAATAACTGACGGCAAGCAGACGAAAGCAGACGATGCCAAAGGCTTGAAAGAGGCCTCTGAGCCCTTGCGGAAGGCAGGCGTTCGCGTCCTAGCCGTGGGTGTTGGCTCCGGTGTGGACGCAGATGAACTGCGATTGATAACAGAGACTGACGGGGATGTTGTAGTGGCCGCGGACTACCAGGACCTCCTGCTGCAACTTGTCAACCTAACCAGCAGTGCCTGCGAACTGGCCGGTAAGTATCAGTTTTTGTACTTTAAGTTTGATGCCCAGGGATTTGGTTCCCGCCCGTTTGCAAACCGAGTAGCCTTGAGACAGAGAAAAGGAGATGTTATCGTGCTGTGAGCTAGCCCGCCAGGTAAATGTGCGTTCGCAAACTCGTGGCAGTCAACCAAACTGTGCCCGACATGATCAGCTGAGCGCGAGAAGACCATTTCAAAGGCGCCCATGACATTTTTGCGCATTAAACACATCTCGCTAAGCTTTGAGCACGGCCAAAACTTGGCATAATGAGATTCCATTGCTTAGGGCTTAGATAATACTAATATGTGGTCCAGACGGCTTTGCTGAGGTTTCACAGAGTGCATAGGGACCTGACATGACCGTAACTGACTTGCATTTATTCCGTTCTCACTAGCACCACCGCCATGCAGCTCACCGGTGGATGTGGCATTTATCATCGATTCTTCGGGCAGCATTGGAAGAAGAAACTACCTTAAACAGAAGGAGTTTATCAAGCAGATGGCCAAGAGTTTCGGCGTGGCACCGAATGGGAGCCAAGCAGCGATGGTTCTATACAGTAACTCAGCTTCAGTACAGGCTCGATTCGGAGAGTATGCGACCGCGGGGGAGTTCGAAAAAGCTGTAGATGGTCTACCTTACGAGAGGGGCCTGACGCGAATCGACAGAGCCCTGGAAGTAGCAAGCACTGACGTCTTTACTGGAGCGAGGTCGGGCCTGCCTAAGATTGCCATACTAATAACTGACGGCAAGCAGACGAAAGCAGACGATGCCAAAGGCTTGAAAGAGGCCTCTGAGCCCTTGCGGAAGGCAGGCGTTCGCGTCCTAGCCGTGGGTGTTGGCTCCGGTGTGGACGCAGATGAACTGCGATTGATAACAGAGACTGACGAGGATGTTGTAGTGGCCGCGGACTACCAGGACCTCCTGCTGCAACTTGTCAACCTAACCAGCAGAGCCTGCGAACTGGCCGGTAAGTATCAGTTTTTGTACTTTAAGTTTGATGCCCAGGGATTTGGTTCCCGCCCGTTTGCAAACCGAGTAGCCTTGAGACAGAGAAAAGGAGATGTTATCGTGCTGTGAGCTAGCCCGCCAGGTAAATGTGCGTTCGCAAACTCGTGGCAGTCAACCAAACTGTGCCCGACATGATCAGCTGAGCGCGAGAAGACCATTTCAAAGGCGCCCATGACATTTTTGCGCATTAAACACATCTCGCTAAGCTTTGAGCACGGCCAAAACTTGGCATAATGAGATTCCATTGCTTAGGGCTTAGATAATACTAATATGTGGTCCAGCCGGCTTTGCTGAGGTTTCACAGAGTGCATAGGGACCTGACATGACCGTAACTGACTTGCATTAATTCCGTTCTCACTAGCACCACCGCCATGCAGCTCACCGGTGGATGTGGCATTTATCATCGATTCTTCGGGCAGCATTGGAAGAAGAAACTACCTTAAACAGAAGGAGTTTATCAAGCAGATGGCCAAGAGTTTCGGCGTGGCACCGAATGGGAGCCAAGCAGCGATGGTTCTATACAGTAACTCAGCTTCAGTACAGGCTCGATTCGGAGAGTATGCGACCGCGGGGGAGTTCGAAAAAGCTGTAGATGGTCTACCTTACGAGAGGGGCCTGACGCGAATCGACAGAGCCCTGGAAGTAGCAAGCACTGACGTCTTTACTGGAGCGAGGTCGGGCCTGCCTAAGATTGCCATACTAATAACTGACGGCAAGCAGACGAAAGCAGACGATGCCAAAGGCTTGAAAGAGGCCTCTGAGCCCTTGCGGAAGGCAGGCGTTCGCGTCCTAGCCGTGGGTGTTGGCCCCGGTGTGGACGCAGATGAACTGCGATTGATAACAGAGACTGACGAGGATGTTGTAGTGGCCGCGGACTACCAGGACCTCCTGCTGCAACTTGTCAACCTAACCAGCAGAGCCTGCGAACTGGCCGGTAAGTATCAGTTTTTGTACTTTAAGTTTGATGCCCAGGGATTTGGTTCCCGCCCGTTTGCAAACCGAGTAGCCTTGAGACAGAGAAAAGGAGATGTTATCGTGCTGTGAGCTAGCCCGCCAGGTAAATGTGCGTTCGCAAACTCGTGGCAGTCAACCAAACTGTGCCCGACATGATCAGCTGAGCGCGAGAAGACCATTTCAAAGGCGCCCATGACATTTTTGCGCATTAAACACATCTCGCTAAGCTTTGAGCACGGCCAAAACTTGGCATAATGAGATTCCATTGCTTAGGTCTTAGATAATACTAATATGTGGTCCAGCCGGCTTTGCTGAGGTTTCACAGAGTGCATAGGGACCTGACATGACCGTAACTGACTTGCATTTATTCCGTTCTCACTAGCACCACCGCCATGCAGCTCACCGGTGGATGTGGCATTTATCATCGATTCTTCGGGCAGCATTGGAAGAAGAAACTACCTTAAACAGAAGGAGTTTATCAAGCAGATGGCCAAGAGTTTCGGCGTGGCACCGAATGGGAGCCAAGCAGCGATGGTTCTATACAGTAACTCAGCTTCAGTACAGGCTCGATTCGGAGAGTATGCGACCGCGGGGGAGTTCGAAAAAGCTGTAGATGGTCTACCTTACGAGAGGGGCCTGACGCGAATCGACAGAGCCCTGGAAGTAGCAAGCACTGACGTCTTTACTGGAGCGAGGTCGGGCCTGCCTAAGATTGCCATACTAATAACTGACGGCAAGCAGACGAAAGCAGACGATGCCAAAGGCTTGAAAGAGGCCTCTGAGCCCTTGCGGAAGGCAGGCGTTCGCGTCCTAGCCGTGGGTGTTGGCTCCGGTGTGGACGCAGATGAACTGCGATTGATAACAGAGACTGACGAGGATGTTGTAGTGGCCGCGGACTACCAGGACCTCCTGCTGCAACTTGTCAACCTAACCAGCAGAGCCTGCGAACTGGCCGGTAAGTATCAGTTTTTGTACTTTAAGTTTGATGCCCAGGGATTTGGTTCCCGCCCGTTTGCAAACCGAGTAGCCTTGAGACAGAGAAAAGGAGATGTTATCGTGCTGTGAGCTAGCCCGCCAGGTAAATGTGCGTTCGCAAACTCGTGGCAGTCAACCAAACTGTGCCCGACATGATCAGCTGAGCGCGAGAAGACCATTTCAAAGGCGCCCATGACATTTTTGCGCATTAAACACATCTCGCTAAGCTTTGAGCACGGCCAAAACTTGGCATAATGAGATTCCATTGCTTAGGGCTTAGATAATACTAATATGTGGTCCAGCCGGCTTTGCTGAGGTTTCACAGAGTGCATAGGGACCTGACATGACCGTAACTGACTTGCATTTATTCCGTTCTCACTAGCACCACCGCCATGCAGCTCACCGGTGGATGTGGCATTTATCATCGATTCTTCGGGCAGCATTGGAAGAAGAAACTACCTTAAACAGAAGGAGTTTATCAAGCAGATGGCCAAGAGTTTCGGCGTGGCACCGAATGGGAGCCAAGCAGCGATGGTTCTATACAGTAACTCAGCTTCAGTACAGGCTCGATTCGGAGAGTATGCGACCGCGGGGGAGTTCGAAAAAGCTGTAGATGGTCTACCTTACGAGAGGGGCCTGACGCGAATCGACAGAGCCCTGGAAGTAGCAAGCACTGACGTCTTTACTGGAGCGAGGTCGGGCCTGCCTAAGATTGCCATACTAATAACTGACGGCAAGCAGACGAAAGCAGACGATGCCAAAGGCTTGAAAGAGGCCTCTGAGCCCTTGCGGAAGGCAGGCGTTCGCGTCCTAGCCGTGGGTGTTGGCTCCGGTGTGGACGCAGATGAACTGCGATTGATAACAGAGACTGACGAGGATGTTGTAGTGGCCGCGGACTACCAGGACCTCCTGCTGCAACTTGTCAACCTAACCAGCAGAGCCTGCGAACTGGTCGGTAAGTATCAGTTTTTGTACTTTAAGTTTGATGCCCAGGGATTTGGTTCCCGCCCGTTTGCAAACCGAGTAGCCTTGAGACAGAGAAAAGGAGATGTTATCGTGCTGTGAGCTAGCCCGCCAGGTAAATGTGCGTTCGCAAACTCGTGGCAGTCAACCAAACTGTGCCCGACATGATCAGCTGAGCGCGAGAAGACCATTTCGAAGGCGCCCATGACATTTTTGCGCATTAAACACATCTCGCTAAGCTTTGAGCACGGCAAAAACTTGGCATAATGAGATTCCATTGCTTAGGGCTTAGATAATACTAATATGTGGTCCAGCCGGCTTTGCTGAGGTTTCACAGAGTGCATAGGAACCTGACATGACCGTAACTGACTTGCATTTATTCCGTTCTCACTAGCACCACCGCCATGCAGCTCACCGGTGGATGTGGCATTTATCATCGATTCTTCGGGCAGCATTGGAAGAAGAAACTACCTTAAACAGAAGGAGTTTATCAAGCAGATGGCCAAGAGTTTCGGCGTGGCACCGAATGGGAGCCAAGCAGCGATGGTTCTATACAGTAACTCAGCTTCAGTACAGGCTCGATTTGGAGAGTATGCGACCGCGGGGGAGTTCGAAAAAGCTGTAGATGGTCTACCTTACGAGAGGGGCCTGACGCGAATCGACAGAGCCCTGGAAGTAGCAAGCACTGACGTCTTTACCGGAGCGAGGTCGGGCCTGCCTAAGATTGCCATACTAATAACTGACGGCAAGCAGACGAAAGCAGACGATGCCAAAGGCTTGAAAGAGGCCTCTGAGCCCTTGCGGAAGGCAGGCGTTCGCGTCCTAGCCGTGGGTGTTGGCTCCGGTGTGGACGCAGATGAACTGCGATTGATAACAGAGACTGACGAGGATGTTGTAGTGGCCGCGGACTACCAGGACCTCCTGCTGCAACTTGTCAACCTAACCAGCAGAGCCTGCGAACTGGCCGGTAAGTATCAGTTTTTGTACTTTAAGTTTGATGCCCAGGGATTTGGTTCCCGCCCGTTTACAAACCGAGTAGCCTTGAGACAGAGAAAAGGAGATGTTATCGTGCTGTGAGCTAGCCCGCCAGGTAAATGTGCGTTCGCAAACTCGTGGCAGTCAACCAAACTGTGCCCGACATGATCAGCTGAGCGCGAGAAGACCATTTCAAAGGCGCCCATGACATTTTTGCGCATTAAACACATCTCGCTAAGCTTTGAGCACGGCAAAAACTTGGCATAATGAGATTCCATTGCTTAGGGCTCAGATAATACTAATATGTGGTCCAGCCGGCTTTGCTGAGGTTTTACAGAGTGCATAGGGACCTGACATGACCGTAACTGACTTGCATTTATTCCGTTCTCACTAGCACCACCGCCATGCAGCTCACCGGTGGATGTGGCATTTATCATCGATTCTTCGGGCAGCATTGGAAGAAGAAACTACCTTAAACAGAAGGAGTTTATCAAGCAGATGGCCAAGAGTTTCGGCGTGGCACCGAATGGGAGCCAAGCAGCGATGGTTCTATACAGTAACTCAGCTTCAGTACAGGCTCGATTCGGAGAGTATGCGACCGCGGGGGAGTTCGAAAAAGCTGTAGATGGTCTACCTTACGAGAGGGGACTGACGCGAATCGACAGAGCCCTGGAAGTAGCAAGCACTGACGTCTTTACTGGAGCGAGGTCGGGCCTGCCTAAGATTGCCATACTAATAACTGACGGCAAGCAGACGAAAGCAGACGATGCCAAAGGCTTGAAAGAGGCCTCTGAGCCCTTGCGGAAGGCAGGCGTTCGCGTCCTAGCCGTGGGTGTTGGCTCCGGTGTGGACGCAGATGAACTGCGATTGATAACAGAGACTGACGAGGATGTTGTAGTGGCCGCGGACTACCAGGACCTCCTGCTGCAACTTGTCAACCTAACCAGCAGAGCCTGCGAACTGGCCGGTAAGTATCAGTTTTTTACTTTAAGTTTGATGCCCAGGGATTTGGTTCCCGCCCGTTTGCAAACCGAGTAGCCTTGAGACAGAGAAAAGGAGATGTTATCGTGCTGTGAGCTGGCCCGCCAGGTAAATGTGCGTTCGCAAACTCGTGGCAGTCAACCAAACTGTGCCCGACATGATCAGCTGAGCGCGAGAAGACCATTTCAAAGGCGCCCATGACATTTTTGCGCATTAAACACATCTCGCTAAGCTTTGAGCACGGCAAAAACTTGGCATAATGAGATTCCATTGCTTAGGGCTCAGATAATACTAATATGTGGTCCAGCCGGCTTTGCTGAGTTTTCACAGAGTGCAAAGGGACCTGACATGACCGCAACTGACTTGCATTTATTCCGTTCTCACTAGCACCACCGCCATGCAGCTCACCGGTGGATGTGGCATTTATCATCGATTCTTCGGGCAGCATTGGAAGAAGAAACTACCTTAAACAGAAGGAGTTTATCAAGCAGATGGCCAAGAGTTTCGGCGTGGCACCGAATGGGAGCCAAGCAGCGATGGTTCTATACAGTAACTCAGCTTCAGTACAGGCTCGATTCGGAGAGTATGCGACCGCGGGGGAGTTCGAAAAAGCTGTAGATGGTCTATCTTACGAGAGGGGCCTCACGCGAATCGACAGAGCCCTGGAAGTAGCAAGCACTGACGTCTTTACTGGAGCGAGGTCGGGCCTGCCTAAGATTGCCATACTAATAACTGACGGCAAGCAGACGAAAGCAGACGATGCCAAAGGCTTGAAAGAGGCCTCTGAGCCCTTGCGGAAGGCAGGCGTTCGCGTCCTAGCCGTGGGTGTTGGCTCCGGTGTGGACGCAGATGAACTGCGATTGATAACAGAGACTGACGAGGATGTTGTAGTGGCCGCGGACTACCAGGACCTCCTCCTGCAACTTGTCAACCTAACCAGCAGAGCCTGCGAACTGGCCGGTAAGTATCAGTTTTTGTACTTTAAGTTTGATGCCCAGGGATTTGGTTCCCGCCCGTTTGCAAACCGAGTAGCCTTGAGACAGAGAAAAGGAGATGTTATCGTGCTGTGAGCTAGCCCGCCAGGTAAATGTGCGTTCGCAAACTCGTGGCAGTCAACCAAACTGTGCCCGACATGATCAGCTGAGCGCGAGAAGACCATTTCAAAGGCGCCCATGACATTTTTGCGCATTAAACACATCTCGCTAAGCTTTGAGCACGGCAAAAACTTGGCATAATGAGATTCCATTGCTTAGGGCTTAGATAATACTAATATGTGGTCCAGCCGGCTTTGCTGAGGTTTCACAGAGTGCATAGGGACCTGACATGACCGTAACTGACTTGCATTTATTCCGTTCTCACTAGCACCACCGCCATGCAGCTCACCGGTGGATGTGGCATTTATCATCGATTCTTCGGGCAGCATTGGAAGAAGAAACTACCTTAAACAGAAGGAGTTTATCAAGCAGATGGCCAAGAGTTTCGGCGTGGCACCGAATGGGAGCCAAGCAGCGATGGTTCTATACAGTAACTCAGCTTCAGTACAGGCTCGATTCGGAGAGTATGCGACCGCGGGGGAGTTCGAAAAAGCTGTAGATGGTCTACCTTACGAGAGGGGACTGACGCGAATCGACAAAGCCCTGGAAGTAGCAAGCACTAACGTCTTTACTGGAGCGAGGTCGGACCTGCCTAAGATTGCCATACTAATAACTGACGGCAAGCAGACGAAAGCAGACGATGCCAAAGGCTTGAAAGAGGCCTCTGAGCCCTTGCGGAAGGCTGGCGTTCGCGTCCTAGCCGTGGGTGTTGGCTCCGGTGTGGACGCAGATGAACTGCGTTTGATAACAGAGACTGACGAGGATGTTGTAGTGGCCGCGGACTACCAGGACCTCCTGCTGCAACTTGTCAACCTAACCAGCAGAGCCTGCGAACTGGCCGGTAAGTATCAGTTTTTGGACTTTTAGTTTGATGCCCAGGGACTTTGGTTCGATCCGCCCGTTTGCAAACCGAAAAAGTAGCATTGAGATAGAGAAACAGGGATGGTATAGCTAGCTTGCCAGGTAAATATGCGTTTTCAAGTTATACGTACTTAAGCAATTTCGATTTTGAAGTATAGCTAGTAATGTAACTACTCCACAATCGAAGATTCACAATGAAGAATTCTGTTTCAAGTGTTTTTGAGATAAGCGTTTCAAATGTTATGCGTTTGCCATTGTTAATATTTTGTATGTGATGTCAAATTCAAAATGATTATAGAACACCAAGTGGAAGATATAAAGTGGCTTTTCGAAGGTGAATTTAACCTTAATCAGTTTTTAGCGACACAAGCTGGAAAACTTCAATTTGTGACGAATTCTCTGAAAGAAGACGTTCGACCAATCATCTAAAAAGTTCTGCTTATTGACTTATTTTCTTAGTGCCTGTGTTTTAAATAGCAGACGGGAGATAAAGCCCGGTGGGGGACTCCCATATAAAAATGACGGGGGTGCTCGTCGGAAATTTTCGAAAGACACCCTAAAAGGTACCAGAATCTCGTTTGATGGGCGTGGCTCAAAAAAATTTACCCTTAAGAGGTACGAATTCTTAAACAACACATGTCGTATTCTGACATATTTTTCGGCTCATACCCTAAAAGGTACCGCGATAATTCTAACGGTGGTCATTTTAGATTTTAGTACCCTAAGCGGTACTAATCTACAAATTTTAACCCCGAAAAGGTACGACGAGGAGCACCCCCGTCGTTTTTATATGGGAGTCCCCCCCCCCCCCCCCCCCGGGGGATAAAGCTACGTGATAATTACTCTATCTAGTTTGTTTTTACTGCTACCCTAAAAAAGTTAGGTAACAAAATAGTAGGATCATTTTCTGATCATTCTAAAATAGTTCTTTACCTTAGTGAACCTATGAAATCGATTTAATAAGGAATTGTATAAACAGCACGCTCTCATTTCTTCACGTGATCAATGTGACGATTAAACTGATGACAGGACATGACGACAAGTCTCACCTCGTAAAGGCTTAAAATATACCGTACAATAGAGTACCGAAGTGTGACGTCACACTTGTGACATTATGGGATTTGATTAGATATTCGGAAAGGGCATGACGAAAAATTCCCGCTTGCCAAAAATCAGCATCTTATTGCAATTTGGGGGTGAGATATTGGCACCGTTATGCTCTGATGACTCCATACAAACCTTTCTAATTTTTGCCTTGGTTCATTACTTAATGAATTCTAATTTTTGCCTTGGTTCATTAAGTAATGAACCAAGGCAAAAATTAGAAAGGTTTGTATGGAGTCATCAGAGCATAACGGTGCCAATATCTCACCCCCAAATTGCAATAAGATGCTGATTTTTGGCAAGCGGGCATTTTTCGTCATGCCCCTACCGAATATCTAATCAAATCCCATAATTTCTCAAATTTAGTTTTTGTGACGTCATCACTTCGGTACTCTATATTAGCGACGTGGAAGAGACATGAAATTTCTGGCTTAAATGGAGAGATTAGGTTGTATGACCCAATGTTTCTAAATAGAAACTTAATTTATAAGGATCATGATGACACACAAGTACTATTACTTGGACACTATAAATACCCTGGTAAAAAAAAGTCTTTAAAGTGCGATCGGGTTAACAATATAAGCTTAAGTCTTATATGTTATGAAAACTATGTTTGCGTGTCTTAGAGCACTTTTGCGTGACAGTTTCAAACTTAAAATAAATGTCGGACATGTCACCGCTTTTTATTATGATTGTATCGCTAGTAATTATGTCCATGTTTTGAATGAGCTTTTGTCTTTGATTTATTAGGAAAAATTGTCAGTTTAGGATTGTCGCTTTTCAGTATTAGAATTTAGCTCTCCAGTTTTGAACCCTTAGGATAATTCTGGAATCCCGTCACGAAGTAAGTTATCGTTATTGATTTGCGTGAAGTATTGTACATTTGTAGTTTTATAGCTTTTTTATTGATTTTGAACAAACGTGATTCCCAGTATTGTTGACCGCGTGGTTTAACTCATTTATATATCTGTTCCTGTTTTTAAAGCCAATGTTTTGCACCGTGTTATTTTTCTTTCGCCGTTTAGTTCGAATAATGCGTTTATTTGTTATAATGTATCACATTGTATTAATTTCAGATCGAATACTACTATTAATTTTTTTGTCATACGATTTACGGGACGCCAAAGCACTCGGGTTTGGTTTTCATATCTGACGGACCAACCTACAAGCGACATCATATGAGCTATAAAGTCGAACACCGGATTTTAAAACCCTCGTATCGAACACTCAAAAATACAAAATAACAAACAACAATTATTGATCGAGATAAAAAAAAATAGAAGTTGAAAAAGAATCGAAGGAAATAGTAGAAAATGGCGAACACATTCCTGCAGCGCTAAGATTGCATAGTCACAAAATTTCGACCTCGACAAGTTATAGAACATTTGGTACGCTCACTCATATTAAAACAACTAATGAGACGAACCTAATAACAATCTAAACCCTTAAAGTCCGATTTTAATACTCGTAGAGTTCTTGTACTTTCACAAGATACTGATATGACACTTACGCCACACATCTTTAACATTATATTTGCATTGCAGGTTATCTCAATAAATGCCACTTGACCTTTTTCCTCTGTGAAACAAATACTATGCCGGATTTTATTGACACACTCGCTAAAATGTACGAGTGTCATTTTCCTAGACAGTTTGCTAACCATTACAATCACATTGGCATTGGCATTTTACATCCATTGATTTTTAAATTTATGAAATACAACCTAAGAAACATACAAATTAAAACTATATCTTTATCTCTCGAACAATAGAATTCAGAATTATCTAGACCGTGAACGTAAACCGATCTGGTCAGGTCTGCAACACTTTGCTCGACAAGTCATGCTATGAGAATGTAAACATAATCCTCATCCAGTGTGAAGATCTATCGCGGCCTGAAGATGGGTTTTCATTCAATGGAAAGCTAATAAGCCAAAGAACACTAGCTGCAAAAAAAAAATGACAAATAGCCCAATTTCGATATATTAAAATTCAACTTAAAACAAAAGACATCACTACGAGGCTTAGGGGAATGATAATAGGGATTTATATGGTTTATTCCCCTAAGCCTCGTAGTGATGTCTTTTGTTTCAAGTTGAATTTTAATATATCGAAATTGGGCTATTGGATTGTCAAAGCGATGTTGACAGATATCGACCGTGGTTCATTATTATTTGGACGAATTGCCTACATTTTTGCCCAATAACATGGAGTAGATGCGATCGAGTGTGAAGAAAATACACATTTACGATCCCACCAAGTCTTCTTCTCCTTTTTACTCAACCATCTCTACACTAATCCAATTCATCCATGAGCTGGCTCACAGGAGCCTTTCATCAATTCAAAAATTGTTTCATGATTCCCTCGAGTTACTATAGAGAAATACGCTTTACATAAACAACCTTTTAATCAATTTATTAGGCTGCGTAGCAGGCGTTGGGGAGAGTCATCCCCGTTTACGCCTGCCAGGGAGGCTATCAATTTATCTACTCTCATCTCAAAAACACTTAAAATATAATTTTCTAAAAATTTCTAGAACAGGCATCAAACATCAACTTCCCATTTAAAGCAAATCTTATTTACGCATGCGCAGGTCATTTTCTGTTTATTTCTTCTATTATATATCTTGTGTTTCAAAAAGAGCATTTGAGAAAAACATCGAATTGCGTTATTTAGATTTGGACTTTGTACGTTAAATAACGCAAAGGTCAAAATAATAATAATAATTTAGGTATTTATATTGCGCAGGCTACATGGATATATGATCGCCTGCGCATTACATTATGTTAAAAATTAAAATATCTAAAAATTTACAACAGGTTAAAAATGATAAAAGGCCTCCCTAAACAAATGTGTTTTTAAAAACAGCTTAAAATGTTCCAAAATGATCATGGGTTATAGGAAGAGTGCGTTTCCACTAAATCTCTAAATCTCAAATAGAGTTAAATTGCTTACATTGACTTATCCGGTGTGTTTTCTGGTCGTTTCTCCCCATATATTTTGTAAACAAAGCTATTCGATTCGGAAAAAGCGGCAGCTTTCGTTAAGTCTTGGTAGCCAAGTGTTTTTTTTTAATCCGAGGCGCGGGCGTTAAGCGCTCGTTGTTGACATATGAAACCCACTGTGTAGAAAAAAAAATCCCAACCCTCGTGCGAAGCTTGTAAGACGCTATTATGGCCATCTCCATATAAGGAAACAAAGGGTGGCCGGTCCTGGGCGTCCAAATTGGCAAGAGAGACCTGGAAACCAAGTGGCTCGGGGTTTTTTTTTCTGAGGGGCAAAATAACGATATTGACTGTCAAAAAAATAAATAACGTTTTGGACAATTTGAAGTAGGAATAAAATGTTTTGTAACCTTTGCTTTCATTTTTTGTACTGTATTAAGTTAAAAAAAACTTGAGCGAAAACTGTAAAGTCCGTTATTTTCTTTTGAATTGAATAGCGATTGTGCGAGTATTTTAGCGTAGATGAAAGAGCCCATTTTCCACAAAGCAACTAATAAAACAAGACTGCTGACCTCGATGCGAAAGAAGCCTGGCGAATGTTTAAATCTGTCCTTTCTAAAACAGGAAAGAAACATCTTAAAAATGGAAGATCTTCCGGCGACATTTATGCCACTATCATCAGAGCAGGGAGAGTCGCCTTTTGTCGCAGTTTTAAAACAAGCAGGGAGCGGGGGACTGGACATGGCTTTTTGCTCTTACCAGCTGAAGATGAATTTGTCAGTTTAGTCTGGGATAGGGTATAGTTATCAGAGATTTTTGGTCTAGAATAGGGTATCATTTTCCGCGAAACTGATCAGTTGCGTGAAGAAATTAAGTTTAGACAAGGTTTACTGGCAAATCGCATTTAAAAATCGGTACGGCGGGCAGTACGGCATTTTTACTGACTCCTGTTAACTAATAACTGTGATAGTGAACAAGTTTCTGGAAAATAGCGAGTCTGGAATAGGTCTAGGATAGGGTAGGGTTTTTTGGTGTTTAGTCTAGAATAGGGTTGCAAAATGCAGCTAAAATGGTCTAATATAGGCTAAGGCTAAGGGTCTCAGAGTCCCAGAGTCCCAGCGGCAAACCCCCACCCAAAAGTTTTCAGAGTAAACCCCCCCCCCCCCCCCCCCCCCTGGGTATCCTTGTCTATTTTTGTTGAAAGTAGTTCATTGTCAGTACAGCTGACTCCAAGGCATACTTGGTAATCGTTGGTCGATAGCTTGCATTGGATAGTAGAGCGGTTTTTATTTGAGTATCGAAAGTAATTTCAAGGTTTCTTTGGTTTTTGCATTGCTACGCTTTCTGATTGGCTTAAAAAATCTAGCGCCACTTTCGTAACCAATCAGATGTAAAACCATAACCAATCACGAGTTGGCCACTCGCGTTTTCCCGCGCTTGGCGGCGGCTACATGTATTTGCTTCGGTTTGTGATTGAGGATAAGGCGAAAAGAAACGCCAGGCTGGCAATTCATTTATTTATTTATTTATTTATTTACGGATTTGTTCCTGCGTTTTCCTCAACAGCGGGACGGAAACCTTCGTGTTTAATACCTATGGATATGGCTTTCCTCCTTGACTCGTCTAGTAGTGTGAGCAATGATGGCTATCAAACTCAAAAGGAATTTGTTGGACTTGTCTCCCGCAGCATCAGTATGTCTCCAACAGGAAGCCGGATCGGATTAATCTCATTCAGTTCACAAGCCCGTCTGGATATTGCACTTCAAGACCATGACAATCCTAGTGATCTACAATCCGTCCTTAATGATCTTAAGTTCTTAGGTGGAACTACAAGAATTGATAAGGCCCTTGATCGTGCCTTTAATGACCTGTTCACTGTGAGTGCTGGAGCTAGACCAGGCGTTCCAAGAGTCGTTGTACTTTTGACTGATGGAAAGGAAACCAATGTTACGGAGTACGAAACACTACGCTCTTCGGTAGAACCTTTAAAAGCGGATGGTATTGCAATGATTGCAGTTGGCATCGGTCCGACCGCTGACCTGCAACGATTGCGTGTGTTGGTGGACAGCGACGAGTTGGTTTTAGCGGCGGAATCATTCGAAAAACTCAGAGACCTGGCGTTTAATGTTACCTTGCTGGCCTGCAAGGCTGCAGGTAAACGAACAATGTGTATAAAGTTTGATCATATAATGACAAAGTGTCATTTGTTGGCGCGACACCCCCAAAAAATCTTGTTGTATGAACTGGTCGATTTTATTTCTAATAACGATTTGAGCCTAGAATCTGAACCCTGATTCGTTGGCATTCAACCAAGTAGTTGGTGCCACTATTTTCAGCGGTCTTTCTCGCATGCATATCAATTAGCTTCACTAGAAGTATTTTTTTAGTAGTATTTTTTTTATTTCTCCAAAGATTAACAAATTTACAGGAATGAATAATTAAAAAATAGAGAGAAAAGGGGCAAAAAATAGTTAAACTAATACCTTGCCCTCATAGTTGGAAAATATAAGGGATTCATTTCACACGAAGAGTTGGGAAGGCTTGCTATAGGTAGGTCCGAAAGCATCTCTTGGTCGTCACTTCTCTCCTTATTTGTTGTTGGCCTTTAGGCTTTGGTTCTATCCACCCGCTCCTCCCTCTTTTTATATTCTCCTATCGCTTAAAGAGTGAATAGAAGATCACAATTCTAACTGGCCAGTGTAATTCCTTTTCTATTTTTTGTAGAACCTAAACGAGTTATCCATCCCATGGATGTAGCCTTCCTTGTAGATACATCAGAACGCGTCAGTGACCTCGACTTTCAGAGAGAGAAGAATTTTATAAAGACACTCGTTCGAAGTTTCAAGATATCCTCCGAGCTGAGCCGTGTAAGCATAATCTCGTACGGTAATGAAACTGATCTCACTGTTAATTTCTCCGATGAACAATCAACTGATAACCTCGTAGAACGCG
Source organism: Dendrophyllia cribrosa (assembly GCA_024195265.1). NCBI lineage: Eukaryota > Metazoa > Cnidaria > Anthozoa > Scleractinia > Dendrophylliidae > Dendrophyllia > Dendrophyllia cribrosa. The sequence goes on from JAJLRJ010000007.1 coordinate 3,798,850, forward strand.
TCGAATCCATTCCGTTCCTTGGAGGAGGACCGCAGATTGACGAAGCTCTGGCAATGGCAGCTGCGCAGTTGTTTTCTCCTTCTGGCCCGGCTCGTGCTGCTGTGCCGAAAACCGTTGTCATAGTGACCGATTGTGAGCCGGATTCCACCACGGGTCCAAGTCGAATGGATGAGTCTGTTTCTCTTTTGCGAGAAAATGGTGTCAAGGTTCTTGTTGTAGCTGTTGGATGTAAAGGTGATGATGAGAAAAAGAATATTGAGACGCTTGTTGATGGTGCAGAGGAGATATTCACTCCTGATTCTTTTAAAAATTTGGCCGCAGCAGCAGAGAGAGTGAGTGCGGCAGCAGCGGAAACTGCAGGTACTTTGGCAAGTTTTTATATAGTATACTTAAACCTCCTATTAACCCTTTCACTCCCAGAGTCAGTTATGAAAACATGTAGTGTAGTTCTAACTTTTGAGTCTGTGGACGAATTGTTATGGTGTGACCATTCAAATGAAACCTCTTCGGCAGTACTGTACTTTTGTATGGTACCATTTGTTTTTCAATATTTTACAAAATGAAATTTGGGATTTTTTCTTGAATTTTGATTTTTGGCACTCTTGGGAGTTAAAGGATTATGGGCCTAGTACTTGATATAGTATACATAAGTATATAACTAGTATTGTCATATATGTGTAAATATCACGTAAGAAATGTTCCTTTATACTGGGATTTCCAAGTGATATCTGAAGGCGCAGATGATATTATAATGGAGATTCACGTTCCGGGTCCGTTCCAAACGACCATCCATTGCTGCCACTGCACGTGTAAACTGGATGGCTCAAGCCAAAACTGAGAAATTTGTATTGGGTCTCTTTGTATTTCGTACAAATATTTGTAATTTTTAATCAATAATGGGACACTTTCAAAAGAGTCCCGATAGGTGTTCCCTGAATGGAGTTTGTAATGTAGCAGTGATGGATCCAGAGTCCATTAAAGGGGAGGTGGGGGAGGGGGCAAAGTGAATAAGGGTGGTGGCTACCATTTTGGAACTTCCGGAAGCTATGCAAATCAATTAGGTTATGTACTTCCGTTTTGGACTTTTCGGTCAATTCTCCTGGTGTAGCGGTGTGTTCAGTTTAGTTTGTATGCGCTTGTAGGGAAACAGTTTTTTCAACGTATTTACATTTGTCTACGTTGCGGGATTTATAGGAAATTTGTTATTTGGAACTCACAGGTGGGAGGACGGGGGGCGGAGTGAAAATGTTAGAGACTGAAGACATGTTACGCGGGACTTTCGGGACTTATTTTTGGAAGATAAGGGGTGGGTTCTCCACTTATGTCCAAAAATGCAGGCAAGTATTGTTTAACGAGTACTTCATATTTGACAGAGTTGTTTGTCCTTTTCACATTACTTCATATGTGACAGAATTTCGTGTGTTTCGGTGAGGACACTTTCGGATGCCGCTCATGGAGTAGCGTGGGCCCTCTCTGTCTGCATTTCTGAACATATCTCGGGCTCTCTGGGCTCCTTACCCTAGATCCGCCACTGTGTATTGTATGCGTGTGGTTTGCACCATGGCACATTAACCTCTTCTCACTAACTCGTTTCTTTCTTCTCTCCTGTTAGCTCCTAAGGATTGCACCAAATCTGCCGATATCGCCTTTATAATAGATTCTTCAGATAGTGTAGGCGTCGAAAACTATCAGCTCCAAAAAGACTTTGTCAAAGCGATCGCTGAAAGCTTTGGCATACGTCCAACAGGAAGCCGTGCAGGAGTTATAATTTCCAACAACGAAACAACTATGAATATTAAATTTAGTGACCACTTACATGTCGAGGACTTCAAAGAGGCAGTAGATAAGCTACCTTACACACGAGGCACAGCAAGACTTGACCAAGCTTTGAACGTTGCCATATCCCAGTTGCTAGTAGCGCAGGGTGGCGCAAGGCCTGGACTGTCTAAGATACTGATAATAGTGACAAGCGGAAAACGAAATCAAACAGGCGATGGCGACCTCCTCAGTGTACTTGCTCAAAAGCTTCAACGTATTGGAGTGACGGTGTATGTCATGGGGATTGGTGAGAAAGTGGACGGGAAAGTACTCAGTTCATTAGTTACCGAAAAGGAGAATGTATTTTTGGAGGAATCATTCGAAACCTTAATGATGACAACTCGGCAAGTTGCAAAGATGGCGTGTGATAACGCAGGTTTGTTTTGTATTTATTGTGATCTTGTTATAATTTACACATGCGATTTTCTGGGGAATTTTTGTCGCACTTTTCGGTGCAATTTTTGTCGCGCGCAAGTTGCATCTTTAAATCGCGTGTGTAAACCAGCGGCCATTTCAGTGCGATTTGTCGCGCGATGTCGCAGAGGTTTCGAACATGTTCGAAACCTGATGCAACTTGGCGCAATTTTTGGGAAATTGCAGCAAATCACAGCAAATGTCGCACCCGAATCACACAGAAAAACGCCGCTAGTTTACACTTACGACAAAAGTTGCATTGGAGAGCGCGACAAAAATCGCATGTGTAAACGGGCCTTAAGACTGCGTTAACGTGACCACGACGGTGATGAAAATATCGCTTTACAGCAGTGCAATGACCCTAACCAGTATCTTCTAAAACAGACGGGAAAACTTAATAGATCGTAATAGTTTTGAACTGTTTACTACAAATGCTAACTCGTCTTCTCAAGACGGGCGTTTTTGTTCTTTTTTACTTGTCGCCGGTTGACTTACTAACTTTTACTTCTTTGTGTTTTAAAAAGGTTTCAGAAGATGCATTAATCCAGTTGATGTCGCTTTTCTGATGGACTCCTCAGGTAGCCTTCATGAAGAAGGTTTCCAAAAACAGAAGGACTTCATTAAATCTATCGCTAAAACACTTGACATATCTCCCTTGGACAGCCAGATTGGCGTCATAACCTACAGCGACAGAGCCTCAGTCGGGATAAAACTTTCCGATTATCAATATCACGAAGACTTCATAAAAGCTGTCGAGGCGCTCGAATACAACGGCAAGACCACTCGAATTGACAAAGCAATTACTGTGGCAGCTAAAGAGCTCATGACGCCTGGGGCTGGAAGACGGGAGGATATTCCCGGAGTGATGGTAATTCTGACTGACGGAAGACAAACTCCCGATTCAGATGCCACACCTTTAGAAGAGGCGGCCAAAAACTTGGAAAAGCTGGGGGTTAAGACTTTGGTGGTAGGAATTGGTGAACTGGCAGACATAAAGGAATTGCGGAAGATGACCGATCGAAATAAGGACGTTTTCCTTGCTCCATCTCTGCAACTTTTACCAAGCGTTGTGCAACCAGTGGCAGCAAGTATTTGCGAAGCAGCAGGTATTTATTGAGAAATTTAAACTTTGTTGTTGAGGCATAGTGGTCTAGTGGTCTATTGGTTACCCGGAGGGGGGGTTACGCAACCCAGGTTTGTTGCACAAGTTCTTTTTATAGTTTAAATAAAAGTTAGATGTTAGATGCTGATTGCTGTTCAGTGTTACTGAAAACTGGCGCAGTATACCACAGTTATCAAATACAGTTGACCCTCTCGTAAGCAACCACTCCGGGGCAACCCGGGGGGGGGGGCACTCCCGACAATGTAGGATAGGTGTGTGCCGCCAAGGTTCTCAAATCCTGACCCTATTTAAGGGTAGAAAATCGAGATTTGATACCCTTTTTAATGCTCAGTTTTAACAGACCATATCTTTTTCGTTTTGCGCGTTGGGGTGGTTACTGCAATTTAGTGACCCTATCTAAGGAATATCTAAGGACCACAATACCAAAAATACCAAAAAGGATACCCTATTTAAGGACTGAGCACCTAAAAACCCCTTCCCTATCGGGCGTCACATACCTATATAGCGTATATAAGGGAGTACCCCCCCCCCCCCCCCCCCGGGGCAACCACCCAAAATACAAAGCCAAGGTGGTCACTTACGGCAGGTGGTCGCACATAGATGTTCGTCTGTAACGTATAGAGGTTCCCTTGACCAAACTACGCGTTCTAACCAATCACATCTAAACATTCTGTTTCTCAAGCAATAGAAATCGAATTGGCTTCCGAAATGTTTTCCGTACTTGACATCGGCTTCATGTTTTGGCTCCAGGCCCTGAGTCAAACTTTAAATTCAGTATTCTATAATAGTGTATTATAACTTTGGCACCATCAAAGGTACATTAACATTTCTTACTCAGGTTATAGATTAAAATCAATCGTATAAAGTTAAAAAGCAATCAAAATATTTTTCCTTCTTCAATTTTGTAGCACCGCAGTCCTGTGATGTTCCACTAGACGTGGCTTTCCTGGTGGAGTCATCTGAAAACATTCCAGCGAATGGCTTCCAGAAAATAAAGGACTTTATAAAAGATGCAGTGAAGTATCTCTTGACTATTGAAGGCGAACAACAAGTTGGAGTTATCCTGTACAGCAACGAGGCAACAAAACAAATCAACTTTGGCCAATATCAGTCTGTGTTTGATTTCAACGAAGCGATTGACAATCTTCCGCATGAGAAGGGACAAGCAAGACTTGATAAAGCTCTTCGCTTTGCTTCTTCCAAAGTATTTACCGATAATGGAGGTAAAGCCTTTTATAACCTGGCAATTAACTATTTAAGCCCCAATAGTGATCAGTATCAAAATTCTTCCTGTAGTATCAGCAGTAGCTGTAGTTAGAATTAGTTGGACAAGTGACTTTGTTGCAGACCCTAAGTATATGTTAATGAATTAGTTTTTGATATAAGCCACACATTTACGCTTTCCTTTCATGCTGCATACACTTTTACCCATTTCTAACCTTTGTTTTCGTAAGACTAAATTGTTGTTATTCTTTATTATTCTTAGGAGCAAGACCCGGAGTCCAGAAGGTCTGCATCGTGCTAACAAATGGACAACAGGCTAGTGTCAAAGACTCTGATGCTCTTAAGGATGCAGTAGAACCGCTCCATCAAGCAGGAGTTCGAGTCATAGCCATTGGTGTCACATCTTCAGCTGACTGGAGACAGTTACGCTCCTTGACAGAGGATCCCAAAGATGTTATCAGGTCGCGTTACTGCGATAGTCTGGTGGCCAAAATCAGTTACCTTTTCAGGCGGGTCTGCTACGATGCGGGTAGGAAATTGTTAATAAGAACAAATCCAGAATTAACTAAAAAATGTACTAACTGATTGTAGGATACAAAGAACAAGTACCAATTAATTGTAATTAGAAAAACTCCAAAAATTGGATTTGTTTGAGAGAAACCAAAAGCGGTAAGGGTGCCAAAACATTACATTTTACTCCCCAACTTTGACAATTTAGATACATAACGTAACTGAAAGTTTCACTCGGGTAAAGGGTTGAAGTCTGAATTGTAATCTGTTTGGTTTTTCTTTTAGCCTACAAACAGTGTAGCGGTATAGCAGACGTGATTTTCGCGATCCACTCGCCCGAGAGCCTTAGTCCTTCGAATTACCGAAAAGAAAAAGAATTCGTAAAAAGGGCAGCAACAACACTCAACATTGCACCTGGCAGAACCCGGGTAGCGCTGATCTTGTACAGCAATTTCGCTACTGTCAGTGCCGAACTGGGTGAAAAAGCTACCATGGATTCGTTTAACAATCTCGTTGATGGCTTGTCGCACGAGCGCGGAGAGACGCGAATTGACAGAGCATTGAAGCTATCACGCTCCCTTTTCGACTCCAGTGGTGCAACCCGACGAGGTGTTCCGAGGATTTTGATCTTATTAACCAATGGCAAACAAACAACATCTCCGGGCGCACTAAGTCTGAAAGATGCTGCACGGCCGCTACACGAAGCTGGTGTAAGGATACTTGCAGTGGGAATGGGGCAGGATGTAGATGAAAATGAACTACGTGTGGTCACACGAACTGCTGAAGATGTGTTCGTGGCGCCGTCATATAATGATCTCGTTAAGTTAAGCGGCTCAGTGTCGAAGATCGCCTGTGAGGCAGCCAGTAAGTATTGTATCAGATGTTACTAAATTTGAAGTTTTGCTATCTAAAGAAATGAAGTGTGACTTCTAAATTTTTGGGAATTGTTTAACAAAAAAAGAAATAAAACGAAAATTAGGTAAACATTCGTAATGTTCAGAAAGGGAAGAATTCTACGGTATTTGCAGAAATTTAAAGCAAAATCTTGCAGTATTGTCACCATAAAAAGCTGGTAACTAGGACTTCAAGATAACTCCGTACTATTGATTGAAAGTTAAAGGTGCATTAGCGGATAATTAACTTATGAAGAAATTATCCTCCCATGGATTAGTGCAATTAATATAATTGTCATTAAATCTTTTAAAATTCCAAGACTTTAAACAAAATTTGAACGAAATCTGATGAGTTTAAAATCCTGTTCAAAGCCTAGAAATTTTAGTTCCATCGCATTATGTGCACTCATCACTGCAGCGAGGATCATTTCTTCATTCAATTCCATTTCAGCAGTGAACATATGATTTCTTACATATATTTAGTGCTATAAGGTAACTTAAATACTTATGTTCTGTTAGAACCCTCAATCTGCGCTGAGCCCATAGACGTGGCTTTCCTATTGGATTCTTCTGGTAGCGTCGGAGCAGCTGACTTTGAGAAGCAGAAGGCATTCATTAAAGCAGCAGCGGGTACGTTAGCCCTCGAAAAGGGAATAGCCAAAGCTGGATCTGTAGTCTACAGCGATATAGCAACAGTGCAGCAGTCTTTCGACCAGTGCAACGGAAGCAAGTCCGTTATGCAAGCCATTGATCGCATACCTTATTATGGACGAACCACGCGAATTGATCGTGCTTTATCACTGGCAAACACGGCCATGTTTAGTGAAGCAGGAGGATGTCGAAGTTACGTAGCGAAGACACTTGTGTTATTAACGGATGGGACTCAGACGCCCGCTTCCGACTCGATATCTTTGGAGCGGGCGGTTAAACCACTCAAAGGCAAAAAGGTGGCTAGATTGGTCCTGGGAATTGGGAGTCGAGTCAGTGCTTCTGAGCTACGAAGGATAGTGGACGACGAAGATGACGTCATGACAGTTGACAGCTTCGATGACCTTCTCTCTTCCTTGCATCTAGTGTCAGAGAAAATATGTGCAAGCGCAGGTGAGCGAATTCTCCGTTTAAAAGACGGATTTTTACCTAAAGTAGGTTTACCAGCAGAACTTCGCAAGTAAGAGACGAATTAAAAAGTGGAGAAGAAATAGTTTCTTTAATTTATGGGAGGTTTTTAGTTGAAGCATCGTGAACATAGTTTGCTTCAGTTTAGTTGCCGTAATCATATTTATATTTATCATGTTATATTTATTTTACAACCGCGTATTGTTTGGCTAGTTGCTTGTTTAATTGCCACATTTCTTTAATTCTTTTATTTCTGGATCATCAATCATTACCTTTGTGCGGGTGGAAAGTTACTTATATTTGACCAAGGACTTGTACCCCTTTATATATCCTCGTTTTTAGTAATTTTAGCAAAGTTTTGACAAAAAAGGAAAAAAAAAAACAAGCCCGTTGGGCTATGTCGCGGACATCATGTAGCCCAAGAGTGTACGTTTTTAGGCTCGTCTAACTTTCCTTCATTCGACTTATTTTGACAGCTATAAAGAAATGTATAGCTCTCGTTGACATTGCCTTTCTTCTGGATTCTTCATCAAGCATAGGAGAACCGGGCTACAAAAAGATGAAGGATTTCGTCAAGACAGTTGCAAACGCCTTCGAAATCGGACCGGGCAGAACGTGTGCTGGTGTAATCATCTACGGTTCTAGTGCGACCACCGCCGTTCGTTTCCCTGATGCCGCGAGCAACGCGGATTTTAATGCGGCGGTTGACGCCCTACCATACGTGCGAGGTGAAACGCGCATTGATAAGGCCCTCCAACTGGCGTATTCCGAGCTGGTAGCTCACCGCAGTGGAGCTCGTGCAGGAGTCGCCAAAGTGGTGATAGTGCTGACAGATGGAAGGCAGTCACAAGCTCCCGATGGTGTTGATATTCAGAAAGTGGTGGCCCCTCTTTTGTCTGCGGGCATACGTATTTTTGCGGTGGGGATTGGAAATGATGTAGATGAGAGCGAATTGCAGCTTATCGTTGATAAGAAAGAGGACGTCATTCTGGTTCCATCGTATGACAGACTTGCTGTACATGCACGGCAGCTGTCCATTGCCACTTGTGAGAGTTCCGGTAAACATGTTAACATATTTCTAATAGATATTACGTACTTCATTTGTCACATAACCTCAGGTCAATCCTTTGAAATCAATCAATCCTTTAAAAAAAACAATCCTTTGAAAATAATCAATCCTTTGAAACAACCATTTTTGTGAAATTATTATCCTGCCAGGCTCATGCTTTCTCATAAGACTCTCTGGTATTAATTTCTTCCTTCCAGAAATCGACCCTTGTGATAACATCATGGACGTAGCGTTCTTGCTCGACTCCTCCGGCAGCGTAACACCATCGGAGTTTCAAAAGAGCAAAGACTTCATTGACCTCATGGCAGCCTCTTTCCTCAAAAACAAAGTTGGAAGCCGAGTAGGGCTTATCCAGTTTAGCATTGTTCCCACGGTCAACGCTCGGTTCTCTGACCGACTGACGTACAAAAAATTCCAAAGTGTGCTCGGTGAAGTGCGTTACCAAGGAGGTTACACTCGATTGGATCGTGCTCTTTCCCTAGCGGCTGAAAAGCTCTTTACCGATGAAGAAGACACGCGGAAGGACATCCCCAAGATCATGGTTGTGCTATCGGACGGCGTCAACACCGATATGGCTGACGCCGTCGCGTTTGACGTTGCGGTGGCGCCGCTTCATCGCGCAGGTGTTCGTGTGTTTGCGGTTTCAACTGGAAACGAAAAGGGTAGGGAAGATCTGTATCTACTCACACAAAGAAGAAAGGATGTTTATCACGCGCAAACGTACGATGATTTGGCACTTCAGCTGCGTAAAATATCCAAGGACACTTGCGAGAGTGGAGGTAATATACTTTTAAGAAGAAGAAGCTTGATGTCTTTAGGATTTTAAATAGAGAACGTCTTTTTACAAATTAAGAAAAAAACGGGGTTATATGTCTTGTCATGTTGAACCTAAGATCCGCGGGTAGCTATTTTTTACCTAAGCTTGGAGGAACAATGAGGTTCTGTCCCAAAAAGGAAAACATTGAACGTGTAGAATGGACTAAAAACGTCTTCTTCTTGAAAACACACCGAACCAGCAGCTTCTAAATAAGTCGTTATTAACGTTCATAATGTGCTCAGCTGTAATTTGTGGACAAAAGGTTATCGGGCTAAACTCTGCTTACAGAAATCTCGTTGCTAGTTAGAGTTTTGTTTAGATCCTTCTCTGCTTCGTTTTCGTTGTTGGCTTTAGTTTTGTCTGGAAAAGGGAGAGGGTTGATTGCCCTAAACACTTTGGACTGTACCCTTTTTAGGCGCATAAATTGATACCGGTGTAATTTTGAAGCAGGCTGAAAACCTGTTGTCAGTCAAAGCGAAGTAACAATACGCTCTTGGACGTACCTGCTAACGTCGGACGTTCAGCCCAGACAAAATCGCTATTTTAACGTTAGACGTTGGCAGTTTCGCCCGACATTAAAGTTTTATGCACCTTCATAATCCCTTGGTCTCTGCCTTACATAACCGGCATTACAATTCAACACATTGATACATTTCCTAAATATGGTCATAAAGCTCTCGATATACGTTAGGTCTGCATGACATATATCCAGCGATGGAGGTAAATTTCGCATTTTGAAGGAAAGTGAAATTGACCACTGCTTGCAATTTCGTGTTTTGGGAGAAAAAATGTGTGAACTATTAGATTAAAAAGGGAAAAGAAAGAAAAAAAAGAGAAGAAAAGAAAAGAAAAGAAAAGAGAAAAATTATTGATCACATGGTTAGACAAAAAAGGCGCGAATTTTTCGCGTTGTGCCGCAGTGTTCGGTGTTTCTCGGCGAAGCTGAATGAAAGCTGGTTCAAAGTTCAACCGCTCGACACGGAGTGAATGAAGGAGCACAATTCTCGGAAAATGCCTTATAGTAATCACCTCTGGAATATGATATAGACTTGATACTTCCTCAGAAAAGTTTCTGATCTTTGTTTCAAGCGGATTAAAGTTAAACGATCTCGTCATTACGGCTGTAGGAGCTAAAACGAGCAAGTTTGTAAACAACAGCGATCGACTCAGCTCGACTTTGATGTTTGAACATTTGGTGCTGATGGAAGGGATTAAAAAGCCATATTAACTAGAGGTACCGATGTTTTAACCGTTTCTTGTATCCTTTAGCTGTGAATTTTTGTAAGACATACAATCCACGCTGCAGTTCTTTCAGACTTTTCGCTGCTATGTTTATAGGTAGCCGTGTGTTTGTTAACTTTGTTTTGATTCTGAATTGAACTTTTTAAGACACGTAACACCTATAACTAAGAAATTCTGTGCCATTTTACTGTGTTTTAATTTGTGTAGTCACAAAGCTGTCCCGTTCTTTACGTAGACGAAAGGTCTTCGTAGAAACTCTCAAATTGTGTACGCAAAATTAATTTTAGCTTGACAAAATGTTCGGCATTTGCTACTTGTTGTGTAAGAAATGGCACGAGGTAAAATATTGTTGTAAGCCTTTTTACTTATAAAAGGTTGTATATCTCAATGAATTTTTTCTGTAATATAAACTGTGATTTGTTATCAATGTGTTGAATTATAAAACAGTTATAGTACTCAAGCTTGCGCAATATCGTCTGATTTTAGCCAACTCGACCTACGACCTCGTCGGCTAAGTATCCAGCGATATAGCGCTTCGTTTTCGCACTAAAACTGTTAAATATATACCGGCAGAATGAGACGTTTGTCTCTTGAAGGTATTTTTAATGACTTTTTTATTTCACTTTAAAAATTTCTTTGTTATTCCTCATTTACCTTTTTGCAGATACGTCAGCCATATTGATTGTACCACCTGGGACCATAATGATCACTGAGATTAATTGTTATAAAGAAATAATTAATTTTCTATGGTCATTATGGGTTACCCAAGGGGCAATGTGGTTGCCGTGTCTGCAAAAAGGTCTATTCTCATTGCAATTTTTGCAAATAGCTCTCCCCAGATGCGAGCGTGTGATGGATGTCACCTTTATGATAGACTCGTCTGAAAGTGTTGGCTTACAAAATTACCAGAAGCTGATCGACTTTGTTCGCAACATTGCCAAAACACTGCAGATTTCACCAAGCGGAAGTCACGCAAGCGTGATTATCTTTAGCGGCACCGCTCGAGTGCAAATAAAACTGGACGACCACGACGACATCCGGGAATTCAACAAAGCGCTTCAAGATGTCCCGTATTTGGGCCAAAAGACCCGGATTGACAAGGCGTTGCGGGTTGCAACAGTAGGCGTGTTTAACAGCCGAGCTGGTATGAGAGCGGGCGTTCGCAGAGTTGCCGTTTTATTGACGGATGGGCACCAAACTAGAACGTTCGATTCTATTCCACTTAGATACGCAGTCGAGCCACTAAGACGAAAACGTGTGAATGTATTCGCGGTTGGTATTGGTGACGATGCTCGCTATGATGAACTGCGGTCGCTCACAAACAGTGATCAAAACGTATTGTTGGTGAAGACATTCCAAGGGCTCGCGGGAATTGCAGAACAGCTGAGTGACAAGATGTGTCGAGGTGAGTATGCCTCTTATAACAAGGATGGTCTGGTCAATACCAAGAGTTCCCGAAGAGACTCACTCACTTTGAACCCTCCGTGTCCAAAGTGGCACCTGCTGATTTACCCCAGCAATAGTAAATTCCCTTATATCCGTTTCTGTAGCAATAATGTGTTTTTCCGCGGTGAAGTTGCTAACCTCCACGCCCAGCCCTCCACTTGAAGGACCAGGGTGCTCTTTAGACTCACCCCTCTAACGCAGAGCTCATGTCATTGTGCTCCTCTGAGTAACCAATTACTTATCGATGGCAAAAATGAAGGGAGGGTTTGGCATCGACTAATAAGCTGTAGTATCTTACTGACCCACTAACTTTGGAAATTGAACAACCTTTCTAACTCGTGAATACGCGAAACGTAATGAACGGGTTAGCGCAGACGGTGTCAAATATGCAAATTTTCACTTCATCACTCGGCTGTAAACCTTTTTTAGTAATTCCGCTGACGAGTTTATAAGGCTTTCGTGGCAAATTATTATTAAATGCAAAGGAATATAGTGTAGAGAATAGTCGACCGCCGAAAAAGTGGACATTATGAAAGCGTTGCTCAAATGTTTTGCATTTGGAGTCCTTTGATGGAACATTAAAACCGATCTGCAGACATCTACGTTGAAATAACGAAATTTCACCTTCTACTTGGTACTTTTTTCAATATGGTCAAGTGGTTTACGTCTTGCTCGACTATGCCAACCACCCATGTTCGAATCCTGGCGGGGACGGTCATTTTTTTTTCTTTTTCCTTTCTTTTCTTCTTTTTTTTCCGAAGTGGACATTGTGAAAGTGATGTACAGTTTTTTCTTTTCGTTTGAAGTCGTTCAATTTTTAAAAAGTATCGAACCGTATAAAAACATACGCTTACCGCAATATTGCGTTACGCGTTAGCTCGCGGTACAAGGATCAAATGACATCCCGGCATTTTTAAATATATCATGTTATTTGCAAATTATATACATTTTCGGATTCCAGCATTTAGATAAGCCTGGTAATTTGCTTTTAATCTTGAATATTTTCCAAAAACTTAATTTGTAATGTCGTTCCATTTTTAGCCGCAATTATGGCTCCAGCAAAGTAAGGATTTTTTTTTCCCATCGGAGACTCGAGACTTGACTAAATGAAATATATTCAACTTGCATTCGCGATCGGGAACGTAAAATTCTTTAATACTCCTTTACGAAACTTTTTTTATTCACAAAACAAATACCTAAGTACTGCACTCAGGTCGTACTCATAACCTCTGCAAGTTTGGTGAAGAATCTTTCACTTACGGCGTTTGGTATTCACGAGTTGGCTCAAGGAGCCTTTGATCTTTCAACCGAACAATCCGCCTTTTAACCCTTAAGCCCCAATAGTGGTCAGCATCAAATTTCTTCTTCGAATATCAATGCTTATTCGGTCAGAGAGGTCATGAGATTTAAGGTTATGAGGATAAGGAATATAACAACTTTTCCCGGCCCATGGGTTTCAAAACGCCGACGCTTACGCGTACGCTTTAATTAGCTCCTCGCAACTCATGATATTTTGGAGGAATGTAGCGAAGAGTTGCAGTTATACACATTGTTTTAACAACTTTACAGAATCTGCAGTGTGCATGGATGCAGAGCGTGAATCGAAGAGTGGGTTGTGTAAAACATGGGCGATGTCTGATTATTGCAAAAATTTCAAGGAAGTCATGAAGATGTACTGCGCAAAGACGTGCAACTATTGCAGTAAGTTGATCAGCTGTATTTGTTTTGTGTGCTTGTTTGCATGTGCACGAATACGCATGTCTTTTACTTCTATGTCAAAACGAGGTCTAGTGAAAGATAAACAAGAACTCTAAGAGTAGTGAAATCGGGCTTTAAACGTACATAAGAAATTTAGAATTCGAAGTATAGCTAATAGTGTAACTACTCCACAATCGAAGATTCACGATGTAGAATCCATTGTGTGTTTGTTGTTGTTGTTTTTCATTTTTTTAAATAAGATTTTGTCTATGAGCATGAGGGAAAGGCCAACTGTAGGAAGCAAGAAAACTAACAGCAATCTGAATTATTCAGTTTTCTTAGCATAAGTGGACTAATTAAAGAATACAGATCACAAATCACGTTGTTGAACAATTGAGTAGAACAGTAACGTTAGTTTTAACACTAGACATTTCGTAGTGTAATAGAAGGCTTTTACAAATAGCTGTGAAAAGTGAGAAACGGCACGTGGTACCTTCTAGGGTTTCGTACATGCGATCTATACTCCTCGTAATAAGTTATTCAAGAATAAAACACGAGATGAGTCCACATCAAACATGAGTCAAAAAAGATAGTGTATAATGCTACCTAAAACATGTTTCCGTGGTTGGTTAGTGTGAGTGAAACACTCGAAAAATCAGCGCAGAAACACATTGCGTAACCCGGAAATATTCTCATAAGTAAAGCTACATGTAACTGAAATGTCAGCTTATGACTAAACAAAACAAACAACCCATTCCACAGTTATTATGCGACATTCCTTGTCTTCTCGTATACGACCAAAAAGTCACAAAAAAAGTGCATTTAAGTTAAATGAAGCCAAGAGAAAATAATTTGACAGAGAGGGAGTCTCGCAGTAATGCCTTTGGGATATCTTAATTGCAAAAAAGTTATTTTTAGTAACAATGCGGACCATGTGGAAACATGTTCCGGTGAGCTGGTTGTTTTCCAGAACACTCGCTTTCATGAATAAGCGTGTCAAAGCGAGGCGGAGTCAACAAATTTAAAAAAATGGCGACCATCGCGGTGGTAATTTCGCATGTGAAAAAGAAAGTAAAATGGTCCTGTTTGAGCAAAGAACGTTATATAGTACCACAGCGGCTGGGGATAGATCTTCATCTGTCTTTACACACAAACTGTTGCAACTGAAGCGGTAAAAAGGGGGCTGGACAATTCAACTTACCGGACAGATGCCAATCAACCATCCACTCCAATCTCTTGTAAGCGTCGTTTCTAAAAGTTTGAAGTCGCTTTGCTCAATCGATGCTCAGCCCATCCAAACTTTTCAGACATGAAATAGTTGCATACTGTAGAATTCTAAAGTTGTTATGTTTTCGGTAAATTGTGTTGATAAGTGTATGATTTAAATTAAATGAAAAGCTATGAGTTGTCATGACGTCGTGTCATCATTTAGTTTACTCGTCACACGTGCACTTTTTCCAATGCCTCATTGACTGGATTTGACAGGTTCACTGTGGTAAAGAACTATTTTGGAATGATAAGAAAATGATGTTTCTATTGTGTTGCCGAACCGTTTTTGAGTGGCAGTAAAAAAAAAAACAGACAAGATGCACTATGATCAGGTAGCTTTTTAATAAACTGACAAAAGGTCACACTCGTATCTGAAAAGAAGAACTTACTAGAATAAACCAACTACATCTGCAGCAAATATACTATACGTTTGCTTGAAAGAAATTTACGAACCTTTGTCTAATCGTAATTTTGTAGTGTTTTACTGACCTTAGATGCGGTAATTTACTCTATTTCCCTTAAAAACAATAAAACACTTTAATTACGTCGCCGCGTAAGTTGATAATATATATAGATAGGCTGAGCCTAACAGCGTCGCTCTGTGAACAAGCTTAACTTAGGTGAAACTTGACTAAGGTGAAAGGTCGGAAGCACAAGAATTAAGATTGACGAAGGCTATTTTTCGATTTTAGCAATTCTCAAAAACAGTAAGCTTATTACGCGACCGTCTGCACAGTACATTTTTATAGACCGTACAAAAGTTCACCAAAACAACTTTTTCTCCGTCTAGAATAACTAGTACAACTACTTTCCGAATAAAATACACTTGTTGCTTGTCACAAATTGCCCGAGAAACTGATTTGAAAATCAAAATTGCAAAAATACACAAACATATTTGCATAAGGCGATGCGAGTGAAGATAGAACTCTACTATAAAAACAAAGTCTTGTTTTGTTTACATAAAATCGCTTTTCAATCTATCTACTGAATGAACAAACACATAGAAATGGACAACACAATCTTCTTTCGAAAAAATTTATTCAAATCTCCATTTATAATAGTTTACGTTTAAAAGCAAAACGCGTGCCGGTACCTCAAGCTTTCTTCGATGAAATTCAAGAAATCGATACATCTGAATGTAAGCACGTTTTTAAATCTATTTTTCAAAACTAACAATACATAACCGAAAAATATAATCTGTTTTACCTTTAAGTCCCTCGCTTCCTTGGAAATTCAAATCTCTGCTTCTGGTTCTGAAATCCGTAAAAAACAAACATCGCCCGCATTGATAAAAACGTAATACATGAAGTTCCTCGAAGCAAGATTTTATCCCTGAAAGCTCGTCTTTTTCCACTAAAGCGGCTTCTGAGTATCTCTTAATTAGAATCCTTGTCATGAGTAGCAAACCGCAAAATATTCAGGGAAATAACGCCTTTAAAACGTTTTTTTTTCCGCTTAGTAAATTCACAGCAAAACATCAAATGTTTTTCCAGCTGACGTGACATTCGGCATAGGTTCTATGAGTATGGGGCTACGCGCGGGCCTTCGGCCCGCAGAGCAGAGCTCCGCTATTATATTTTTAGTTGGCTAGAAATTGAGCTATTTTTGAAATAATAAAAATGTTGTGAGCGGTAGATGTTCTGTTCAGTTCATTTGTCAAAAATTGAAGTTTTCCAGTTAAAAACTGATTAGAGTTGAATTTCTCTTCGAAAAGTCACTTCATATACATGTATCTTCATCTTGGTGTTCTATAATCATTTCGTGTTTGACATCACGTACAAAAACATACCTTAATAGAATGGTTAACTCTTAACCTTTGTCGTGTATCCTAGTACATAATAATACAGACATCTTAAAAGCAGACTTGGCTTTATATTAACAAATAGGCTTTATATAAACAACGGTTTGTTTCGATCGATGAAATAGGTCTAATGTGAACCCATTATCCTTATCGTCAAAATATCTCAAAAGGACTCAAAATCAAAACTTTCGAGAAACATAAGAAGGCACTTACTATCCAGTGTGAACAGACGATGCTTATCATCAAAACCAGTCCCTTGAGAGTCCCTTTGTTGTTGAGCCAAGCCCGATATAATTAAGTAACTAACATTGGATTAGAGATTTCGGTTGTTTAAATTCCCACTCCGTTGTAATTATCCAAAACATACCTTGGCTCTTATAAACTGACATGCAGAAAGTGTCACACTTTCTTCACTTTTAGCGACTTCTTTAGCGACTTCTTTAGCGACTTTTGTAGCGACTTTTTAAGCGACTTTTCTAGCGACTTTTGTAGCGAGGTTAGGGTTAGGGTTAGGGTTAGATTACCTTAACCTAAACCTCGCTACAAAAGTCGCTACAAAAGTCGCTAAAAGGAAAAAAAGTGTGACACTTTCTGTATGTCACTTATGAGCCACCGTAAAAACAAGATTAATTGAGCCTACCCCTGGACTACATTCGCTTATGCGTGTCTCTATCAATTGTTGCTTTTCAGTACCATCATTATGTAATTTAACTTTTGCCATGCTTACAAAGCTTAAGACGTCCGTCTTTATTGTAATCACTTTAACGCAAAACAAGGTTTTCATCCTAAAATTTGTTCAAGGGTTTGTAATGGTCACCAGCCTTACCCATGGGGACGGTATTGGAGGGTGGGGAAGGTGAAGAGTTGGACACAGGGCATGGGGTATTGGTGAATATGTAATGATCACCTGCCCGTTCCCATGGGGACGGTATTGGAAGGTGGGGAGAGTGGGGAGTTGGACACAGGGCATGGGGTATTGGTGAATATGTAATGGTCACCTGCCTTACCCATGGGGATGGCATTGGAGGGAGTGGAGGGTGGGGAGTTGGACACAGAGCATGGGGGATCGGTGGAGCAAAACGCCTATAGGAGAAGGGAGGGTCCGACGGTGTGCAAAATGTTTTATTTAGAGTGTTTCGTATTCACGAGTTGGCTCATAGGAGCCTTTGATTTGTTTAGTTATGTCCTTATGTTTATTAATATTTCAAGGAGAAATTTGTTTTTGAACACTTCTACTGGTAGCATAATTTAGCCCTTCCAGGCACTAACATTGTTGCGAATTTAAATCAGCACACTGTAAACGCTGGGGGAAATGGGTGTGAGAGAACTTCTTATTCTTGTTTTTTTTTTTCACTGATTTTCTGATCACAAAATTTATGTTCCCCCCTCATAACATTTTGTTCGGCTGCTTTTGATCGCGCCACAATAAAGAACTTGTCACAGGTTAGGAGTAAACTGGAATTTTATTACAAAGAGTTGCACGTGTCAATGTTTTGTTCTGTTTTGTTTTTCTTTTCAGGTTAACCGAGCCGTTTCTTCGTTCAATTATTTAAGGAAGTAGTGAAATAGCGAAGTGCTGTACATAACGTTTATATAGTCGGATGATGACTGAAAAAGACGAAGCTCATAGAATGGAAAAGCTATATATGATAATATAGAACTTAAAAGAAATAAGCAGCGACCAAGAGAACAGAAGTTATGTTAAAAACGATCATGTATCATGTACTTTTCAGCTTTTAATGTCCAAGTAAATTAAATGACAGTAATAAAAAGTAACATTCCAAATAACATTCCATTATCAGGCGTTTCTATTGTGTAGTTAAGCTTTAAAGCTCAAGCGCCGGCATAACCGTTGGCATAGCAACACTTACGTTAGCGGGGAAAAGGGTTCGACGTCCGAAGCACACAGAGAGGGAAGCATAAGTATTAGCGCACATAAAAATGTTCCTTGTGTCTTCATTTATACCTATTGTATGTCCTTCATGCGCACCTCTCGTGTTTCGTTATGCCTTTTCCCTTCTGTTCCTATGTAAGCTACCCCAAGAGCTGGCTTGCCTGAGCTCTGTTTACTGGGCAAAGAATGAACACAATCATATTTGGATCAATATGGATATGAGCCTATGCTCATAGCCATGTTGATCCAAACATGGTTGTGTTCATTCTTTACTCGCTTTTATTCAAAATATTAAGTGTCATTGAAAAGTGATAGATACATAATCTGGCCCAGTAAAGGTGAGGGCACAGCCATTTAATTCTTACCTCAAATGAACAAAGGAACGTCTTACCCCGCAGCTGAACCGAGACGAATGACTAACGCGCGCATGACCTTTTTGGTCATATAAACCGATGGTAACAACTATTTCCTCCCCGAGGCCGCTCGGACTTATTAAATTAATTGTACAGGAGGCGGGAAAAGACATAAAAATTATATTTGCGAGCACATATTTTATTTTGTGCTTGCGCTTGATGCTTGTGTTGCAAGGTTACGAATCAAACGCAGCCTCGTACTCAGTCGTTATGTTTTTTATTTTAGAGCGAGAGAAGATTGGATACTAGGGTTATTTTACCTTGGTCCCTTCCTATGCCACCCCGCGCGCCTCAATTCACTCTAGTATCCAATCTTCTCTCTCCCCAAAATCAAATAAATAGTGACTGGGTACGAGTCTGTATCAAACATACCCCAACATCGCATACCACAATATAATCAAAGTAAGCAAAGCTGATACAACGTAGAACATTTTAATGGACAAAAACATTTTCGTTGGCGATCCTTTGCCCCTTGTTTCCAATATAATGCCCGCTGAATCCTTTACTAGCCAGCCAGGTTTCCACTAGCGGTGTAATCATAAGCACAAGCCCAAGCATATAAAGAGATTAGCGTTAAAAGGACACTGTCCCGGCTGATATATCGTGTTTTCATGATCGATTTAAGCTTGCTTTACGATCTTGAAATAAGAAGAAAAATCGCCAAAAGCGATGAAAGCAAAGAAATATTAACTAAAGAGGCAAAATAACGGCTAAGTAGGTCAAAATTCCAAAAGATGACAAATTTGATTTCTTGACCGCCTGTCACGAAATCAAATTTGATGAACTGTAATCCACCTCCATCCTTGCAATCCTGCACTTTATCTCCAAACTACTGCTTCTGTTTTGCTCTATAGAATCTTTTTATCCAGTTTAGTTGTATATTTTAGTTGTATATTTGGTGGCATTTGGCGATATAACATGGAGAACTGTAATCCACTTCCATCCTTATAATCCTGAACCTTTTCTCCAAACTACTGCTTCTGTTTTGCTCTATAGAATATTTTTATTCAACTAAGTTGTATATTTGGTGGCATTTGGCGATATAACATGGAAATAATATGAGCGAAATTTTGTTATTTCCGCGGGACAGTGTCCCTTTTAATGTCAATAAATATTACGCAAGCGAAAGCGCATGCTGCCACAAGAAAAGTACTTTTATTAACCTCCTACTTCTTCTGTGTTTAGGAGCAAACCATAAGATTTCTGAGGGGAATGGGGTTAGTGGTCTTGTCTGTGCTCGATATTTTTTCCTGGTGCTTCAACCTATCACATGTAAACTGAAAGCAGAAAAATGTAGTGCTATGACCTTCCTGAACCCATGTAAACAGGCAACCCAACCCTTGTTTATGCTTTGTCCTCTCAATGACGCCCAGCAATCACCAACAAAGCACCAACATTGCCTATATTAAACTAACTAGCAGAGATATTTTGATATTGCTGGAAATTTTAGCATTATCTGATTAAATAAAGACTGATCAAATATATCATTAACTACACCCAAGAGAAAAAAGACCCTTCTAACTCGAGTATCCTCTTCGTTCACGCTAGCCTAGCGATTAGAGACTCCCAACAGTACAAAAAAAATCAAAATTTAAAAAAAAATCCCAAATTTCATTTTATAAAATATTCTTTAAAAAATGGTACCATGCAAAAGTACTGCCGAAAAGGTTTCATTTGAATGGTCACATCAAAGGATTTCGTCCCCAGACTCAAAAGTTAGAACTACGCTACATGTCTCCCCCGGATGCCCGGTGGGGGGGGGGGGGGGGGCAACAGATAAGTAAATTAACCCTTTCACTCCCAGAGTCAATTATGGAGACATGTAGTGTAGTTCTAACTTAGTTGTTGTTCTTGTTTATCGTGTTAGATTACGGAAGCCATTTTGAATTAGAAATAGCACCAGATCTGAGCATGCGCAGTATGATTCCAGACCCGACCAAAGTCTCCCTAGGCGGAGCGCGAAGGGGTATAGGCAGCAATCCTTTGCTTCACATATCTGAACGCCCGGAACAGGCTACATTCATGACCTGTTTTCAAATTTTACGGTATTTCTACGTTAAAACTGTTATAATGTTGAAGATGATATAAAAAGAACAGTTGAATCCTGTTTTTTGTTTCGCCTTGTTAACCGCACACGGCGTACAGTATTTCCTCGAATACTCAGCTGTTCCTCGAATAATCGCCCCTTAGCTTTCCGACGCTTCGCCGACACACGTTTTGAGAGATAAAAATTGACAATCACCTCTGACCTTTACTCCAGGAACTTTACGGTACGCGGTGTTCGAAGAACGTTTGATTTATGTTTTTTGTGTTACATTTGTTGGGTGGCATCAGTGGTGATGCTCGTCTAAATTACAAACTTACGAAACCGGGTCTAGAGACCGACAGCCTTGTTTGACTTATCACTTGTTCACACAGTACCTATATACTTCACAATTGTAAAATTACTCCACTGAGTGAATCGCATGGTAGTTCACTAGTGGCAAGTAAAAGTACAATTTCCACGTATATAACTGTACAGTGATTTTTCAAATGACTTCCGTAACGCTGTATAGCTAGCGTGCACACGCAGATTTTCCATAATGGCAGTTTTTTCCAACCTTTCCCCGTCCCACCCTATCTTTGCTTGGTGCATTTCTTTTCATTATAATTATTTTTAGTTTTTTGTGTGTGTGTTTAACATAATATGCTCTTATTTAAAGTGCATTTTGTTTATTTTTTGTTGTAGGTTTTCTTTGTTTTTGTTTTATGCCTTATGTTGATCTACTACTTGCTATGTGATTTGTAGCACGATTTGTTAAACATGGGCAGGTTTAGATGCGGTCAGACATTCCTGAAAAAGGCGTGTTACCAAGTTAATTAAATTATTATAACAGCAAGTAACTAAAAAAGCCAAGCCCACGGTCTAAACCGAAATTATTTCACAGCTACAAGAACTTCTTTATTTTTAAATTTCTGATCGACCCTAACACGCTTAATTAATGCTAATCAACAACTTCATTTATTGAGAAATATTGATCACAAGTCACAAACGTTTAATATACATCCGTTTCGGTAAAGCGCAAGTAACACAAGTTTGTAGATGATAAAAACAACAA
This sequence comes from Dendrophyllia cribrosa, assembly GCA_024195265.1. Taxonomy (NCBI): domain Eukaryota; kingdom Metazoa; phylum Cnidaria; class Anthozoa; order Scleractinia; family Dendrophylliidae; genus Dendrophyllia; species Dendrophyllia cribrosa. Next base: position 3,820,695 of record JAJLRJ010000007.1, read on the forward strand.
TAAGAATACTCTGCTCTACCCGCAGTCGAGGCGGGTAGACACTTATGTTTAAATCGGAAGTAATTATAGCAAATAATTACAGTATATGAATGTAACGCAGGCATACCACAACTCCGCTAGAATTTAAAAATAAAACTTCTTTCGAAAGGTCGGGGTGACGCTAATAACAATATAGCCACCTACATACTCATTAATTGCTCATTAATTCTTATCTAGATCTGTAAGTCCAGATCGGGCCATTCTCAACTGTTTGTTAGAGTGATCGCTGTGTTCAGTGATATTCGAAAAACCCCGACCGCTTGAGTACCCTCACCCTACTCGTTTGGAGTGAAAACTCTCAGAGAACACAATATATTTAATATCTTATAAATGTGGGGAAGGGAAGGGAAAGGAAGGGGGTGGAAACGATGAGTCCCCCATTTTTTCCTCTCCTCCTCGTTTACGCTTCCTAGATCCTACGCTGGCTAATCAAAGCTTAGCAATGAAAGTTACAGTGAAACCTGTATTAAGCGGACACCCTTCATAGCGACACCCGACCTGAGTCCCCAAATTTTCTTCCCATATTTACAGTAAAACGAACCTGTATTCAGCGGTGCTCTTAAGCGAACACTAGCGACGGTCCCGAGGATGTCTTCTTAAGGCGGGACTCAATGAATGAAATTTAAGACGTTTAAACAAGGGATAGAAGAAAGAAAATAATTTTTGGAACACCAACAGAAGTTGATACCCACGCAAGAGCACCACAGGTTGCTAGTGGACTATTTTGGTGTCCGTCTACAGTTTGTATTAATCATTAATACAAATTGTAATGTTAAAATTCAATACATCTTCAATCCTTATTTCTGTACATTTTACAAATCCTTTGAGAAAAACTATTTCCTCAAACACACCCAAAAATCACCTAAAAATTAACAAAACATCCCATAACATAGATTCATAAGATGAGCATAGAGTTTTTGGATTGCTTGAAACGTGAACAAGATATTTCCATTAAAGCCATGTTAAGTGGCGGGAAAATGGTGTTCAGGTTGAGTCCCGCCTTAATAAAGGTTTCACTGTACCTAAATTATGAGTAACCCGCTATGAAAGAAGTTATAATATCAACTGGATCATGTGGATAGTCACGAATAGCCCCTTCTTCTCAGTTATCATTCCGAGACAGTAATGCATACCCAGTTATCCCCCTTCACTGTCAGAGTCAACTATGGATCGAGACATGTAGTGTGGTTCTAACTTTTGAGTCTGTGGACAAACTCCTATCGTGTGACCATTCAAATGAAACCTCTTCGGCAGCACTTTTGCATGATACCATTATTTTGTTTTTCAATATTTTACAACATAAAATTTGTGCTTTTTCTTGCATTTTGATTTTTGGCACTCTTGGGTTAAAAACCTCGGTTTGCTTTCATCTCTGTGCAAATGGAGTTTTCTCATTTTTTTTACTACCAAGCTTTTAAATTTACTGACCCGTGCGAGAAAGAAATACGGTAGCTAGAAAAACAGTAAGAAAGACGCTTCTTTCGACATCGTAAAGAAAGCAAATACCACAAATAGTCTTCCCTTTAGCCGCGGCCCCTGAGGATATCCGTTTTCTAATAATGAGCATTTGAGGACAGAATCTGTCTTCATCAACACATACTTTGAATACATGAAAACATAAGTAACAATTATATCTTCAAAAATATGATAAGGGGAGAAACTGAAGAAGCGCCACTTTTACGGTATGTTATGTAATTTACGAGGTCATCAATAACCTGTCTACAGCTCAAAATCTTTATTAGAGACAGACTGGTCTTTAACAGATTTTTTTAAATTTTTGTCTGACATCCTTAAAAGGCATCGATTTGTCTGATGAAAATTTCACTTGTAGGCAGGTCGACACTTCACCCAAGTGAATTATGAAAATATGTATGCTTCTTTCAACGGAAATGTTTCTCTTGAAAGGCAAACAAATTTTCTCATAATCCCATAAAGGGTTGCCTATAAGGTCATATGTGACGGCAGTCATGAAACAACTACTGCAAAATCTTTATCGATGTCATTGGATTACGAAACACGTCTTGATATAAAGAATGAAAGGGGGAATGATTTAAGAAGCCATACAAATATAAACTTTTAGCATAAATGGAATTACTGAGTTAATTTATTTTTTAATAATGTTGACCCCTTCATATGTAAACAGTTGGGTCACTTTATATATGAAGCTTCAGAGAGACGAAACACTCTGTTAGCAAGGTCTGCAATCACGACTGTATTTTAATTTAGTTTAGTTTAATCTGTTAGTGTAATAGGCAATACCATGTATGTATATGGGAATGCTAATAAACTTTGAGTTTGAGTTTGAGTTGAACGGATAAAACTTTTTATCGACCACGGCCGGATTGCAGAATCAAAATCACATCCTTGCTGATTTCGTAATAGCCGTCCATTTCTAAAAGTTTTCATTTCGGTCCCGGGGGGTGGGGTACTCCCTATAATGGGCTATACGGGCATGCTCCGCCTGAAAGAGGTACCTTTCTGAGGCTGGAGGTATATGAAAGGGTAGGGATTTCACGAAGTATAGGAAAGGGTAGGGAAAACACAAATTGAAGTATAAAAACGGGTAGGGAATACTGCCATTTAAGTATTATAAAAAGCGCTTTTCAAAATATAGCAAACAGACGCACGTAAAGGCTATATGAAAGGGGTACCATTTTCAATGAAAGGTATATGAAAGGGGTACCTTTACTGTCAAAAACGGTTATGAAAGGGTAAGGGTTTGGACCTTGGTGCGGAGAATCCCCATACAAACTTTATTGAGTACCCCGCTCCCCGGATTTCGGTTGATAATAGTACAGTGTTTCCATTCTCATTTATTGTCTTTATTCGAACCTGCCAAACAATTATCACTCATAAGACGCGTGAGTTGATTAGGGTTTTTTTTTTTCGCTCTATCAAAGAAGCTTAAAATAAGCTGTATTAAGACATTTTTCGGCTTTTTTAAAACAACACTGCAATACCGCAGACAGACAATATATTATCCTGCTTTCAGCATTTCCTTTTCCCATATTCGAGTTGTAGTATCCTTTCGTTTGTAACATAGGACAGAAACTGTCTTGCTGTATTTTTTGTTGTTTTTAAAAAAGGCAGGTTCGTGGTCAGAACAAATATCGCGTTCTAATCCATTCACTACTAGTATCTTAACGTGAGTTAAATAAAGACAAAATAAGCAGGAAAACTGGATTATATTTTTTACCCGGCGAAGCAACGATCTTGACACGTGTTTCTCTTAGGATACAAAAATAGAAAGAAAACGCGACGCTTCAGCGATTTAATACTGCGACAAAAGCCCAATAAAACGCATCAGAAGACAGCTTTTTGATCGTTCACAGCCGTTATTAAAACAACAGAGGGTTCAAAACAAGTTTGTCGGGATGCGGGATGGTGATCAAAATTGAGGCAGAAATTTCGAAAATGGTAAACAGGATGCAAAATCATGAAGCGGGGAGTATGAGGCCATTAATTTGTAGGTGGGATGTGGTAGATGTTATGAAAGCTACGACGAAAAGTGAAATCACAAACAGTTAATAACGCCAACGCAGTCAATTTGTTGCCAATTCGTGATCGCATGTAAATTATTGAAAAGCAAATAAAACCATGCAAAAGTATTGCCGAAGAAGTTTCATTTGAATGGTCACATCATAGGATTTCATCAACAGACTCAAAAGTTAGAACAAATGGTACCATGCAAAAGTACTGCTGAAGAGGTTTCATTTGAATGGTCACACCATAGGATTTCATCAACAGACTCAAAAGTTAGAACAAATGGTACCATGCAAAAGTATTGCCGAAGAAGTTTCATTTGAATGGTCACATCATAGGATTTCACAACAGACACAAAAGTTAGAACTACACTACATGTCTCCATAACACTACATGACTCTGGGTGAACTCTGTGAAAGGGTTAAAAGCCGTAATAGCCAAGAGACTGTGTGGGGTTGAAACGCCTTTTTGGCAAGCATAATAGTATTGTTACAAACAAGATATCCTCATCTTCTCCGGGCACAACCTTTGATAATTATATATTTGTCCGTCAAGGTTATTGTTATCTTTATCGATCATTTATAGTTCTCTTAATGTCCTGATGACCCGAGATGTTTATCGGTGATAAGACCATCCCGATGAAAAGATTCGTTTCCCGTTTCTCAGTAATTCCCTCCCTCTCATGAAAGTGGGTCGATCGGACAAAAAAAGAGGAAGAAATTGGCTTCAAGTGGACAGGATAATGTGCTTCTCAGACAAGTGTTTTTTCCATTTAAACCTACGTTTCCAAGTATTCACAAACATTTCAGATTTCAGTTTACAGGCTAGTAAAGGATAACGATGTCTATTTAAAGAAAATTAAGTCTTGATCACATTGTGTTTTGTATTTTGTTAGCCCGACATAATGAAGTTATTATATTGAAGTTTAATACGTTTTGACTATCCGTGCTTATCTAAAACTTCCTGCCTTCTATCTAAAAACATACATCAACCATTGCCGGTTCAAGTTTTATCTGCCGTCCATGCATTGTGTCTTTCACTCAGCCGGGTTGTCCATTTGAAATACTGGGAAATCGTGTCTTATTGGCGGCAAATTGACATGGAAGAACTCTTTTAGTAATTTCAAAAGAAATAATTAAGAAAAAGAAACTAGTTCATGTCGCAATTGTATTACATGAGTAAAGGCGCAGTAGCCTTAGGGTATTAGCTGGTGACTCGTTTTGTAGGCGGCGGAACAAATTACTCGATCTTAAACGCCCACTTAAGATGTCGGCTATGGACGCCACTTAGCAAAAGGTTTCTGTTTAGGATAGTAAAAAATTGAAACAATACATAAGTTAGTTAAGATATTCAAAGGTCAGTTGTTATTGAAAATACGATGCTAAATTTGTTTTATATTTAGTTAGGTTATCCATACTTTACTGGCCGCCAGTTCCTGCCTTGATAAACTTAATTGTGTTACAGCGTAAATTATAGATCTTATTGGGGGATTTAAGGACCACGATGCAGCACAATAAAAATATCACAAAAAAATACTTTGCCTTGTTTTCGTGGTGTATTACTTGTGTATTAAAGCATGGTGTTTCGGAGCGATTCCATATGTTATGTACATTATAGAGAAGAAAATAAGTAAGGTGAGGTATTTTTCTTGTATTTTTTTTAAATTTTCAATAAATTGCCTTACAATAATTTACGTTGTTACTGAAAGCACTCAGATTCCAGACTGCTTCCAGACGTATCTCTGATCCCGATTTATTCCGAAGAATTTCCGAAAACAGCCACCTTGGCTTTCGGAATTCTTCGAAAGCACTCGATGGTCGGAAGATTTTCGGAACAATGCTAATTCCGGAGATCACGTCTTTCTGGATCATTCGGAAGTATAAAATAATGTAGGTATTCCGAAGACTCGCCGATCATCTCAATACCTCATTCCGATTTATACCGAAGAATTTCCGAACATTGTTTATTCTGAAAATAATTTTCCGGAATTCCTCAGAAGATAGAACGACGATGTTTTTGTTAATTAAGAGGTTATGTGGTCTTAATTCGTCCCTATTTAGTTATGCTTCAGTCAACCGCAAACACAACTGAAAAGAAACTATGCGAATGTTAACCGCAAATAGAACATAATAAAAAGTTATGCTGTGTTCGTGCCTTGGCAAACCCAAGTTTGGCTTTGCTTCAAGTTTTTTTTATTTTTAGTAAGTTATGCTTCGTCAACTGTAAACCGAACAAATGAAAAAAAATGCGAAGTTTACCCGCAAATGAACCAAACCAACCAATAAGTTGTGCTCTGTTAATGAAAAAGGTCTCAGTGAACATGGCTCATCTTTGAGGAAACTAAACTTAAGTTAATTTGACCTTACTTCAACAAACAACAACAACAACAATCTTTTATTGACTCATACTTAGAATTATTACAAGAGAAGTATTATATACATTACAAATTAATTAAAGAAGATGGCAAGGAGAGGTGTTAATCATTGTAGAGCCATAAGAGGGAACCGGAGTGAACTCGCCCCGGCGCGAAAGTCGCCCCGGTGTCATGTAAACACCCCCTAAAGAAACCGCGAGGTTTTCGAGTTAGTCCCTAATACCCCATTTAAAGTTAATTTTAATGTTTTGAATGTCAGCCAAACAGAACAAACTGTTAAAGTTATACGGAGTTAAACCGCAAAAGAAACAAAAGACTTGCGATGTTCGTGAAAATGTTCGATACATTTTCTTTGATACCAAACTTGTTCGAGCTTTGCGTGTTCTATAATATACCCCTTAAATTCTTAACGTTCTTTTGAATAGAAAAGCGCATGCGAACTTTGCGCTAGCCGCGCTCGCAGCACGAAAGGTGGTAAGGATTGGGTGTGTTCAGACATTTCTTGTTATTGCACAAGGCGCGGTAAATAACTAATTGAAAAAAACTTGAATCTTACCACAGTCGCGGCAAAAACTATTTTTAAGGCGGAAACGTCTTAACAAATAAATAAAGCTTCTTTTCTAAACTTTTAGGGTGTTGTAAACCAGAAAGGAAGTCTATAAAAATTTCAATTAATCCAGAATTATTAATAGGTGGAGATGAAAATTGCTCTTATCGCCTATTTTAAGCAGAAAAATCTGATTTTTGCAATTATTGAATGACTTTGATTTTAAATTCTAGTTATTTTGACTTTTTGACGTGACCGAGTAAGTTATTGCATTCACGAGAGCAAACTAAACAGAGCGCTTCCTGTTTTCCAGTCGTGCGTGACATCACATCATAAAGTGCTGCGATGACACCCCACGCGGAAACTGCTTGTTTTCGTCATTGACCAACCTATTTTTGTATTCCACGAATGTAATCAGCTCCTCGAGCCCGCCTCCATTCTTAACCCAGGGTGATTATCCGATGGTATTTCAATCAAAGTCATATCATATAGTATAAATTGATGTGCAAACGAGACGTTCCACCAAATTGACCCTTGTAGCACCGAATGCTGGTAGCAAGACAGCCAGCCAATCAAACGACATGACGAGTTTAAATGGCTTTTCGGCGTTTTTCGCTGTGATTCTCGTGGTTGTAAATTCGCAAGACTTTGTTAAAGGTAAGTCAAACATTGTGTTTATTTGTTTAACGATTGTAATATCATGAAGTTTGTCAAAAAAAGTGTTAAATGTATATTCGTGATAACAAATTTTCCGTAGCAAATTAAATCTGCTGAAAAAGAGTTATTTTTAACAGACGATAAATAAGTAAAAACAAAAACATTCGCTCAAATCGTTAAAATCGTTTAGTTCTAAGTAGACGATGCTAATTTTTCGTAAACGCTGGCACGCGTTCACTGCCTTATGTTAGTTTTAAGATTTTCCGGTATTGCTGATCAACGCAACATTCCTTATTCGATCAGAGCTTTTTTCTCTTCACTTATCTGCTTGAGAAAGTACCGTTTTGTAAGGAGAAATTATCTGTTGACCAATCTTAGACTAATCAAAACGTTAGTGAATTGAGACTGACTGTATATAGTGGCATATTCCGTGAGTAAATAAAACTCTCAGAGCGTATTAAATCAAGTCTGACATGAAATGAATATTCTCTCAAATGAAATATTGGCTTAATGATCTCCCTTTGATTCCCTCATATTTCCTTTTCTTATTTAAAAAAAACGCGTCTGCTTTAGTTCAAGATTTACCATAAAAATGGGCGTATAAAGTGGTTTAAAATTAAAAGTAAGCCATTATGCCAGGGTGATAAAGAACAATCAATTAAATTATTTTCGCCAAATTAAAGCACGAACATATATTGCACTATATGTATTTAGTTTTTCTAAGCACCGCAGTTAATCCGTTATATTTTTTTTAATTCCGCCTGTCAAGGATGTGAGCAGCCTCCGGCACGAGTTGTTTCCAAATTATCGATGAAAGCACACGTGACAAAACGTTTTCTATCTACGAAAAAAGCTCGATATTTGCTAGATGTTGCTAAGGTGTTGAGCGCAATTAACGTATTCATTCTCTTGCATACAACATTTCAACCAAAAACAAAATAGTTTACGTAACAATGTGTTTATTTTCCTCGATTTGATTTTAATTCTATCTTATTTCACAAAGTTTACTTTTTTTCTGGAGTAAAACTTTCACACGTGTTACATGGTCAAAACTTTTGAGAATAGAATTTGATCTTTTTTCCTTTCCTTTTGTAAATGATATTATTCGCATTAATATTTTTATACCTTTCTGTCAAATCGGAGCTGATACAACATAGAGCGCCTGTGTCCTTGGCGCACAATAGCGGATCTTCAGCGAGGAACATTCCATTTTGTTTGTTTTTTTCAAAATTTGTTTTCAGTTTTACTAGATTTCGACAAATCACTTTTGTGATGATATAGAAAAACATTCACCTCAATTTTATTGTACATTGAGCTTCTTATAGTTTAAAAGGTCAATTAATTGATTAGTTTTAAATTCCATTGCTTCAGGCTACATTTGGATACTTTTTTTCTTTAGCGTTACTTACCCTCATGGATTTTTGTTCAAGTTTTTAGCGAGCTTTCAGCGAAAATATAGCGAGAAACGTGACAATTTTATTTCTAGCTGAAAGACGAAAATGCCGCTCGTGCTGATACAAATTAGATTCGGTCATGCAAGCTAGAATTTTTCAGTCAGCAGCGTAATACTCACAATATAATATATCGGTGTTTTGTATTCATTGAATGAATACAGCACCGCTATTATATTGCACACAGCAATGTTTTTAGAAAAACGTGTATGTTGGTTCATATATTTTACCAAAGAAATTGGTTTGGCGGCTTTATCCACGCCTACCCTGCTAGCAGTGGTTATTTTTTGGCCCAATGTGCCGGCACATTGGTCTAAAAAATAACTTCTGCTCGCAGGATAGTCCACGCCTAAAGAAGCTGGAATGCTTTTTGTGTTGAAAGAAAAGGAAATGGTCAAAATATCGGTTTACACTTCAACACCTCAGCTAATGTTATGAGGCCTTACAGTTTGGTCTCCTTTGTGTCGTCACGCAAATATTAAACGACTGTGTTTGGAGACTATACAGTGTTCAAACTTTTCAAACAGTGAGTGATATCCTAAAGTGTTATGTGTCTAATCATTACTGTTATGTGATTGGTTCATAATTAAACCTCAGTATTTTCCTTTAAAATTTAACCTGTAATTGGACAGTTTGTTGTAATCGGAAAATGTAATCGGACAGTTTCATGAGCCAATCAAATGAACCAGGAGCATGGGGCTCCTGAATGAACTAATCAGATAATCATATTTCAATTCCAGTTTTGCAGTGATGAAATTGTATTAACGCTCTCGATTGATAAAAAGTCTTTCTTCAAACTCTTGAATTTTTCAATTTTTTTTTTCAAGTTAATTTGTTCTCGAAAATTGTAACGTTTATGATTAATTGATAATAGGACTTCGTGTCGTCCAATTCTGTCTGTAATCATACTCGTGATATTAACAAATCGGACTTCAGGTACGCGATCGTCCGATATTGTTAATAACTTGTTTGATTACAGACCGAATTGGGCTCCACTCAGTCCTATTACCATTTTGTGGCAGTTGATCTATTTTAGAATTGCGTGATTCAGGGTGTCTGGTAATAGAAATCGGAAATGCGTGTTATTAGAATCAAGCTTGTACCAGTTATTAGCAACAGATTGTGAAAGCCTTTCCTCTTATCAACAAACCAAATAAACTTGCATTTTTTATAATAATGACATGTAATATTCCGTGATGATCAAAATCAAAGCGAATGTTTAGACGTGGTTGTTAGCCAATCAAATAAAGTTTTGCTAAGATTTTAGGGAGCGCCGCGTGTCCGGTTTTTAGCACAGAGTCAGAGCGAGAGAGAGACTCGAGAGATTATCAATAAACCTGTGAAGATTGCGAAGAACGGCCTGTTGAGTCTTGGCATTCGCAAACCATTCAAAAGATAGTTATTGCGGAGCACTTTTGTATATTCCATTTGTTGGATTTTTAACTCAATGGAGCGTTTATAAATCTTTCACCGACTTTGCGGTCAAACATGATTACTCCTGAAGACACAGTGAAGGTCATTGTCGATAATAAGCTTTTAATTAACACGAGAAATTCTAATATCTCACGCCAATTTGCCCTATACCAGGACTATAAAACCAAAACAGTTTTTCAGCATTATTAATGTTTTAAGGAAAGTTTTTTATTGAAAGCATTTCAAGATTGCGTGTTTGGTCTGTATATTTCGGCCAAGTTTTGCTCCGCAAAAATTTGTATCTCAGGATCTTTGTCGCTGGCTGTAAATTTTGATCAAAGTCATGTTATTTTTTATAGACTCAAAGTTACTTGATTTCAGTTTGTTTATTTTCTATTTGCCTCGTTGCGTTGCGCCAAGCTTTTATCGACGATTACCCTTTACCATTCGTCATGTGAGCTCACGTGCATTAAGTCAAAATGGAGTTTTCCCAGGGAGCCTGCTCGCCCTGGTGGTTTTCAACAAAAAGCCAGGCTGGTCCCATTGAATTGTCCTGGACACTTTGGAAGTCTTTAAAGTCTTTTAAAGTCTTTAAAAGTAACCTTTATCCCTAATGTCCTAACAAAGTTTAAAGATTATAAATTGTCCAGCTCTGTAGACCTCTTTAAGGTGTTCTAGCTTTTGAGTCTGTGGTAAAACTCTTTTTTTAATGATATTTATTAATAAGTTTCCCTATGGTTAAACTAGATGAAAATTATTTAAAAAGGAGGGAAATTTGTATTATATAACTAAGACTTATTAGAATTATATATTTCTATTTTCCTTAGAACAATGCTCTCAAAAATCCGACGTAGTCTTCGTCGTTGACTCGTCGGGCAGCATCAGCCGAAGAAACTTCAAGAAAGAATTACAATTCGTAAAAGAAGTGGCCTCTACATTCAAGATGGGACCTAACCAATCACAGATCGCCGTTATTTCATACAGCGACGACGCGAATGTCGACATCGGATTCGAGGAATATTCGAACGTTAACGATTTCAACTCGGCAGTAGACCAAGTAAAACATGAACGACAACGAACGCGCATTGACAAAGCGCTTGATCTCGCGAACAAAAGGTTATTTACGCTTGCTGGGGGTTCGAGACCCAACGTTGCTAAGGTGATGGTTATACTGACAGACGGTAAACAGACTGTGACGTCAGATTCCAAGACACTAGATAGGGCGGTACTTCCCTTGCAACAAAAGAACGTGACCATTTTTGCTGTTGGCGTTGGCAAAGCTATTGATATTAATGAGTTGTTGCTGTTAGTTGGAGGCAATGGAGAAAACTTGTTTAGAGCAGAGAATTTCGATGAATTGGCCAAAGACAGTCTTCAGTTGGCTGCTCAGACGTGTAAGAAAATCAAGCCTCCTCCAGGTGAGAAAAAAAACGCGGATAAAAATTTTAAAAATATATTATTGTGTGCCTTTATTGGATTTATTGAATAGACAGGTGGCGGGAACGAGAGGCAGGGCGCAAGGCTTGAAATCCAAATGTCCTGGGTTTATTACACAGCCTCTAATCCACCTGCTTCCTGTTTTAGACGAAGCCGAGATTAAGAAGTGCCACTTCACTCCTTTTTCCTATAAAAATCTCTTTTTTTTCTTTTATAAGAACGCGAAGGCTGAGATTGGCCAAAATGTACCCAGGCTGATATTAAGTAAAACGTCCTTATAAAAGTAGTGTAGTTCATTTGGATACCTGGTAATCGACACCGAGTATGAAATCAAACATGCCAGTACATCACAGAATTGTAAAACTAACAAGCGCTGTAATACGGCTGTTTTGGTTGAGTAGAGTTCTACACGTAGACTACATGCACCAGTGATTGCTAACTGACATACGGCTTACAGACTTGAATACGAAGTAACTAATACATTGTAAAGCAAGGCTGACTGTACAACTGGGATTATAAGTATATTCTTTCCAATATTTCGTCAGGCACGGCCTGGCTTCTTCAAGGAATAAAATGACTTCAGACTTACCCCTCCCTCTCCGTTGCGAATTTTTACCTATGAATATGAATGTAGTTCTTACTGCCTATGTATACTTTTTTATTTCAGTTCACGGTAACTGGTCTGAATGGACAGGTTGGGGTGCCTGTTCTCACTCATGTGGCACAGGCGCTCAAGGACGTCGACGATCTTGTACAAATCCACCTCCCCGTAATGGCGGACGGGATTGTGTTGGAGATGCATCCGAGGTTCGGATTTGTAATACAGGAGGTTGCCCAGGTAACCATTTTTCATAATTTGAGAATACAATTAAGTAATGGTCCTAGTAAGAAGTAGGCAACCTAACGGCAGGGAATGCAGAAAGGTGTTAATTGTGATATTGTTGAAACCGTCCAACTCATTGGCTAAAACGTGAAAATCTACCATAACTTAACCAGGTAGTGCATTTATTTCTCTCTAGTTTACTAATTGATTCCCTTTTAGTGAAAACTATTCTGAGTTTTAATGAAACCAAAATTCTATGTGGGAAACATGTAAAATTAGAAGCCTTTCTTGGCCATTGTTTTGGAGATGAAATCTTTTAGCACAAAAGAAACATCACTTTAAAATAAAGTTCCAGTATTTTTTATTTCAAAAACATGTTGTCCATAGGTTGATGAATTCTCAGTAAAAAAAACCTAAACGATCTTATGTGGGGAAAGCGAAATGCCGCGGAACAATAGAGCATTGCCTACTTCTTACACGCATTGTTACTTAAAAAGTATACTTCGATAGTTTTTCTTTTAAAATTTGGCTAAACTGGTGTCAATAACTTTTGCAAAACCGCTTTTATATACCACAGGAAGAAAGCATCGAGTTAAAAAAAAGACCGCCAGAAGCTTAACTCTTAAACTCCCAATTTAAGAGTGCCAAAAACCAAAATTTAAGAAAAATCCTCAACTTCATTTTGTGAAATATTGAAAAACAAATGGTACCATGCAAACGTTCTGCCAAAGAGGTTTCATTTAAATGGTCACATCATAGGATTTTGTCTACAGACTCAAAAGTTAGAACTACATTACATGTCTCCATAATTGACTCTGGGAGTGAAAGGGTTTTAATCCTTTCCACTCTCAAACTTTTTCTGTTTGGTTATTTTAAATATGATAACTTTTTCTTTACATTCTTTGGGTTTGGATCGTTTTTGTAACTTTTTCGTGCATTAATGGACTTTTTTATATAATTGTTATTTTATAGTTGATGGTTCATGGAGCGAGTGGGCTGACTGGGGTTCCTGTGGTGTGACGTGTGGCGGCGGAAACTGGAAACGATCAAGAACCTGCACCAATCCTCCCCCGGCCAACGGTGGATTGGACTGCAAGGGACCAAGCGAGGAGACTGGTGAATGCAATACTAACCCTTGTCCAGGTAATTATTTTATAACAACGATGCTGATTCATGTCAGAAGCCTGGCACTTTCTCTCCAACACAGGCTTCCTTTTTAAACTAAGAGCATAGAAAAGGCTCATTTTCTTTGACGGAAAGCGTTAATAAAATTTGTGTTACGCAACTAAAACATTGTACTGTTGGTTTTACAGTGGACGGTAGCTGGAGTGACTGGAGGCCCTGGAGCGTGTGCACGAGGTCATGTGGTACAGGAATACAAGCCAGGTCACGAACATGCACCAATCCACGACCAGCTCATGGAGGAAAGCAATGTCCCGGATCAAGCGGGGAGACGCGGTCTTGCAACACAAATGATTGCCCAGGTAAACGTTTTACGAAATTAAACAACTTTTTTACGTCGTGCCATTTCCAGATATCTGTTTTGGTGGACATGCAACTAGAAAGTGACTCTGAGCACTAAAAGATAATTGTTCCAAACAAGAGACTATCAGATACTGCGTGATAATCTCTTGTTCCAACATAATTCGATATTTCCCGCTTCAACAGTTAATCTGTTGGATGAATGGTCGCCGTTAAAACACCTGGTTCAAGAGATATTGTTAGTATGACGGAAATTGTCTTGTCTGAGGCCTAGGCACGATAGCAGAGACTCAAAAGCCCCAACATCTAATTGAACACTGCTTTTTTTAACTTATAGTGGACGGCAACTGGGGCAGTTGGAAACGATGGACGGCGTGTACAAAGTCCTGTGGCGGTGGATCACAAAACATCTCTCGATCATGCGACAACCCTCCTCCATCCAATGGTGGCAAAGAATGCAGAGGAGAGAGTGAACGAACACGTGTGTGTAACACACAGCTTTGCCCTGGTAAGTCGCATACCGTACATTGTCGGTTCTAGTCAGTGTAATATATATAGATAGGCTTAGCCTAACAGCGGAGCTCTCTGCCTGCGCGACGGACGCGCCCGCGATCTAACCCTGCACGACTTTGCGCCCGCGAAACATTCCGCTAGCCATGTGCAAGAAAATTGGTTCTATGAGTATGGAGCTTCGCGAAAGCACCGCTATAAGACAGTGTATAAAACATCTTTCTTACTTCATGTTTTGTCTGGCAAAACAAAAAGGAATCCCCATAAAACGGACAGTGTCCCGGCTGATATCATGTTTACACGAGTATTAGCAGAAGCTTGATTTATTATCTTGAAAAGGGAAGAAAACGATCGCTAAAAGTAATGAAGGCAAAGAAATGTAAACTGAAGAGTCAAAAATAACGACTAAAAATACCTTATTGGTACTAATTTTCGCGTCGCTTTAATTTCGCGATTTTCGCGATTTAAAAAAAATCGCGAACTTAAAGCGACGCGAAAAAAAATTCCCGCGAACTTTAATGTCGCGAAATTTAATACCCTCCTATATTTCTTGTTTTCTCAATTTAATGAAGAAACACATGCCTACGTATTGAATTGTGTATAACGTGTAAAAGCTCTATGGCATGCCTACAGATGATAAACAACAGTTTAACAGTCAAATTTCACGATCTGTGTTGCTTTGAACCTCTTCATCTGTATCGCTATCGTCATATTCAAGTCCTTTCAGCACCTCTTTTGTACAGTCATCGAAATGGCCATCTATCCCGGGTTCTTTGTAATTTGAAACGACAGTCTGTTTATACTTTTTAATTTCAAGTATTCCTTGTATTATACAATTGCAAAGAACGTTAAGCATAAGGATAATGTCTTTGACTATGTCTATGGTACACGATGCGGTTTCTATAGTTTGGTTTTGTTATGAGTTGATGATTTTCAGCAATAAGAAGTGTAAAATAATAAAATTCTCGAAATAAAATGTGTTTGTTTTTACATTTTCGCGAAAATTAATTCCCTAAGAAAATAATTTTGCACCCAAATCGCGAAAATAAAGACCAGCGAAATATGCCGACCTTTTTTTCGCGAAATTAAGTGCCCGCGAAAATTAGTACCAATAAGGTACTTAAAATTCCACCAGAAATATCCCAAGCTATATAAAACATCAGTCTTAATTCTCTGAAAACTAGATCATCTCATCCGTTAAAATTTATTCCTCTCCTGACATCCTGTGACACTTATAAATATAGTTTCTGGCCGAGAACTATCACTGACTGGAACAGTCCATCTGATTATTTATCGATAGACTCCATTACAAAATTTAAGACCACCATCTCTGACCACATTTATTCGTTGTAATTTTATCCCATTTTATTTAAGCTTTTTCCTATTTATTTCTGTATTTAATTTTTAGTTAAATTCTTTCTTTTTTGGAAGCTTGCACTTATGTCACTGTGATCAGTGTTGCAAGGAAATAAATGTAAATGTAAAAGAATGGTGTCCATTTAAGACATGCCTTTGCTAAGGCACAATGTTTAACTTTTGTTTTCCATTGTTACCGCAGTTGACGGAATGTGGAGCGCCTGGGTGAAATGGGGCATATGCTCGACCTCCTGTGGACTGGGCACTCAGAGAAGATTCCGCTCCTGTAACAATCCCCGCCCGGCTTATGGTGGACGAGAGTGCACTGGCGCGAAAGTTGAAACACGCAACTGTAACAGTGGTTCTTGCCCAGGTATTTTGTGTTTTGATCAACTGAAAATCGTTTAAACTAAGAACTTATATTGAAAACATTTCTATTCCCTTTTACAAAGTGTGCGAAGATAAGATTTACAAGAACGGGAGTAAAAATCGCCGAAACAGGAGTTTGAGCACTCTATTTTTAATCTTCGGATACAGTTTGCAACAAAATCAATGTGCCTGTCGTATCGGTCAAAATATATATTGGTCATATCAGGGTTTGTCTTATACAACTTATACAACTAATGGCTATTAAGCCACTAAGTATTGAAATAACATACATGTTTCATAACAGTTGACGGTCAGTGGGGTGCCTGGGAAGAGTGGGGTTCCTGTACCGAGTCCTGTGGTGGCGGAGTTCAGAAGCGAATAAGACAATGCAATGATCCACCACCTGCTCATGGTGGGCAAGACTGCCGTGGGCAACGGGAACAGACTCAACGCTGCAATATACAGGCCTGTCCAGGTAAATAAGCCGCATAAAGTTTAGTTTAAGATAAAGGCTGAAATAGGGTGATAAAAAATAAAACATAAACAAAGTAACCGTTACAATGTTTGAAAACTGTCATGATGATGGGCTCCTGAAACTGTTTATTCTGATCTTCACGAATAATGATATAACCAGGAAAAAAGTTTTCTAACTGTTTTCGTTCTCCTATATTTCAATAAAGTTGACGGTCAGTGGAGCCAGTGGGAAGATTGGACTTCCTGTTCTAAGACTTGTGGCATTGGACAGAAAAAACGTTCGCGAACTTGTACCAACCCACGACCAGCGAATGGTGGAAAGGATTGCGTGGGAAGCGCAGATGAAACCCAAGAATGCAGCAATAGAATCTGCCCAGGTTAGTGAATCTACGTCAATGTAGTTAGAGGCGTTGAAATTAAAGAGAGAATCACATGTCAGGTTTTGGAGAAGTCAAGTTTAGGAAACAAGTTCTGTCCGTCTGTTGAAGGTATCCCAATTCCTACAAGCTAGCGCTGTTCCTAATTAAATTATAATGGTCAGAAACTTGTAATAATTGTATTAGCTTCCAGCAGGAGAATAACCTTTACAAAACTAATATACCGACAACTACGTACGCAATTCTGACACCAAATGAAAAATGACGTAAAATTGCTTTTTGCAGTCGACGGTGAATGGAGTGACTGGAAAGACTGGGAACCATGTTCAACGACGTGTGGGACTGGAACACAGCAACGTGTACGCTCGTGCACCAGGCCGCGGCCAGCTTTTGGCGGGAAAGACTGCGTTGGTGCCAGTCGTGAATCCAGATCATGCCAAGGAATACCTTGCCCAGGTAAATACATAATAGTGATGTTTATCAGTTTGGTAAAGATGATACTCAAAAGAAACGTCTAATAAATAGGTGAAATTGAACTAATATTCTTAACCAATTTCTTGTAGTGGATGGTCAATGGAGTGAATGGAAAAACTGGGAACCATGTTCAAAAACATGTGGGACTGGAACACAGGAACGAGTACGCTCGTGTAACAGACCGCGCCCAGCCTTTGGCGGGAAAGACTGCGTTGGCGCTATTCGTGAAACTAAATCATGCGAAACAAGAGCTTGTCCAGGTAAATATATGAATAAAAACTATGACCTACACAAATAAAAGCTATCTGGTCTTTGGACAAATGTTGGATAATTCAGTGAAGAACGCGTGTTTATATTGTTATTGATTTTCGAGAAAACTGGACATCTATATTATCATGGTCAAGATTTTAAGCCAGTCAACTCCCGCTGTTACGAAACCCCTCGGAACCTCGCCGTGGCTTCAATTCCTGTTCTCAATAGGTGCTCCGACTTACTGTGTTATACGTTTTACCCGCAGTCGACGGTGAATGGGGCAAGTGGGCTGAATGGACGGAGTGTACCAAGACCTGCGGGGAGGGAACACAGACCAGGACTCGAAGATGTAATGACCCCAGACCACAACATGGCGGAAAGCAGTGCGAGGGCTCGGCACAAGAAGCCCGAGTTTGCAATACCAGAAAATGTCCCGGTATGTCTTTAAAAAATTCAAAAATATACAAGAAGTTAAATGATATGTAACGTTACGTACATGTAAATCTAGCCTCGGGTTGATGGTGACGTTTTCGATTGGATCGTTAGGAAACTAAAAAAACTATCCGAGCACCTTCATGCACGGTGTTTTTTGTCTTTTGCTGGATTGCCATACTTCCACCAATATATTCAAATAGAAAAGTAACCATTCAGGTATCCTTCTTTTGCCAGTTGATGGTCAGTGGAGTGAATGGAAACCATGGACTGAATGCACTCGATCTTGCGGTGGTGGAATTCAAACACGTGCTCGCACGTGCACTAAACCCAGCCCCGCCCACGGAGGAAAAGATTGCATTGGTCGCGGAGACGAAACCAGACCTTGTAACACTGACAATTGCCCAGGTAAATTGCAGTAGAAACGGGCTTCTTTTCTAAAAGTCTAACCCTTGTTCATATATATAGCATATAGTTATAGTTCACCTGTGGATAAAATTTTAAATGGTGAAATTACTTAACTATAATGTAGCGGACAAAAACTAAACGATTTTCTTGCTGTAAACAGTTGACGGAAAATGGAGCAGCTGGACAAACTGGACAACCTGCTCAAAGACATGCGGGAAAGGAGAACAAATAAGAACTCGTACCTGTACAAACCCACCACCAGCTAACGGAGGACAACAGTGCACAGGCCAAGCTCAGGAGACACAGAACTGCAACAATAAATCATGCGCAGGTATGTAAGGGTACAGTGGTATTGTTGATTAAAGTGTTTAAGATTGCATTTTAGGATGCCGGATTGAAAGATTGCATTCAAGGAAACGTGATTGCAAGATTGCATATAAAACTGTATTGCATTGCAAAATTGCATTCAAGACTGTATTGCAAGATTGTATTCAACGATGTATTCTAAGACTGCATTCAAGGCTGTATTGCAAAATTATATTCAAAGCTGCACTGAATATTGTACTTAAATATGGCGTCGTTCCTCTATTTCTAATGTAGTTTAATTTGTCATAAGTTAAAAAAAGTTAATTTATACCTTTTCATGATTTTTTACCTTCTTTCACACAACTAGATTGTTCCGAAATCGCTGACATCGCCTTCCTCGTGGATGCATCCGAAAGCATGACAAGGAAAGACTTTGAAACACAAAAAGAGGTAATCAAAAAGATCGCCGCCACATTCGATGTCGGACCAAGTAAATCTCACCTTGGACTTATGACATTCAGCAGTCACGCACAAGTACGAGTCAAGTTTGGAGACAAGTTAGACCTGCAAAGCTTCCAAGATAGTGTAGAGAAGCTCCCATTTGCTGCTGGTGGTACTCGCTTTGATAAGGCGTTTGAAGTAGCCGCCAAAGACCTTTTCTCACCAAGTGAAGGCGTCCGCCCTCATCTTCCCAAGGTATTTATCATCCTTACAGACGGAAAACAAAGCGCCGATTACGATGCAGTGCCGATAGAGAGATCAGTGATGCAGTTACGTCATCTCGGTGTTCGAATATTTGCCTTGGCGGTTGGAAGTCAGATTGATATGAAGGAACTGCGACAGATTGTTACTGACCCCAAAGACATTTACGCTGTGAAGGATTTCAACACCTTGTTAGACAACACGAAGAATGTTGGTAACCAGACTTGTGAAATTATCAAAAGACCAGGTAAATTAAAAGGAATTATACTATTTATAGTTATTAAAATTATACATATAATTTCTCATTAAACCGTAACTTCTTACCCTGTATCAGCAAAGTGGCCTCCACCTCCCTAACATATTTTCATTAAATCAAACAAATCAGTAAGGGATCCTACAAAAGACGCTGTAGCGAGAAACTAGTAACGAGGACTTTTTTTTTCTTTGTCTTTTTGGAGGGTACCGGGGGAGGACGTCGTTCGGTTGGGTCACCAACAGTTTCACAAGGTTTTAATTAACAATTATTGGATGAGGTTGAGCATGATAGCGATAATTATCAAGGCCTCAGTTTGTGTTATCCGCCTCAGCCTTCGGCTTCGGTAGATAACACAAACTTTGGCCTTGATAATTATCGCTATCATGCGAAAACCGAATCCAATAATTGTTTTATTATGCATATTCCTGAGCTGCACTTGTAAAGACAAGAGCGCGAACAAAAAAGTGATCAATGCACAGCAGTCAACTTGTAAGTAAACAACTTACGTCACCTCTGCATGCATAAAACTATTGTCTGTAGGTATGACGTCACTTCTACATATATAAAATTCATTGTCTGTAGGTATGACGTAACAGAAACAGCAAGCAATAATTAGCTGCGTGCTTATAGCCAATCAAAATCGAGCTAGTGACACCAATTTATAATAATATCTATTACTATCACTAAATCTCTAACTACTCCATTCTCCTCAGGTTTGTGTTTGTAGTTTGTATTTGTACAGCTGATTATCTTTTATAATCCGTGAAAGAAAGAAATTCTGACCCTTTTAGAAAACAATCGATATCCAGTAACAAACTCAACTGATCATTCTTTTATTTCTCTTTACATTATCAATACTTTATAAACCACACAGGCGATCAGAATAACAGACGTCGTCAATTTTGGCAAAATATTACCAACACACGAATAAAGAGGTAAAATGAGTATTTCACTTTCTCTTTTTCCAGAACTTGTGTGTGTCGAAAAAGCTGACATCGCTTTCCTCATGGACGCTTCTGAAAGCATGACAGAGGAAGACTTCGAGAAACAAAAGAACTTCGTTATAAAAGTCGCTGAATCATTCTACATGGCTCCCGAGAAAACACAGTTTGCTCTTGTCACATACAGTAGCACCGCGTTATTGCACATTCGCTTCAAAGATCATTTGAACCAGGACTCTTTCAAAGAAGTAGTCAAACAGCTTCCCTTCGCCGCCAGCGGAACGCGATTTGACAAAGCACTTAAGCTGGCCGCTGAAGACGTTTTCACCGCTCAAAGCGGCGCGCGTCCTGGCGTTCCAAAAGTGATGATCATCTTAACAGATGGACGGCAGAGTAATGATTATGATGCTATACCTGTTCAACAAGCAGTGGTTCCTCTGCAACAGATTTCAGTTCGGGTGCACGCTGTGGCCATTGGTAGTCAAGTGAATCGGATTCAGCTTCGCAAACTTGTTGTGAAAGAGGAAGATATATTCAGCATTAAAGACTTTGACAACTTGGTGAACAAGTCTCGACAACTCGCCACTAAAACATGCGGTATCATAACACGCACACCTACAGGTAAATAATTTAAAGATCTCCAGTTTGAGATACTGCAATACACATGACACCAAGAGATCAGCAACAATTGTTCCATCAAAGCTGTCTCTGGAGCCGTGTCATACATGTACAGACTCACAAGTCAGTACGACCTATACCATAGCAAATAATACAACAGGACACTACCACTTACTGGCTTTTATTGGAATGGTCACACTAACGGATTTCATCCGTAGTCTAAAAACAGTTACCAACAGCTAATATACAATATAAAACTGCATCACAGGCAGGAAGGTACTATTCAAAATACTCGCAAGCCTTCATTCAAATAGCCACATTTAATAGACTCTTGAGGGTAGAACCACATTATTTGATACAAGGTTTGGCTCCAACTAGGGTTCAAATTAGTCACTTAAAATTCATAAATTGCTATTACGGCGTTCTTCTTCGCCCTTGCTTCCTAAGTACTTTATATATTCAGCGTGTAGCATGATATAAAATTAACCGGCCTTGTATCTTCTTTCGTTTTTTCAGCGGTCAAGTGTTCTCAAGAAGCCGACGTTGCTTTCGTTGTAGACACATCAAGTAGCATCACCGACGAAAATTTCAAAAAGCAACAAGACTTCGTAAAAACGCTGGCGTCTTCATTTGACCCAATCTCAACAAAACACCAACTTGGCCTCATATCTTACAGCAGCAATGCTCGGATAGAAGTCAGCTTTAAAGACAATGCTGATGGAGAAGAATTCGGAAAAGCCATCGATCATATGTTACATGCCAAGGGCCGAACACGACTGGACAAAGCGCTAAAGCTTGCTTCATCTAAGCTGTTCACTGCTAACGGAGGCATGCGCTCTGAGCAAAGCAAGACCATGGTTATTATCACTGATGGTAGGCAAAGTATTGGAGATACCGTTTCTCTGAAAGACGCCGTTCGTCCCTTGAAGCAGTTGGGTGTACGAATCTATGTCATTGGCATCGGCGATGAGGTGGATCCTAACGAACTGCAAGAATTGACAAAAAGCAACGAGGATGTGTTCACTGTAAAGGACTTCAATGACTTGGCAAATATGGCAAACGACATGGCGCTGAAAATCTGTCGAGCTCCTGTTCCTTCGCCAGGTAAATAATAAGTTTACAATACATGTTAGCCACTTTGGGATGAATATTCTATATATATTTGATGAATATTCTATATATATTTTATACTATTTGAGCTACATTGAGGCAGTTTATTTTTATAAGGAATCTTTGTATTCTGTATAAACTGATCTAATTATTCATATCTTGTATTTTTACATTTATTTTAATTGTTAATTTATCTTTAATTTGTATAGTATGTTAAGATCTGTATAATTAAAGTTGAGTAATTAATTAATATTCAACAACGAATGCTGTTTCTTTGAAATTTAATTTTTTATTTTGTTTTAACATGGGAAAGCTAACTCGCAGATATTAATCAGCGATTTTTCCTTCACTTTGAACCTGGAAAGAGATGAGGAAATCTTTTTAACAAGAGAATCTTCAGAAATTGATTTTCACGTAGCATGCGCCATCGTGCTATTTGGTAATTTTTTAAATAATTATTTATAGTTCCATTTCGTAGAAAATGCCATGAACCTCTCGGGATATAAGAACAAATCAAACATTGCAAGCGAAAACACTGACGACATTTTTCACTGAAGACAAACAAAAAAGCTACAAATATGTGGTTTTATCGGCGTTTAACCGTTTTTATTTAGGAATTATTAATCAACTTATTCATTTACTTGCCTATTTCAGTGCAATGCAAGGACGAACACATCAATTTAGGATTCGTTATGGACATGTCAAGCAGTATCACAGTTAAGAATTACCAAAAGGAAAGAGATTTTGTCAAAAATGTGGCAGACAAGTTTTCGGTCTCGCAGGGTAAAACCGAAGCCGGTGTTGTGACTTACAACAGCGAGGCAAACATGTGGATACGTTTTGGACAATACAACAGCAATGAAGAGTTTAAAACGGCGGTCGATAAGATACCTTACTGGGGTGGTCAAACGCGCATCGACAACGGGCTCAAAATGGCAGCGGTTGGATTGTTTGGAGCCATAAAACAAGCGCGCGCCAATTTACCCAAGGTACTTATCGTGCTCACGGATGGCAAACAGTCTTCAGATCCCAGGGCCACTCCACTGGACGAGGCTGTTTTACCGTTGTTGCAGCTCGGCGTCAAGGTGTTAGCTGTTGGTGTTGGAAGCGATGTCTCCCGTGACGAGCTGAGGTTGATTGTTGAAAAAGATGAGGATATTTTCACTGTGGATAATTTTGATGACTTGCTGACGAAGTCTCATCAAATCGCTCGCACTGCTTGCGAAGAGGCGCGGTTACCTTTTCGTAAGTAACCATTTTTATGTTTTAATCAGTATTCCAGACCATAAGATACTGAATTTATAGAGGAAACAAGAGGCTACCCGTAGTCTCTACTCGTACCGGTAATGTACGTTATTTGCGGGGAACACTTATGTAACACAACAACAGGCAAATAAAACCAAAATTAGTTTCGCTTCTGCTTGCATGCGTGCGTATTCTCGTTCCCAGAAATGTCCCAGATCTAATGCGATGCACAAATAACAGACGAAAACAAAAAGAATAAAATGAAAAATGTCGAGCAAACTTTACCTCGTTGCCGTATCCGTCACGAGTAAACAGCAACAAACAATAAAACCCAAATTTGTTTCGCTTTTGCTTGCAAAACGAATATGTTGTGGGTTAAAATTTGCCTTGGTTCTAAATTTACTTTTCCCTTGTTTTTGGATATGAAAATGCATGATAATGTATGATAATGAGTTTTAAACAAAGGAAAGTAAATTTTGAACCAAGGCAAATTTTGACCCACAACAAATACACCGAATCCCAAGTACCGTGGGCTCAAAATTTCTCGCAGTGCATGCGTGCGTATTCTCGTACCCAGATCTAACGCAATGGACAAAAGTAGATACGAAAACAAGGAGAAAAACGTAGGGTGATCCTTGACTCGTTGCCGTACCGGCACGAGTAAAAATCAGACGATAAACTCTTTACCCTATTTATCGTTTAAATAATATGCGATGTCAATCGATAGCTAGGGCGCTTACCATCTGTCACAACTGGCGGGCCAGACCGGTAAGTTTGTAAATAAAATGCGCCTATTAAGATTTGTTTCCACAAGTCCATAAAAAAGGTGCAAACCTTTACGAACTGATAGCTCTGGCCTGTCTATTATGGAAAATCATGGCATTATTTCTACACATTGACCAGTGTAGCCATCCAGTTCTTACAAATGGTCAGCGCCCCTAAATTAATGACCAGAATTAAGATATTGATTTCTCTTTCTGAAACAAGTAAAAGTGTAAGTGTAACAACTGACTGCATTTCCTTGAATAATAACCGTACATCACATAAGTTACCCCCTCTCCCCTTCTCTAAGTGTTTGGAGAAAATATTGAAAATAATCTTCCCTTAGCTATCGTGTGG
This sequence comes from Dendrophyllia cribrosa, assembly GCA_024195265.1. Classification (NCBI taxonomy): domain Eukaryota; kingdom Metazoa; phylum Cnidaria; class Anthozoa; order Scleractinia; family Dendrophylliidae; genus Dendrophyllia; species Dendrophyllia cribrosa. Next base: position 3,845,350 of record JAJLRJ010000007.1, read on the forward strand.
AGCAATAGAGTACCGAAGTGTGACGTCACACTTGTGAAATTATGGGATTTGATTAGATATTCGGAAAGGGCATGACGAAAAATGCCCGCTTGCCAAAAATCAGCATCTTAGTGCAATTTGGGGATGAGATATTGGCACCGTTATGCTCTGATGACTCCATACAAACCTTTCTAATTTCATTACGTAATGAACCAAGGCAAAAATTAGAAAGGTTTGTATGGAGTCATCAGAGCATAACGGTGCCAATATCTCACCCCCAAATTGCACTAAGATGCTGATTTTTGGCAAGCGGGCATTTTTCGTCATGCCCTTTCCGAATATCTAATCAAATCCCATAATTTCACAAATTTAGTTTTTGTGACGTCATCACTTCGGTACTCTATAAAGAATATCGTCCTCGATTAATATTTTAGAATATGCTTAACTTTCAATGAACCATCATTACAAACACGAAGCACATAGAGCGCTAAAACAGGCTTGGTGTTAAGAACATATTCCCCAAGGTTAAATGTATAGAAGTAATTTAAATATTTAGAAGACATTTTAGATCAGTTTTGGATGCTGGTCAAAGGAGGAGATAGTTGCCTTTATTCATTTTCTTTTCTTTCAATCCATAGCCTTGTTCCAAGGCGCAGCTGGCACGCAGAAATCGTGTTTTAAAAACGTGGACATCGGATTCGTCATCGACTCCTCAAACAGCTCCTCAGAATACCGACAACAAAAAGCTCTCGTTCAACAGCTCTCCTCGTATTACGACATCTCCAGAGAGAACACAAGGGCCGGAGTCATCATCTACAGCGATAACGCTTTCCCCATCGTCGGGCTAAACAGCTACAATAATTTCTCAGATTTCTGGAGAGCCGTGGGCGCTCTTCCCCACCTCGGTGGCGACAACAGAAAAGACAAGGCTCTAATAACAGCTAGAAGAATGTTCAAGGCAAAACGACCACAAAGCCTCGCTGGATCTGCACAGGCATCCCAGGTTTTGGTTTTCATTACAGAAGGTGCACAGTCAACTGCTGCAAATATGCTTCCACTGGAGCGCGCAGTTCACCCGCTCAGAAAACACGGTGTTAGAGTTGTTGTCGTGGGAATCGGACGCCAGGTGCAGTATCGGGAACTGAGGAGTATTGCGCAAGACGCCGGTGATATTTACCTGACTTCGTCACTGAATGACGTGGACAAAGTGTCACGTGACCTGATGAAAATTATTTGTAAGGTAAGGTGATATGTCTTTATCCTTAAGTGACCAACAACTTTTTTCTCATCAAAATAATAATGGCACCCTAATATAAGGTTCTGGATTTACTGTTCAGGTGAGACAGCTGAAAAATTGCCGAAATTTTAACTGATAGTTAAGATTAGAGTATCCCCATTCACGCGCATATCAATTCAATTCGTCCGCATGCGTGGCTACATCTTTTTCTCGAAAAGTCAAGAATAATTATCGATAATTCCCAAAACCTTGTGAGAAAAAGATTCTTGTAAGAAAATCGTTTAATTTTAAAGCATGCCATGTATCGTCCGATGATCTGTTTGATTACACTTGAGTGATGAAGAGCACATCTCTCATAATTACTAAACAGTGTTTCTGCATGTTCAGTCCAGCATCTAAAACAACAATTCTTTATCCACCCTTGATAGCAAGACTAGTCCTGTTAGGCGAAGAACTTGAAAAAGGGAGAGTTTTGTACTGGACCGGAAAACCAAGAGCAACAACAACAACAAAAAGTCTTTATTTAAAAAAAAAAAAACAGTTACATTTTAGCTGCCCGCGTTTAGCAAAGGCTATTCTAGGCTTTTTGTGCAGTCATTTAATGCGCCTTTATCATTTTTTTTTTTTCAGTTATGATGGGTCTCGCGAACAACCTGAAGCAGAAAGCTTTCTTGAACTCAGTGGATACCAGAAGAGAAAAAAACGCCATGACTTTTAATTTACAAAGTAGTAAAATATAGTGCAAGTGACATACAGTGGCGCCTCCGGTAAGCGGTCACCGTTGGGAACATGTTAACCCGTTCCCTCCCACAGTCAGTAATGGAGACATGCAGTGTAGTTCTAACTTTTGAGTCTGTGGACGAAACCCTATGGTGTGACCATTCAAATGAAACCTCTTCAGCAGTACTTTTGCATGGTACCATTTGTTCCAACTTTTGAGTCTGTTGACAAAATCCTATGGTGTGACCATTCAAATGAAACCTCTTTAGCAGTACTTTTGCATGGTACCACTTGTTTTTCAATATTTTACAAAAATGAAATTTGGGATGTTTCTTGAATTTTGATGTTAGGCCCTCTTGGGAGTTGAAGGGTTAAAAAGTTAAACCATGTCCTTAATGGCAGGGACAGTGTTCCTGCTGCTACATCGTGTTTTCATAATTAGTATGGCTCGAAGCTTGCTATAGTGCGTTAAATTAGGAAGAAAAATTGCCAAAAGTGATAAACGCAGAGAAATGTGCACTAAAGTGACAAAATAACGGCGCAGAAAACTCAAAATTCCACCAAATTAGCAATTTTTCTTGATGAACTGTAATTCACTTCCATCCCTGCAATCCTGGGGCCGTATTCACGAAATCCTACCTAAGATATATCTCAAGATATAACTTAAGAGAAAATTTAAGAGCTTCATAAGATATGTCCTATGTGCTATTCACGAACGATATCTTATGACCATCCTAAGGTAATCGTAACTTAGCAGTCTCCTAAGTTTAATAGTCGCGGGCAGTTATCGATTAGTAAAAGTAAACCAATCAGAGATAGTTTATATGGCGCGATCTTATGAATAATAAGTTATGAAAATTACATGAATCAATATTTTGTATTGTGTAAATTGTTGACAATACAATGACAATACAATAATCTTTATTTCATCTGGAATTTAAGATAGCAAAACTGGTAATAAATATCTTCGTTTATGGTCAGTAGCGAAAGCAACAAACAAATCCATCATTTTAATAGGGTCTACTTCGATATTTCTTGTACAAGGGCTTATTTTCACGAAAAAAGGAAATATAACACTGCAATGAGAAAGAAATGTGGAACCGGTTAATGACACGAAGGCCTATATAAAACTAACCGTGTTGTTTGGCATTACTAGAAAATATATACTGTTTTCTTAGGAAAGCAATATAATGCTTTAAAATGTTTATTTAATCGGTAACTATTGTGATATACAACAATCACGCTGAAAATCGACGTAAAACTCGTCAACAATCGAATTTAGCCCCCGTCAAGACATGTTTTAATAAGTTAGGAGGTCAAAACTGACCTCCTAAGTTTAGGACAAAAATTAAGACATATCTTAAGTTAGGAGGTATTCGTGAATACCAGTTAAGACATGTCTTAAAAATTTAGGAGGCCCTAAGTTTAGGAGAAAAAAATAAGACATGTCGTAAAATAGGAGCTCTTCGTGAATACCACTTAACTCCTAAGTTATATCTTAGGAGGCTCTTTGGACTTAGGATGCTTTCGTGAATACGGCCCCTGGACTTTCTATCCAAACTACTTCCTCTGGTTTGCTTTATAGAATCTTTTTATCCAATTTATTTGTATATTTGGTGGCATTTGGCGATATTTCTACACTAGAGGAAATCAAGTAGGCAAAATTTTGTTTTTTCGGTGGGACAATGTCACTTTTAAAAAGATAGTGTGTGGCTGGACCACTACTAACAACAACAACATTTAGCTTTATTTGCATGACTGTAGATTTTACAATATTGCAAAAGCTTACAACTTACTAACAAAAGGAAAGAAAACAAAAACGATAATGATATTCACGTTGGAATAATTAAATTACATTGGTAACAATTTTATCTCGAGAATCAAAACAAGATGAAATAAATTTAATTACTACCGTATGTATGCTTACGCGAGGTGTCCCTTTGCTAGAGGTGTTCGTCATACATTTTTCGATAGCCTTTGACCTGTAATTGCATGTTTTAATGTCTATTGTGTTAAACCGTAAACGTAGCAAATAGATCGATAGGGAAACCTTTGCTGACTGAAAATAGCTAATTCCTAATGTAACAAAGAAACGATTATTTATACAACAAAATGCAAATGTTAGTCAAATATTGTCAGAAGTATAATTTTTTTTTCAAATTACCAGAGTAAACTTTGTTGCGAAATTCCGTTAATTTTATTTAAGTAATAACTCGCAAAAAATAGTTTTAAACAAGCTATCAATATTATTTAAAATAAATTTAAAAGAAAATGAGCTTTTGATAATATTCGATTGCTATCACAAAAAAGTAAGCAAATGTGAGGAGTTGGCTGACAATAGGCGCTTGTAAATAGTCAGATGTAAGATAACAAGAGAAGCGAAAAATAAAGTTTTGTTTCCGTTTGACTAGAAACATTACTATTTTTCTGCACTATACCCTTCTACCATGTTCTACAATGGTGGACAAAAGTGTTGGAACAAAATCTAAATTATGCTATCCCTATACGCGCGTGAAAGAATCAAAGAGCCATCAACGTAAGTCCACAGATCGGTTTTAATTTTCCATACTGAGTTTGAAGTCAAAGAATTGAAGGGTAAAACAGATTTAAAACGACGGTACATCTCAGCGTGACAAATATGCATTGTGTGAAACGAGACTGTCTAGACATTGTATGACGTAAGGACGTAAAAAGTTTACATCCCAGTGAAAATATCTCGTTCATCGCTTGACGTATTTACGAGATAAAAACCCACCCTTTCTCCCCAAAACACGCTCTACAATATTGTGCCCGCCCTTTCCTTTCATCTCCTCCCGCCCCTCCTTATAATTCGAAATGCAAGGCTAGTATAAGTAGTAGATAAAATATGATCGGGAGATCTGTATTGGCGTTTACAATAGCGAGCCGAAGGCGTCGAAATTAAAGTGGACAAATTCACCGGACACAGCCGCTTAAAAAGGATGGGAAAACTCCCCAGGGATTCGGTGATAGGGCGTAAGGCACTTGCAGTGAGTTCTACAATTAGCTGCAAAATTGTTGAGACACTCTCACAAAAAAACACTCACTTTTATAAAAAATGATGCCTCGAAAAACAAAAGAACAATATATTTCCCTCACAACCAACCCTCCCCCGTTCAATGTTGTTAGCCAAAGTTTTAAACATGGCGCCGGTCACAAAACAACATTGATAAGGGGGAAGGGGTAAGGAAAGGTAGCAATGGTGTACTTCTTTCCAAAAAAGCACTTGTGGATGAAAGTGTCTCAACTACTTTTGCAGCTAATTGTCTGAATATATACTAACTTCTGTAAACGATTGTCGCAAGCTCTCCAGGCCTACAGGCATGCGAGTAGCACCAATAGATTGAGAAAAGACCGTTTTATTATATTTGTCGCGTAAGGGGTGAAAATGTATTCGAATATCATTAAAAATAAGAACGCAAAAATGTTCAAAAATCGAAGTTCGTCAGTGACGCAACAATAGAAGTTGATATCAACGGTGATTTCAAAGTTATGTTTTTTACCAGCCAAATAGATGCCACTGCGAGGGCATATATAAAATTTTTAAAAGAAAACAGTTCTCTTGCAGTGAAAAAAATCACACAAAAATGCTCCGTGTCTCGCGCGACGGTTTACAGATGCTTGAATGCCGAGAAAAGAAGGCCAGGGGGACCTTGAAAAATCACACTGCCGTGACAGTTCTTTGTGCCCGCGAGAAATACTAATCTATGTTTCTGTTGGTTCAAGTTTCTTCTTATGACCAACTCACACGCAACCATCCTTAAACGACAACTGTAACTAATAAACGATGTCAATTAAATTGTGATATATTGTATTGTTGTAGTTTGCTGACGGTATACCCGGGTGAGACGATCTATCATCGAAAGTATAAAGGTTATGTTATATACTCTTATATATTTCTGTTGGTAGACCGTGGTAGTCCGTGGTAGATCGTTATATATCATCAGCTATATATCTGTCATATTGTCATATAGCTTAGTGTAAAGCTAAAGCCAGAGTACAATACGGAAATGCACAACAAAAATTATTATACCCCGCACTTTGCATTCAAATTAATGCAAGTTCACCTTATAGGCTGCAGTGCACCATATACAAATTTTGCCACCCCAAAAGAAATTTCCGAAAGGGTTTCATTTTTGTCATTAGTGTTAAATATCACTACTAATCGGCAGTAGTAAATTTATAGAGGTGTACATTCCTGTGTTTGGCATGGTGATATGCAAATTAGCAAATTTTCAGTATCCAATCACTATGTCACGTATCGCATAATTGAGCACTTTTTCTCTACTTTTTGAGTCCATTTCGCTCACTTGCAACAACTTGAACACGAATTAACTCTCAAAATATTTCACCTATGTTCCTATAAGCAGGGGCACCCAACGAACAACCTTTGGCAAAATGTATTAGTTTACTCAAATAAATTAAAATATATGATATAAAAGCATTTCCAGGTGTCTTTCTACGTTGCTGGGAAAAATATATCTGTTCCTTTTTCCCAGCATAACACATAGAGAAATTCCCAGCCAGCTGGATAAAAAATGTCTGTTTCCCAGCCAGCAATTAAAAAAATGAAGAAATGAAAAACAAACAATAATAATAAGTTACCAAAAGGGGCTTGGGAACTAATGAAACATTAATGGTAAACTATTTGAAGCTTTTTGTTTATTGTTTTGTACATTTACTGCAGTCTCGAACTTAACCTGTTCGGGTATCTCTAAGTACTGCTTAAATTTGTTACTACGAAGCTGAACCCTTTTAAGCCCCAAAGTGTCCTCCGATTTTCTTCGATCCAGTCTCTTTTCGATCTGCTCAAGTTAGCCAGCACAGTTTGTTCTTGCGACTCCTTTCTCGAGTCAACCAGCGCAAAACTGGCAATTAAAAAAATATGTACAGAAAGTTTTGCCAGCCAGCAAGAATTCCGCTGGGGAACAAATAAATTGAGGAACAGATTCGTTGGGTGCCCCTGTATAAGGCTACAAAAACATCTAATACCCGTGAATTTGAATGCAACACAAAACGCCAAGAGTATATTGAAGCATATACCATTTCGAATGCATTAATTAGTGCAATTTGTGTCAAATGCAAACACAAAAAACCCAGTTATTCTCTTGCCATTTTACAGTTCATAGCTTGATGAATATTAGAGCTGGATTTTTTCAAATATCATGTAGTCATGCAAAACTAACACAAGTTTCAACATGAATAGCCTTGTCCGTTGTAAGTTATTAAGCGGTGAACGCCTCAGACAATTAGCTGCAAAATTGTTGAGACACTCTCACAAAAAACACTCACTTTTATAAAAAATGATGCCTCGAAAAACAAAAGAACAATATATTTCCCTCACAACCAACCCTCCCCCGTTCAATGTTGTTAGCCAAAGTTTTGGATATGGCGCCGGTCACAAAACAACATTTATAAGGGGGAAGGGGTAAGGAAAGGTAGCAATGGTGTGCTTCTTTCCAAAAAAGCACTTGTGGATGAAAGTGTCTCAACTACTTTTGCAGCTAATTGTAGCAGTGAAATCGAATAATTAAGACATTTTCGCACCTTTTAAATGAATGAGAATAGACAAGCCGATATCAGTCAACTTGAACTGATTTATTCAAATCAATATCGGCACTTGTCACTCACCATAAGCCACATGGAAACCAATATTACAACAGCTGTTATACGTTACTATATGACTTCGGATGGGGAGTAGTGAATTTGTCAAAAGTCCCTGGTAATTAAAAACATCATAACATTACCCTGTAAAGCAGGCGTATTTTCGAGGACGAACGAGTGTTGAGTTGAACCGCGGACTGAGTCGAGTCAAAAGACGTGACCAAGGATGTGGGAGTCAGGCTGGAAGGCGAAGAAGGGGGAGCGGAAGAGGAAGGCCACTAACGTTTTGCAATGAACTAAAATGACGACCAAACTCTAAACAAGTTTTAAAATTCAACACTTGCCCACCAAAAAACGCCTGCACTGCACGCTATCGTGACAAAGTCTTATATAGCAAATATGTCGGATTTATTTTGTGCACGAAACTCTGCTGCTTAATAGACAAGCTGATATCAGTCATAAATAAACTTAAACTGATTAATGCAAACCAAATCCCAACCAATATACAACTTATTTATGCAAAAACCATTGACCCTTGCCACTCACCATAAGTGACAGGAAAGCCAATATTACTAGGAATCGTGCTGCACAACACTTTTCCCAAAACAAAGACAACGCCTATGTAAAATTTTAATAAATGTTTTATTTTATTAACGTTTTATGGTCGAGCTGTTATTGAAAATCTGGTTGTCTAAACATTATTATATTGAAATATTACATTTTTAGCTTGTTCAGCTTGTTTTCTTACTCTATAAATGACAAGTTCATTTACTGAGAGTCAGTTTAAGTTACGTGTCCGTCCTATCTCATGTGTTTATATTATAACCCCTTTGCATGGGAAACAATGATTATATCAACTCGATCCTTTTTACAAAGCGCGGACCAGGTCTACCTGTACCCAATGACAAACGCTCCGCTCCAATCTTTGTCCGGGGTTTTTCCTGCGATGCTTTTCTTGCTATCAGCAGGGTGAACCAACTTCACTACTAACTGACCAGCTCCAACAGGGAACCACATGTTGGCAGAGTTGACCGCCATCATGCCTTGTCCAGTAGCCACGTTCATGTATTGAGTGAATCGCGGGGGATTCAGATCTTTTCCTTCTAGTAATAGGTTAGTGGACATTTCGTAGTAGCCTCTTTGAAACTTGCCGTCACCGTGTGTTGTAACAAACCAAATCCCAACTAATATACAACTTATTTATGCAAAAACCCTTGACCATTTCCACTCACCAAAAGTGACAGGAAAGCCAATATTACTACAGCTCTAGGAATCGTGCTGCACAACACCTCTTGTTATTGTAAAACAAAGACAACGCCTACCGTATGTGAAATTTTAATACATGTTTTATTTTGTCAACGTTTTATGGTCGAGTTGTTATTGAAAAATCCGCTGGTTGTCTAAACATTATAATATTAAAATATTACATTCTTAGCTTGTTCAGTTTGTTTTCTTTCTCTATAAACGACAAGTTCATTTGCTGAGAGTCAATTACGTTACGTGTCCGTCCTATCTTCATGTGTGAGGAGCCCATCAATATGGGCTCCTGCATATGTTTATGTTATAACCCCTTCGCATGGAAAACAATAATTATATCAACTCGATCCTTGTTACAAAGCGCGGGCCAGGTCTACCTGTACCCAATGACAAACGCTCCGCTCCAATCTTTGTCCTGGGTTTTTCCTGCGATGCTTTTCTTGCTATCAGCAGGGTGGACCAACTTCACTGCTAACTGACCAGCTCCAACAGGGAACCACAGGTTGGCAGAGTTGACGGCCATCATGCCTTGCCCAGTAGCCACGTTCATGTATTGGGTGAGGGCTTTTCCTCCTAATAGCCTCGTGGACATTTCGTAGTAGCCTCTTTGAAATTCGCCCTCGCCATGTGTTGTGACAAACACATACACGAACACCTCTTTCGCTTCCGATGGCACTCCGCCGTCCACCAGGTTATAGACCTTTTCTTCCCCAGAGAACTCTGGCAAGGGGCCGATTGGGTTACACAGTGGGGTATATATTGCCATGATTGAATTGAAGCAGCTGGCTTGTAAAAGGTGAAATGAAGGTTTAGCTTGCGTGGCAAAGGTTCTTGCACAAACTGAACAGTGAACGAACAAGTGGACGTTTTCTCTTTATGTTAATTACGACTCATATAACATCCAATGAGATTTTGAGCATGCAAATGTGAAGTTAAGTGTTTTGTTTCACCCAGTGGCCAGGGATGGAAGATTCCGTTTCGAGTGGTTTACAACTTTTCACAAAGCTAATGAAACTCTTTCTTCGAATAATTAGTTTTAGAAACGACCCTACACAGTCTTATATAAAGAATGTGTCGGATTTATTTTGTACACGAAACTCTGCTGCTATTTTAGACAAGCTGATATCAGTCATCGGTCAACGTGAACTGATTTATTCAAATCAAATCACAACCATTATACATAAACCATGACCCATTCATTTGCCCCTTGCCACTCACCATAATTGACACTGAATCCAATATGACTACAGCTCTAGGAATCGTACTGCACATTACTTCTCTTTTATCACAAAACAAAATTTTAAATACATGTTATATTTTATCAATACATTAAAAGCTGGTTTAAAAGGTTCTCTTTGATCGAATTGGTTTTAGAAACGACCCTGCTAGTGGCGAAGGGAATCTCAAAAACTTGGTATGCCTGTGCAATTTCCGTTCAGTTCATTTCAGCATCTCGGGGTAGAGACTGGTGAAGATGTGAATTGAGCGGGATGGGGAAGGGCAAGAGAGGAGCGGTAACTGCGCGTGTCGTTCGTTCGCTATTTCCTGCCTGGCTATAGTTTGTGTACAGCCGCCTCCTTCCCTCAGCAAAAATCGAGGGGGAGGGGGAGGAGCGGAGGGGCAGCTGTACACAGGCAATCTCCTGCCCCTTCTGCTCTTTCAAACCAGAGCAATCTGTGATTTTCCGCGAGTACTGACGCGTCGGGGAGAGTACTGTTACACGTGAGACGCTAGCACACTTTTACCAAGGGTTTATATTTTCTGTATTGCCTTTTAGGCAAAATACTTTAAGAACGTACAGTGCTTTTATCTTTCGCGCAACTTTAACATTACATTAATATTTCGCGCAACGCGCTTGTAGAACGAAGGGCATAACTTTTATATTACGTTTTTCGCGCTATTTTATTAACCAGACAGGGTATCTCCATCAGCTTTCGCCATTCCTGCTGTGATCCCTGACTAGACTCATACATTACAATAAAAAATTGGATTCAAAAATATATAAAAACTATAAAAAAATTTTACAACATTAGCGAAAAATGTTAAAAACAGTTCTCAAAAACAATCAAAGCTTTACTTCTTCATATGTTTACTAGAAATGGAGTTTATTTGTTCAGCTAATTATAAAAAATGACCTTATGATTTTCAGTTCTTTGTTATAAAAATCATCCTCTCGTCTTGTGTACCTATCCATATGGGGAACTACGTTACCATCTACACCTGCAGATTCAATATTGCGGCATACCGCGCCACAAACTTTAAGAACAAGCGATACATATATTCTGTTTTAAATTGCTCATAACACGCTATTTAGTAGACGGAAAGGGACAGATATAGTCCTTTATATTTGTTATGGTGTACTTTTTTGGTTTAAAAGTTTTCAAAGCATTTTTTATTTCCCTTTGTTTCAGATTATGGTAATGAATCTGGTTAAAAATCAATTTTAAAATTTCAAACCAAAACCAAGGTAAACTACAGCATGTTTATTGTGTCCACTAGTGTGATATTTTTCGCTTCATGCTTAGCGGGATTGCCATGGCGTTTTTCTCTCTTCGGCCATCCGCTGTGGTGTGAAACGAATGCTTCATTTCAGGTTTCTGCTAGGCGCCATCATACTGGCTACAAATCAAAAATTACAAGCACACATTAAATGGCTGCATGGAAGGACCTTTTTCCCCATTTCAGTACCACATATTTCCCTGTCTCCTCCCCTACAAAGCCCTACAAGGGTTGAGCCTGCTATTTGGGGTGCATGGAGACTGGACTCTTTATAAAGACAAAATATTCTGGTTAGTTGTAAATCCAATGAAAAAAAAAAACATATAGCAATCTTCCTAAAACAAAATTTATCAATTTCTTAGAGCGGGGATTTTTAGAGTTTTTTTTTTACTTTAAATTTTGATATGAATTTGGAATTTATCAAGTACTAAATCCTTCAAATAAGCAGTTGCGAAAAGTACTACTTTCCGAGAAACACTGCTATTAAAGATTGGCGACTGTTAGACTAGGCTTAATTTGATACAGAAAAAAAACCTTACCTTACAAATAATTTTTATCAGGTCACGTGAGACTTTTTCCACGTCATTCAGCGATGAAACCAGGTAAATATCACCGGCGTCTTGCGCAATACTCCTCAGTTCCCGATACTTCACCTGGCGTCCGATTCCCACGACAACAACTCTGACACCGTGTTTTCTGAGCGGATGAACTACGTGCTCTAGCGAAGGCATATTTGCAACAGTGGACTGTGCACCTTCGGTGATGAAAACCAAAATCTGGGATTCCTGTGCAGATCCAGCGTGGCTCTGCGGTCGTTTTGCCTTAAACATTCTTCTAGCTGTTATTAGAGCCTTGTCTTTTCTGTTGCCGCCACCGAGGTGGGGCAGAGCGCCCACGGCTCTCCAGAAAACATAGGAATCCTTGTAGCTGTTTAGCCCTACAATGGGGAAAGCGTTATCATTGTAGAGTATGACTCCTGCCCTTGTGCTCTCTCTGGAGATGTCATAGTACGAAGAGAGCTGTTGGACGAGAGCTTTTTGTTGTCGGTATTCTAAGGAGCTGTTTGAGGAGTCGATGACGAATCCGATGTCCACGTTTTTAAAACACGATTTCTGCGTGCCAGCTGCGCCTTGGAACAAGGCTATGGATTGAAAAAGAACAAGTTTTCTTTTCAGCTTTACTTAGTACATGTTAAGGCAAAGTACATTTCAAAAGAGGTTATTATTCCAACTAAACGTTAAATAAAATATTCGTTTTAATACAGTCAACTCTCTCTAAGACCGACATCTTCGGGACAAGAACCAGCTGTCCGTCTTTGAGTGCGGTCTGTCTTAAAACGTCTCCGGATCAGTTACAGTGAAATGAGCGACAGAGGTGCGAAAGAGACCAATTTTCGGGGTTATTCTTTATAGAACTGTGTCCGCTTAGAGATGTGTCCGTCTTAAAGTGAGTTCGGTTACAGATAAATGAGCGACTAAAGTGCAAGAATATAGACCAATTGTTGGGTTTCTTCCTGGAGATGTGTCCGTCTTACAGTAAAATTAGTGACTTAAGGATGATAGAGACCAACTTAAGTTGCCCGTCATAGAGAGGCGTTCGTTTAGAGAGAGTTGACTGTATCTACCCGAAAGGAAGGAGCAAAGGTCATCCCTTAAGCATGTACTGCCAAAGAGAGACGGTGGTACATTCCTGTTACTCTCGGCAGAGCAGAAAAATGTTCTCACTTACGTATAGGTAGCAGAGCCTCTTCACAAGCGAAGCGAGCAATTTGATGAGACTTCGTCAGCAAGTCATCAAAATTACCCACAGTGAAAATATCCTCATCCTTTTCAACAATCAACCTCAGCTCATCACGGGAGACATCGCTTCCAACACCAACAGCTAACACCTTGACGCCGAGCTGCAACAACGGTAAAACTGCCTCCTCAAGCGGAGTGGCCCTGGGATCTGAAGACTGCTGGCCGTCCGTGAGTACGACAAGTATTTTGGGTAAGTTGGCGCGCGCTTGTTTTATGGTTCTAAAGAGTCCAGCCGCTGCCATTTTGAGCCCGTTGTCGATGCGCGTTTGACCACCCCAGTAAGGAATTTTGTCTACGGCTGCTTTAAATTCCTCGTTGTTGTTGTGTTGCCCAAAACGGATCCACAGACTGGCCTCGTTGTTGTAGATAACAACACCAACTTCGGTTTTACCTTGCGAGATTGTAAACGTATCTGCCACATTCTTGACAAAATCTCTTTCCTTTTGGTAATTCTTAACTGTGATACTGCTTGACATGTCCATAACGAATCCTAAGTTGATGTGTTCTTCCTTGCATTGCGCTGAAATAGATAAATAAATAAATAAATGAATGAATGAATAACAACACGATGCAACAACGATGTAACGAACATGTTTGATGCTTTGTTAGATTCTTTATAATTTACGTCGGTTTCTTTGCAAGGATCTATAGAGGATAGGGTGTTTCTTAGTGTTGCGGAATCTATTGTTGGCTAACCATCGTGTGTTGTGGTGTGAGTATTGCTTATTGTCTTTCGAATAAGAACAAGAAGAAAGAAATTTGTCCTCCCTGAACATGACATGCGCGGTAGAGTCTAAATGCAAAAGCTCAGAAGGAGATCGGACAATTTAATGAGAATATAACGGAGTAACTGGTACGCTTTCAGTTGAGGTTAGGCCTAAACAACCCGAGAAGCTAGGTGGTACCCTGGTACGGTAGGCTATGTAAGCCTAAGCCTGAACCTAACTGAGATCAAAGGTTCAATCCTGAGTGGGGATTTTAGATTTTCTTTTTTACATTTAAAAATTTATTGAAAATAAAATTCGAAGTGTCAACATTACCTTATATAATTCTCAATAAGGTGTCCGACCTCCCTCTGAGCTATAGCAGGTAGACTCTACCGATCGACATGGTGGACATGCACATGCGTTTTGAATGCCTGCGTAGCTGACTGTCTTGAGTTAATGGTTTCGGACGAGATAGTAGTTTTCTTCCCCCACCCCTCCCCAACCCTATTTGAGATATGGTATTAAAACTTAAGATCTTTTTATTCTTTACCTGGCGAAGGAGCAGGAATGCGACAGGTCTTCAACGCAATATCATTTGCCATATTCGCCAAGTCATCAAAATCACTTACAGTAAACACATCCGCTTTCCTTTCTGTCAGCTCATACAATTCTTTCAGATCCAACTCACTGCTGATAGCCACGGCGTAGATTCGTACACCCAGCTGCTTCAAGGGACGAACAGCGTCTTTCAGAGGTACAGTGTCTGGGTCCTGACTCTGCCTTCCATCGGTGAGAATAATCATGGCCTTGCTTTGCCCAGAGCGGATGCCTCCATCAGCAGTGAACAGCTGAGATGAAGCAAGCTCCAGCGCTTTGTCCAGTCGTGTTCGGCCCTTGGTATGTAGCATATGATCGACGGCTTTTTCGAATTCTTCTCCATCAACATTGTCTTTAAAGCTGACTTCCATTTGAGCATTACTGCTGTAAGATATCAGGCCGAGCTGGTGTTTTGTGGAGGTTGGGTCGAATGAGGACGCCAGAGCTTTTACGAAGTTTACTTGCTTTTTGAAGTTTTCTTTGCTGATGCTACCTGATGTGTCGACAACGAAGGCAAGATCGGCTTCCTCAGAACACTTCAACACTGAAATAACGAAGGAAGACTTATTATTACGTCAGCATAAATATTCCATATTTTAAAGTAGTTTGGCTTGTTTCACTCGTACAAATTGATCATCGAGCAAGTATGCAAATTTTCACTCGGTCGATCGGCTGTAAACATTGAGCTCGCGAAACGTAATGATCAGCAACATTACCAATGGGGACGACGTTGGATGGAGAGCAGGGTACGTGCGCAGTTCGACGCAGGGGGTGAGGGTCGGTGGAGCAAAATGTCTAGGAGAGGGACGGGGAGTCCGAACGTTTCATATTAACGACTTATCTCATAGGAGCCTTTGATTTATTACTTTTGTTACTTTTAGTTAGCTTGTGACTTTGAAGTAAAGTTTGCAACTACTTCTGTCACTTTTTTTCTCGTATTTACCTGGAGGTGGACGTGAAATAATGCTGCATGCTTTAGTGGTCACTTGTCGTGAGTTATTAACCAAGTCGTCGAAGTCTTTCACGCTGAGAATATCCTGCTCGTTCACGACAAGCTTGCGCAGTTCCACCTGATTCACTTGACTTCCTATGGCGACAGCGTGAATCTGAACTGAAAGTTGCTGCAGCGGTAACACGGCGTCCTGAAGAGGCACGGCGTCATTATCGTCACTCTGCTGTCCATCCGTTAAGATGATCATAACTTTTGGAACGCCAGCACGCGCACCATTTTGAGCGGTGAAAACGTTTTCAGCGGCCATCTTGAGTGCTTTGTCAAATCGCGTCCCGCCGGCAGCGAAGGGAAGCTGTTTTACTACTGCTTTGAAAGAGGTCTGGTTCAAGTGGTCTCTGAAGCGAATGTGCAACTTAGCAGTGCTACTGTATGTAACAAGAGCAAACTGTCTTGTCTTTGGAGCCATGTAAAACGATTCGGCGACTTTTATAACGAAGTTCTTTTGTTTCTCGAAGTCTTCTTCTGTCATGCTTTCAGAGGCGTCCATAAGAAATGCAATGTCAGCCTTTTCGAAGCACAAAAGTTCTATAAAATAACAGAGGAAAAGAAATTCCTTTATTACAATGATTTGCTGATATTAATTTATGACAACTGTTTCGTTAGTCTATTCTCCGGTCCTGTTTATGATGGATTGTTATGTTAAAGAGCCGGATTAGACGATGATCGGTCGGTTTTTTTTATCGAATATGAGCTTGATAAATAATCCTGTTTCGTGGATTCAATGAGAAAACTTACGTCAATTCTTCATAATTTACCTTAGCCTGCATGGAAGGCGCTAAAAAAGGGAGGAAAATGGTACGCACGCGTGACGAATACTGAACGCGTTGGGGGAGGAAGGTAGCGTGCTTCCTTGCCCCCTCCCTTTGCGCTCTGCGCTCAAACGCGCTTCACGCGCGCGCGTAAATCCCTCTTCCACTCCCCTTTGTTGCTAGCGTCTGCCACGCGGTCTAAATGTACCTGGTCTCTTGATAATTTCACAAGTCTGGTTACCAACTCTCTTCGCGTTATCCAACAGAGTGTCGAAATCCTTCACAGCGTAAATGTCTTTGGGGTCAGTAACAATCTGTCGCAGTTCCTTCATATCAATCTGACTTCCAACCGCCAAGGCAAATATTCGAACACCAAGATGACGTAACTGCAGCACTGATCTCTCTATCGGCACTGCATCGTAATCGGCGCTTTGTTTTCCGTCTGTAAGGATGATCAATACCTTGGGAAGATGAGGCCGAACGCCTCCACTGGCCGAAAATAGGTTATTTGCGGCTACACCAAACGCCTTGTCAAAGCGAGTACCTCCATCTGCAAACGGAAGGTTGTCAACGGTGTCTTGGAAGCTCCGAAGGTCTAACTTGTCTCCAAACTTGACGCGTACATGTGCCTCACTACTAAATGTTATGATCCCGAGGTGGGATTTACTTGGTCCGACGTCGAATGTGGCAGCGATCTTTTTGATGACTTCTTTTTGTGTCTCAAAGTCTTTCTTTGTCATGCTTTCTGATGCGTCCACGAGAAATGCAAGGTCAGCAATTTCGGAACATTCTGGTCATGTAAGAAATAGGATAAAATTAACCATGTGAGAATCAAAGTGAGAAAGATGCAATGTTCATCATGTCATGAGCGTGGGACAAAGAAAAAGAAAATCTGAGTCCCCAACAGGATTCGCACCTATGACCTTCCGCACACCATCGGATGCTCTAACCACTGAGCTACGAGAGACTCATGGAAAGTTAGGCCATATACCAGGTGAAAAGAGCAGTTTTCAATTGTGTATCGAAAGTAATTACATAATTGCTTTGGTTTTGCATTGCTACGCTTTTTGATTGGCTAAAAAATCTCGTGTCACTTTCTCGACCAATCAGAAGTAAAACCAAAACCAATCGTAACTTGCTCGCACACGTTTTCCCGCGCTTGGCGCCGCCGCCGACATGTAATTGCTTCGAGCTCTGATTGGTTCATTGGATTGTTTACGACCGCTATGATTGGTCAGAGTAATTACTTTGGTTTTGGTTTTATGACACTCAATTGAAAACTGCTCCTTATGATATGCGTCCTGCTATGATCAGCAATATCGAAAGCGTCATGTGAGGTGACATGATCAACATTACATCTTTCTCATTTCATTACCGAGCTTAACATTCTACCATCTTTCTTTATTTATCTAGAATCAAAGGAAAATCTTTAGGATGTGAGAAAAAGGTTGTCGTGCAACTTTCTAAACGCTGTCATGTCACTTGGCAACAACGCCGCTGCAAAACTGCAGATGCAGTGAATTCTAGGACACGTGTTTATTATCATAAAGTTTTTGTGCTTTTCAATTAGCAATTTGGCCATAACCAATCACCAAAAAGCATAAAAGAATCCCTGGACTTTGTTGCCATGGTGACAAATCACAACGTAGCATATGTAGCTTGAAAAAGGTGGCGGGAAAGCGGGACTCCACTGCAGTCTGATAAAATAATTTGACCATTACATACCTGCGCATGGCTTATTATTACAAATCTGTGTTTCCTGAGCTTGGCCAGTACACTGATTTCCTCCATTAGCTGGTGCTGGCTTTGTACAGGTGCGAGTTTTTATTTGTTCTCCTTTGTCGCATGTTTTAGAACAAGTTGTCCATGCTGTCCAGGCGCTCCATTGTCCATCCACTGTTTCATTTAAAAAACGTGTGACGTGTGATTAGGTAGGGGTTAATGCAGTGGCCGAGCCAGACCCCATCGGGAGGAGGGGACTGAAGTGAATAAGAGGGAGGGGGGAGGGGGCGGAGTACTGTGTGAAAAAGGTTAGAACCTGAAAAAAAAATCCGCCCTTTGAGCCTTATTTTTTGGCCAGATAGGGGGGGGGGGGGGGGAAGGGGGCGGGGCCCCGACCCCTCCCCTGAATCCGCCACTGTTATGTGCCACTTAGGAAAGACAAAAGTGTACCTGATTAGGTACATGGAAATATTTTTTAAAAATCCCATTATGTTCCATTTGTATTCCATTCTAGCACTTACTTTCCTTCTGCATAAAGTCCCAGCCAAACTTTATTATAGAAATGGATAGATACTGGCCGTTTTAAAAACAAAATTAGTGATGAAAGCATTACATACATCTATAGAGTAAGAAATCAGTAAGTAAAGATCATCATTGCTCCTTTTCACTCCAAGTGTCGCATAAGGCACAAACAAAAGATCTGCATTCTGACTGAAATATGTGATGGCTTTAAAAACCAAAAGATTTCTTTTCTGAATGTATACGAAAATCGCCTACTTCGTTCTAGGTTCTTGTTCATGCGTCAGCCGCAATTGTTAATACAATTAGGATATTGTTTGTTAATTAACAACTCTGTATTTTGTACCTGGACAAGACTGCGTATTACAAGGACGAGTTTGATCGGGTTTTCCAGAACAGTCCTTCCCACCATGCCTTGCAGGAGGATTGGTGCAAGTTCTAGAACGAGAATGGAATCCACCGCCACACGACTCTGAACATTCTCCCCAGTCTCTCCAATCGGACCAATTTCCATCAACTTGATCAAAGATAAAACGTTGGGAGCGTTAGAAACGAAAAAACTCAACAATAGACTCGGTCACTTTTATTATTTTATTGTAATTTTTTAAAATAAACAAATGGTAATGATTAAACAGTATTTATTTAATTTGTAATTTTTAAAAGCAAAATACGCTGTTCTTTTTAAATAATCACAATGGAACTTTAAGTCTACGCTGCGCAGGAAATGTTTTTTTAACAATTCGTGTTAATTATTTCCTTAATAAAGCACAGTGTTTAAGCAATTCGGAGCGCGTAAAATTCGGAGGTCGTAAAGTTCATCTCTTCATTATTTACGTCAAATGTGTGTTTGATGACAATAGAAATTGTACGAATAATTTAGATGTTGATCTCTCTTTGAAGCTTAAGCATTTATTAAGCCAAAGTCCACGTGTTTTAAGCTTCATCTCAACAAAGTTTACCTGGACAATAGTCAGTGTTACATGGTCTAGCTTCGTTCGTGCGACCAACACAATCTTTTCCCCCATGGGCGCGGCTGGTGCACGTTCGAGCACGTGTTTGAATTCCACCGCCACAAGATCGTGTGCATTCAGTCCACGCCTTCCATTCACTCCACTGTCCGTCAACTATTACAAAAAGCAAATGTTAAAAAGCACTTTTCCAATAAACTTGTTCACTAATGTCAAGCTCAACTGTATGTTTCTACATGCAGTAATAGATAACTTTCATCTTAATGGAAACCTTTTCGAGTTTTATTCACAGACTGATCGAAGCGAGCTATATGAAAATGTGTACTATGTGAAAATGTGGTTCACAGGCGAGGAATCGAACCTCAGTCTGCTGCCAGACATGATTACCACTACACCATCGGCGAATCGGTAGAGATAGTGGGTGCAATAGTCAAACTATTTACTTATTACATCACTAAGATCACAAGGCCGCTCACACGAAGAGTCAAATTTCACTTAGGATCGACTAAGCGATCTGAATATTCAGATAAATACGTAACATGTGAACCATATGCATGTTATGTGAAAAAATAGCTGATTCACTTAGTAAGAATATTCCTTGCAGTCAGTTTCATATAAAAAATCGCAGCCATATTGAATGAACCACGGTTTGAATCTGATTAAGGAAGACTGTTTTAACAACGTTTACCTGGGCAATAGTCAGTGTTACAAGGTCGGGCTTCGTCTCCGCGACCAATGCAATCTTTCCCTCCGTGGGCGGGGCTTGGATTACTGCATGTGCGAGCACGTGTGTGAATTCCACCGCCACAAGATCGTGTGCATTCAGTCCATGACTTCCATTCACTCCACTGGCCATCAACTAATAAAAAAATCTTATCTGAATGAGCACTTTTCTAGTTGCAAAATACTTGTACACTTATGGTCCATCCAGCTCTTTCAACAATTTTTAACTTTCACCCTTGCTTTCATCTGAACGGTCACCTTTCAGAATTCCGTCCACAGACTGAAAGTTACAACTGTATCAAGTTTAATTTACCTGGGCAATAGCCAGTGTTACAAGGTCTGGTTTCGTCTCCGCGACCAATGCAGTCTTTTCCTCCATGGGCGGGACTGGGTTTAGTGCACGTGCGAGCACGTGTTTGAATACCACCACCACAAGATCGTGTACATTCAGTCCATGGTTTCCATTCACTCCACTGACCATCAACTGGAAAAATAAATGGATATCTAAATGAGCACATTTCCAGTAAAAAAGAAATATTCGTATAGGGGCGGCCCAAGCTCACTCATCAGATAACCGGGACATGACCCCTGCTTTATGAGCGGTAAAAAAGGTTGTGTTTCCATACAAACCATTATAAATCGAATCTTTGTAACACAATACCGCTTATAAAGCAAGGGTCGCGTCCCGGTTATCTGATAGTAGAGTTTGGGCCGCCTTTGATTCTTATAAGTATCCGAAAGATCTGAATAAGGCTTAGATTCCATGTACCTTATGTTGCTTTGTAAGCTTTCTCTTTGGTATTTCTTCAGTTTTAACTATGTGTTTACCTGAGCAAGGTATTCCTTGGCATGGCCTGGATTCACGATTGGTACCAACGCAGTCTTTCCCGCCAAAAGCTGGGCGTGGTCTGGTACATGAGCGTAAACGCTGCTGTGTTCCAATCCCACATGTCCTTGAACATGATTCCCAGCCCCTCCAGTCACTCCACCCGCCGTCCACTGAAAGAAATTGGCTAAAAATGTTTAGAACTATTTATCTCTAAAGCCAAGCTAAAGATGGAACTTGTTTTATATGAGAGCTAGTGGGTGACTATTGCTTTACACTGCGGCTCTGACAAGCAATGTTTTAATTCTAACCTGCGCAAGGTATTTCTTGACATGTTCTGGATTCATGACTGACACCAATGCAATCTTTTCCACCAAATTCTGGGCGTGGTTCGGAACACGTGCGTGCACGTTGCTGTGTTCCAGTCCCACACGTCATTGAACAACGTTCCCAGTCCCTCCAGTTACTCCATTCTCCATCCACTGGACAAGAAATTGATGGTTAATTTTCCACAAAAAGCTTTAAAGTTATCGATTAATCGAAAAATGATCGCCTTTACCACATACCTCTGACATATGTTAAAGATGTTAACGCCGTGTTTGTCAAATCTTTGACATAGTGTAAAATGTGGTAAAGGCCGTCTTTGATTGAAGTCAAAGGAAGAGCACCTTTGACGCTTATCAAAGGTATAATAGTAAAGGTGTTGTTAAAATGTTGCTTTGGCTCGTACAAAGACGCCCAAGACGTGCATCAAATGTCTAGTACTTTTGACGCGCGTCAAATGTCTGAAAAGTGCGTCTAAAGCAACGTCAAAAGTACTGTAAAATCTTTGATCACATTTGATGCTTTTTGCCGCGTAACTTTGTCAGTAACTAACCAGAACAAATTCTGTTGCTGCATTCTCGAGTTTCGTCTGCTCTTCCCACGCAATCCTTGCCGCCATTTGCCGGTCGTGGGTTAGTGCAAGTTCGTGAACGTTTTTTCTGTCCAATGCCACAAGTCCTTGAACAGGAAGACCAGTCTTCCCACTGGCTCCACTGACCGTCAACTAAAGTAAAAATTAAAATATATGAACGAAGAGTTAGCAAAATAATTTTACTGTAACAGTTGGTATTCGTGAGGATCAGTTGCTGGGCCAACTAGATAATTTCGGTTCTCAAATAACCATTGCCTTTATCTTCACATGTATGCTTATTTACCTGGACAGGCCTGTATATTGCATCGTTGAGTCTGTTCCCTTTGTCCACGGCAGTTTTGCCCACCATGAGCAGGTGGTGGATCAATGCACTTTCTCACTCGCTTCTGAACTCCGCCACTACAGGACTCGGTACATGAATCCCACTCTTCCCAAGCACCCCACTTGCCGTGAACTGTAAGTCGAAAAATGCGTGTTAGTTTGAATACTTAGGATGAAGCTCCTGAATGTCAGTGATAGAATAATCTGATTGGATTCTCCCACAGATAAACTATCAACTAATACCCTGCTAGCAGAGAGGTCGTCCAAGTCAATATGGAAATAAGCATTTCTTTCGACAGCAGTGTTTCGCTTTTGTAGTGAATAAACTTTCTCATAAAACAGGATACTATGTAACATAAAATGCACGATCACTACAACAAACCGCTGAGAATGGCCGGATCTGGGTTTCAAGACCTAGATCAGTATTAGTACTTGAAGTGAAACAAAAGAAACGGCAAACTGATCCTTACGGCAGAAAAACAGAAGCAGAAGCAAAAACAAATAAAATAAAATATATTCCACTTTTATTTTATTTTATTTTATTTGCTTCTGCTTCTGTTTTTCTGCCGTAAGGATCAGTTTGCCGTTTCTTTTGTTTTACTGTGTAACATTAGTTCATAGCCAATTGGATGCTGCGTACTTTATTGATTATAAACTTATGAACTAATTAATCTCGTCTATAGATCTCTGTTTCGCTGTCGGCTAGCCGAGAGAGATCTAGGAAGAGATTTGCTCATGTGTTACTTGATTTGGTGGATTAAGGTGTAAAACAAACGGAAAGAAACAAACGGAACGACTATCAAACAAATTCAACTGGACAAGAACCTAGGCACTAGGCATGGAGTAGACATAGCATTAATCAAACACTTACACTCAAAGGAATATGTGACGGTTCTGACAAATCGTCCTTTCGCAGACTTTGTAATAGCGAGAAGAAAGAAAATTATTTTGAATAACATTTTCACTTGCTTATAGCGGTTTTCATTTGAGTGTCGTAAAACAAAAACCAAAGTAATTACTCTGACCAATCACAACAGACACAGACAATCCAATGAACCAATCACAGAACTCGCAGACAATCCAATCAACCAATCACAGAACTCTCATAAGCAAATACATTTAGCCGGCGCGAAGCGCAGGAAAACGTATGCGAGCAAGTCACGATCGGTTTTGGTTTTACTTTAAATTGCATGGTTGATTGGCGCGAGCTTTTTTTTTAGCCAATTATATAAAGCGTAGCAATGCAAAACCAAAACAATTGTTAAATTACTTTTCACATCCAGCTGAAAACTGCTCTAAATCACGCAGTGTTCAGTCATGGTTCTTTTCTTTTCATCAGAAGACTTCATTTGAGCAAAATACAAGATACCTGGACAGGACCCACGGTTACAGTTGCGTGTTTCAATTCTCGCGCCAGTGCACTCTCGTCCTCTATAGGCCGGGCGGGGGTTGTTACAAGAGCGGAACCTTCTCTGAGTACCTAGTCCACAGGAGGTCGAACATATGCCCCATTCCACCCAGGCGCTCCACATTCCGTCAACTGGGGTAACAATGGAAAACAAAAGTTAAACATTGTGCCTTGGTTAAGGGTCTTAAATGGACACTGTTCTGCCGAAATAACAAACTTTCGCTGTTCTAATTTCCATATTATAAAGCAGTTTTCAATTGAGTGTGAAAAGTAATTACACAATTGCTTTTTCATTGCTACGTTTAGTGATTGGCTAAAAATCTTGCGCCACTTTCTCGACCAATCAGAAGTAAAACTATCTGATTGGTTCATTGGATTGTTTACAACTGCTGTGATTGGTCAGAGTAATTACTTTGGTTTTGGTTTTACGACACTCAAATGAAAACTGCTCTATTGCAAAATGTCACCAAATATACAAGTAAATTGGATAAAAAAATTCTACAAAGAAAAAGTGGTAGTTTGGAGATAATCAATTAATCAACATCAATAACACCATCCCCGCGCAGTATCACCAGTACCTTACGCATGCGGAATCATCAGCATGACATGGCTGTCGGACCCTTGTATGACCCTAAAGACGTGTTCGGGAACCCCTTTAAGCGCCAGCTCTACACTATCCACGTGTGGTAGCTGTTGGCTAGAGACTATAAAACAGTCCTCGGCATGCATATGCATGGAGAAGTGGATCAGCCTTTTGCCGATCAGATACTATAATAAAAAACAAAGACAACAAGAGACACACCACCATTCCCGCGGTAGGGTGATGGTGACGGGGATAGGACGGATAGTGTAAAATGTGTGCGACAACGTACGGTATGTGACCTACCAGGGCAAAGCTGTGCGTTACACACACGTGTTCGTTCACTTTCTCCTCTGCATTCTTTGCCTGCATTGGTTGGAGGAGGGTTGTCGCAAAATCGAGAGATGTTTTGTAATCCGCCGCCACAAGACTTTGTACACGCTGTCCAACGTCTCCAGCTGCCCCAGTTTCCGTTCACTGTTAGTTAAAAAGGTAATGTTCAGCAAAGTGACAGTTCAAGTTTTGTCGCGGTGGGAATGTGTGACAGCAGAAGTGGTGGGTTTCTTATAATTTAACAGTCAAACTCGAGATGTTTCAAGATGGTAGTTTAAGCGAAAAAAAAAACACCGTAATTTGATGCAAGTGGTCAATAACTGCAGGGATGTTCGATTGTATAACTATTTAGTTTACAAACTCGCGTACTAAATATTTTGACACTTAAATAAATTGATTTGATTTTTTTTAGTTTCAATAACCATTACCTGGGCAACCATTTGTGTTGCAAGACCGCGTCTCCCCGCTTGATCCGGGACATTGCTTTCCTCCATGAGCTGGCCGTGGATTGGTGCATGTTCGTGACCTGGCTTGTATTCCTGTACCACATGACCTCGTGCACACGCTCCAGGGCCTCCAGTCACTCCAACTACCATCCACTGTAAAACCCGACAGTACAATGATTTAGTTGCGTGAAACAAATTTTATGTAACACTTTCCGTCAGAGAAAATTAGCCTTTTCTATGCTCTTAGTTATAAAGGAAGCCTGTGTTGGAGAGAAGGTGCCAGACTTTTGATATGAATCAACATCGTTGTTCCATGTTGAAGTTATAAAATAATTACCTGGGCAAGAGTTAGTGTTGCATTCACCAGTCTCCTCGCTTGGTCCATTGCAGTCCAATCCACCGTTGGCCGGGGGAGGATTGGTGCAGGTTCTTGATCGTTTCCAGTTTCCGCCACCACACGTCACACCACAGGGACCCCAATCAGCCCAGTCGCTCCATGAACCGTTGACTGGTATTATTTTTAAAAAGAAAATGTATTCAAAATGTTGTTTAAAAAGTTTTATAAAGTTGTGGTAACACTCGTGAGACTTTGCGAGAATTCTCGTTCTAACCGATACTCCATTTGCCAACAAGTCACGTTTAAAACAAAAAACCAAACAAAATATTTTTCAGCAAAGCTGATACTACGTAGAACATTTAACGCGACAACGACATGATAGAGCCCAAACAGAAAGCCAAAATGCAACCGTGGACAAGTTTCAGCTTTGCTCATTTTGTTTGTATGACTATTTTTGGCTGATCAGATCTTCTATAGATCCTACGTACTCCAGCAGCATTTTCGTTCGCGGCCCTTTGCTCCTTGTTCCACGTTTATGAATAGTTTATATTGTTAGGGCTTAAGGGAGAATTAAAAGAGAGGGAGGGCTTCTTTCAAGTAATAAATTTTATGAAAACTCTAATGTCTTTACTCCAAAATTCTATCAGACAACAAACTTAAAAGAACAAAAATGCGCTGTGTATCACCGATTTAATTTACAGTACAACATTATTTTTACCAAGTACCAAATTTTTCTTACGAACTAACTGAAATATATTAATGTTGACTTGATGGAAATCATTTACTACTATTTCATGGAGTTGAGGAAGGGGGGTGTAAATGGAGAGGAGACCTTGTTACAAAATCTGACCTCCAAATGCAAAAGAGGGATTATTAGGGCGGGGCATAAACTGTAGCTATAATTTACCTTAGGTTGTGCCTTTGTCGGGGCTATATAAGGTAGCCAGAGTTGATCCTATTTTTCTCTGATTTAAATTTTCCGCTATACTATTTTTCACTTAATTCAACATTAAGAAAACACCAGTTACCTGGACAACCTCCCAAGTTACATCTTCGAACCTCGGTCGCGTTCCCAACGCAACCCCTTCCGCCATTACGTGGAGGTGGATTTGTACAAGATCGTCGACGGCCTTCGACGCCTGTGCCACAGGACTGAGAACAAGAACCCCAAGCTGCCCATTTGGACCAGTTACCGTGAACTAAATATAAAAAAATGTGCATCAGCAGTGTTTCACAATGGATTTTTGCAGTGCAATTAACAATTTTTTGTGGACGTCTCGGGAAACAGACTTATGAAATAACTAGTGAAATTCACGTATTCCAATTCTAGTTGATAGACTGGGCGTTTTCATCTCTGGCCCCTTATTTTCTCTTGCGAATACCTTATAAATGAAAAAACAAACGGAACACGCAATCTAGATATATAAATGAAAAATAAAACCAAAATCCGATTTGGTGAAGGCTGACAAGCTGTCTATATGCATTAGTATCACCCCTGTGTTTAACTACTAAACAAGGCATTGATTTTATACATAACGTTCAGTGATCGATCTGCTTGTCTTATATTTCTTTGTTATCAGTTGAAGGGTACGTTATGGATATAGGACTTCCAGGTAGTTCTCACATCCTGCCATACAACCACTCTACCATCCCGTAACACATGTAATCAGTGGGAAGCCATTAGACTTTTGAGGGAGGAGGGTGCTGGGTGATCATGTCTGTGCTTCCATTTTTCTCCTTTAGCTGTTTGCTGCAGGACTTTTTTTTGCTGAAAATGCAAAGCCTCAAGTCGGACTTTCGCAGATGCATGATATTTTTTCCCAAGAGAGTTGCCTTGCAGGAAATCACCCAAACCTTCCCTCCTCCCTGAGATATTATTTTTCTTGTCTTACCTACTGGAGGCTTGATTCTTTTACAAGTCTGGGCTGCCAATCGAAGACTGTCTCTGGCCAATTGATTAAAATCCTGTGCCAGGAACAAATTATCTTCATTATCCCCAACCAACAGTAACAATTCACTAATATCAATAGCTTTACCGACACCAACAGCAAAAATAGTCACATTCTTTTCTTGCAATGGACGCACTACCACGTCGAGTGTCTTGGAATCTGACGTCACAGTTTGTTTACCGTCTGTCAACACAACCATCACCTTAGCAACACCAGGCCTTGCACCTCCAGCAGGAGTGAACACTCTGTTGTTCGCGAGTTCAAGAGCTTTGTCGATGCGCGTATACTGTCGTTGATGTCTTACTCGGTCAACCGCCCTGTTTAAATCGTTCACGTTCGAATAAGTTCCGAATGCGACATCTACTTCCGCACTGTTGCTGTATGAGATGACGGCGATCTGTGATTGGCCAGGTCCCATTTTGAAGGTGGAAGCTACTTCTTTAACAAATTGCAATTCTTTTTTAAAATTTCTTCGGCTGATGCTTCCCGACGAATCCACGACGAATACAATGTCGGATTTTTGAGAGCATTGCGCTGAAGTAAAGAGCAAGAAAGATATTTTAGAAGCCTGAGTATTAATGTAAAATGTTCGAAATTTCAATTGTTTTCAATGTGGAATTATTCTGTGCATGAAGCAACATTCTTTTTAAAGGTTACATTTTAGGATTTCATTCACAGCTTAGAATTATTTGTACAGCAAAAAGGAAAGTGACTTAACTTAATAACCCAACTATTTTGAAGGTTCTCCGATTTGAATGGTCGAATAAAGCCATATACTTAAAGTTTTTTTTTAACTAAAATTATATAGAATCAGTTCGACAGAGAAAGTTAACTTTACATGCATTTAACGACTTCATCCAACAGCACCTCGCATACAGACACCCGTGTACTGAACCATAGGGAAACCCATACTGCAAAAGGTTTTCCCTCATCAGTTTTTTAATGGTTACATTATAGGATTTCATCAACAGAATCAAAAGGTAAAAACCTCCTTGTGCGACAAAATAAATAGCACAGCAGACAGGCCGGAAAGAATGTTTGGTAGCTTTCTTGTTTAAAATGACACTGATACTGAACGGATTCATCCCCAAACTCAAAAGTTGAAAAGTTTTTAAGACAAGAATAGCTTTAACAACGGCTTTGATGAATACAGATTTTCTAATTAAACAGACGCGCAAGAAATCTTTTAATACACAGTATCCGAAATAAAAACAAGAAGATATTCATATGTCTGGGGGTTAGTGCAAATTGCACTGCATGCGATATTACCTACCGCCTTGTGTTAATTAAAGTCGACTTAAGTATATCTAAACGCGGTTTTGTCCATCAATCGACAACATCCTTGAGTTCAGGATTAGTCGACTACCATTGCGAAAGTCACGGTGCAAAGTTGAAATACGAACGACAATAAAGTAATACTTAATACTAAGCTTTCATCCATATAGACTCAAAAATTCAAAAATTAGAACCGTCTAACATAAATCAACTGAGATCGAACTCCAGGAGAGAGTGTACTGACAAAGACCAATATTTGGATCATTTTTTTCCTTTCAACACAGAAAGTTATGCTTTCTTTAAGATTAATACTCAGCGATCCGAGGAGCTAAAGTGAAAAAAGTGAAAAAATTGTAGACAGAAATGTAATGATACTAATTTCTTCTCGATTAGTATAAAAAAAATTAATAATAACTAAACTGAACGGTGTTAACCGAAATCTCCCACATACAAGAGCACTGCGTTATGTTATTCATTACAAACGTGTTGGCTCGAACTTCCGAATCCAATATTTTTCTAACCCCAAGCGTCTTCCTCTCAGCGATAAATTGCTGTCACGTTTCTCGCCATATTTTCGCTGAAAGTTTGCCAGGAACTAACCTTCAAGAACAACACGTCCAAATTTAGCCTTAAGCAACGGAATTTAAAGTGATATCCTGCGTACAGCCGCTCTATCCCCACTTGATCACTTCGCAAGTAACTGATTTAACACAATAAAATATTGAACTTACTGTTTTTACATCAATGACATTAAGAAAATGGAATCACGTTGTTTTTAAATGGGAGTAAAATTATATCAAAGCCTTAAAAAACACCAGGTGACACGCTATCGTGCTGCCTGAGGCCGGCAAGAGAACATTGAAATAAGCGGATTAACTAAATCATTACTCCGCCACTATTCAGTGCTTTTCTATCATTTTGCAATTGACCTTTTAGCTTCTATTATTATAAATTAACAAATTTTGCTGTAGAAAGAATAAAAACGAACAGTGCTAAAGAAAAACACGGCTCGTAAATTTTCGTTTAATTTCAATGTTAGTAAATGTTCTTTAACAAACTGAAAACGTTTGACCATCATGAGTACATATTTTAAGGTTTACCTCAAGCGATAACGAATTGAAATCAATTCCTCAGTAAAATGCACGGACTGAGTGAATAAAAAAATGTTTTGTTTTTGTTTTAACCCTAAAACCACCATACTAACCACATGCTCTATCATTAATAGAAAGCGATTTCACGCTAGAGAACTAGAGTGTATGATTCGTATGATATATCTAGATATTTTGTCAGTTTCACGAAAAAGCACAACTTTAGTTATGTGTTACAACGTTTCTCTCGTAGGGGCAAATTGCTATTTTTGAAAACGTGAGGCCGGATTTCGAATACATCGATCACGATTATATTACGGATCTTAAAAACCTAAACCCTAATCCAATATAAGTGTTTGTGCTTCAATATGGCTAAACTTAATTGATTGCTCTTTATTTGTTCATTGCTTTGTGTGCGAAAAAATCTTTCCACGCCTCAACTGTTAATTTAGAAATCCTAATTCAATTTATACTCAGATTTTCAGTCAATCATTAAAGAAAAGAAAACGACATTTCTCAAGGACTGAGATAGGATAATGAACCCAGCAGGGAATCCGAGGAAAGGTTAATCAATATTTCACGATATTTCTCGTGTCTTGCCAACATCTGATATCATGGCAATTTCAAGTAGCGTTTCTAGTGGTTTTGGTAATCACTGCTTCATGCCACTTTCAATTCAGTTCTCCATTGATATCTAAGATTAGCAAAAAAAAAACAGTTTCTCCTTACAAACGGACTAAATTGTCAAATCGATAGATAAGAATGAAAATACGTTCGTGAAATAAGGAATGTTGTGTTGATCAGTATTCCTGGCAAATTCTCAAACCAACATTTCAGAAACGCAAGGCATAAAGTGAGGAGAAGTGACGTGTTTAGTTCGGCAGTGGAAGGTTTCGATTTTTGTTCTTTCATTTTCTGTTAAAAAAAACTCCTTTTTAAACGGTTGTCCTAATGTAAATTTTTTCACGCAAACGCGTCGCTCTATATCACATCATAATTATTGAAAACAAGGTGTTTGACTTACTTCTAACAACGTCTTGTGAATTAGTAGCCACAAGCATCACGGCGAAAAACAACGAAACCCCATATAAAATCGTCATGTCGTTTGATTGGCTCAGGGATGTCTTGCTACCAGCCTTCGCCGGGCGCTACAAGGTTAATTTGGTGGAACGCCTCGCTCGCAGCTCAATTTGTACTATATGATCCAACTTAAATTGAAATACCATCGGGTGATCACCTTGAAATGAGAATGAGAGTAGACTTGTGGGGCCTTGTTTACTTAAACTAGCCACAGCGACCTATTTCTCAAAAGCCTATTAGCGATATTGGATTAAATCTAGCCAATTGACTTTTCTTCTTTTGAGTCCGTTGATTTTTGGTAAACAAACTTAATGGCACTTGTGACGTCAGGCTTGTCGTGTAAGTCTGAATCGGCGAGAAACATTGAAGAGGACGAGATCCAACCTTGTTCCCAGGGTCTCTCTTTTTCCCGTCCCCTGGAGTCCTGGGTACGAGGTTGGACGAGGTCTTTAATGCCAGTATTAATAATGTATAGTTAAAGATTTTTGGTGATACAATCAGGTAAACGACGAAAGCTGAGGAAAGACTTCTGATTTCCGACTTTCGACTTCCCGCAACTTCTGATTTCCGACTTCCGACTTCTGATTTCCGATTTCCGTCTTCCGACTTCCAACTTCGTTCCGACTTCTGATTTCCGACTTCTGACTTCCTATTTTACATTTTAGTTGTAGAGCTTCAGACTCGCGGATAACACTAGTGAAGTCGCGCTTCATCCGTTGAAAGTTCGCCATATCGTGCGTTGTTATGTTTCGGTGAGTAAACAGTCCTTCATCACTATTATTAAATTTGAGATGAAAGAGTTGTTTGATTTTGTGATTAAATCTCACTTCTCGAGTTCTTTGGGAACGAGGCGGAAAGGCAATGCAATGTTAAAAAAGGAGACGACATTTTCCCGACGGATGTGGAGGGCTTCTTTGATCTTTAGATTGATGCCTATGGGAGCTGTGTCAAGTATTTTGATTGAGACTTTCTCAAGTCTTCGTAGAACGGTCTACACGACATTGCAGGAAAATATGATGAGATCAATGTTGCTGATCTATGAAGACTTGAGAAAGTCTCAATCAAAATACTTGACACAGCTCCTTTGGGCATCAATCTAAAGATCAAAGAGACGACATTTCCGCTAACGTATTTCGTCTGGCTTAGATCGAAACTACCTTGTGAGGTAGTTTCAATCATGCTCAGACTAAAACATGTTTCGATCATGATTCGCGCAGTGCGCCGCCTGATGTGAACACTTTTGACAGTGAAACATGTTTCATTCGTGATCTGACTAAGCATGTTTCGCCCTAGTGTGAACACAGCATTAGTGTTTTCTAGGACATAAATAAGCTAGAGACGATTCCGTCCGCTAACTTTATCGATAGAAACGAAAATTCTGAAAATGTTTTTGGCTGTGTTTTTTTATTTTTCTACTAGCGCACCCTATTATTTTTATTTTTTGGCCATAGCCCTATGCATTGCTTACAATTGTAGGTGTAAAAAGGAACCTTCCATGGTCTACGACACGAGGAAAGCTTCTAAAAGCCTCCACCATTTACCGGGCTGATCTCATTCACAATGAGTTGAAATACTTCACGAAAACTCCAGATAAAAAAAAATACGTGCTGCTCCCCTTGCCCCAATGTTACGTTCACAGGTTTGTTTTTTCACCTGGCATGTTAAAGATCAACATAGAAGAAGAAAGCGGGAAAGAAAGCAGTTACATTTCCAACATTTGTGACCGAGACTGTAGTTACCATGCCATTGGAGGATCAAGAGGAGGAAGGGGCCCGCTGGGTCGCTAATAACAATTGTGAACACGAGCTAAAAAAATCAAGTCTGAATATTAAAAGGGTATAAAACAATTAGCTTTCTCTGAATTTGAACTAGCGCTTCCTCAGTAACCTTTTCCCTTCCAGAATTAATTATGAAGACACGAAATCCTATGGTGTGACTATTCAAATAAACCCTCTACAACAGTACTTTTGAATGATACGATTTGTTTTTCAATATTTTGCAAAATGAAATTTGGAATGTTTCTCGAATTTTAATGTTTGGCACTCTTGGGAGTTAAACATTACATTACATGCAAAAAGATTAAAATTACGTATATTACTAAGTTTAACAAGCTCTTTCAACTTTGGAAGTCAATTCGTATGTAACACGATGCCTTCTCTACGTAAATTCGAATGCTAATAAGAAACAATGTAAACAGTGACGTCAGCAACGATTCGCCAATGTCACGAAAATGATTTTAGATCTGGCAACTTGTCCAATTTCTCAGCTATTCTTAGAACTGTCCAAAAATCACTTTGTCATTGTATTTAAGGACGCTGTTTTTACTAGTCTGAAGTGTCAGCCACTATCTTGCCCATAGGGGGTAGGGTGAGAAAGCAGCTGACACTTCAGATTATAGATGGTTTTCACTCACGTGACCTTCAGTCCTGTGGGACTCAAATGACAAAGACCATGGCGGCCATGTTGGTGCACATAACAAAAGCAACTCATTAAAATTCTTTTGTAGGTGTGCACCAACATGGCTGCCTAGACGTAACGTAAAACCACCCATATCGTTATTCGAGCCACGTGAAGGTCTAACCGTTTGCGGATATCATAGCAAAGGTAATCGAGGCAGTTATTGTCTTCATTAATATCAGTTATTATTATAGAGTTATAATATTAACAACTTTTTATTTGGTGTTCATTTTTATCCCTAATTTATGCAGTTTGTGAATTCTCTGAATTTATTGAATACTTTAATAAACAGATTACATATATTATTACATCCCATGTTTCCAACATGCGTTTACCATGCGCACAACATTTCAATATCCCAATCAAATCAGCGTAATATTGCAGCGAAAATCGCCGGTTTACACTGAGGCAAATGAAATTGAAAGAAAAATAGCTTATAAAATCTCGTCAAAAATCACCCATGCCAACCACTTTTTGGACCCAAATTAATAAATGATTCAGATTACTTGATTGTCCAATTTGGAAGTATTGTTATACTCTGCCTACAGACATGTTCGATTTAAGCAGTACTTCGAATTTGGTTTTGTCCAGCACATAGTAATGCATGTTACACATAAAATCCGTCAGGCCAAAAACCTTTCCTGATATCTATGATCAATATAATTGTCGTATTCATTGCAGTTGTGAAAAGTGAGGCCTCGTTCATACGGAAGCGTTCTCAAGTTTGCGTTTGGACCATTTCGAAGCCTTGCGTTTTCGTTGTCCACACAGAAGCGTAAACAAAAGTTTTCGTTTAGACCGTCTCCAAGCATTGCGCTTTCGCTGTCCACATCGACGTGTGGACGAAACATAAAACGAAAACGAAGTTAGCGTTTAGAAACGAAAAGATGGGACCCGCGTGTTAATTGTTCCTGCATTACTGGAAGATTCAAAACCAAATCACGATAGCTTGTTAATTAATTTTGACCCACTTCAACATACCTTATTACAACCTCATTCCCAGGGTCAGGGAGCGGGAAGAAGAGAGACCCTGGGAACGAGGTTGACCTTATTGTAGGAAATTTCGTGACATCAAATTTTCGCGTTTTTCGCGATTTTTAAAAAAAACGCTTAAATTTGAGTCACGAAATATAGCATGATGTAGCATGATCCAACCAGAATGAGGGAACTGTTACTCTGAACTCAGAATTTAACTCGACAAATTAGAAGTACTGGATCCTTGTGAAGGATCCGATCAGCAGAAATAATTATAAACAAATAAAATGAAAGGCTGATCGTACAGTAAGAATATATTTTGAATTCTTTTTTTGTCCGTAACGTTTGAATTGTCTAATCTCAAGCTCAAACTTCAATTCTGCAACAAAAAATGCTTTAAACGAGGGAAAAAAAGCCTTGGTTTGCTTTTAATCCCAGGTTAGTAACTATTTGCTTTAGGACAATTGGTCTTTGGAAGGGGAAAGACTAAGTGGAGTAAAATGCTTTGCCTATGGGAATACAATGTAATATGCTGGCTGGGCCCATGCTACAACATGCCTTAAGCTAACCACTTCTGTTTCTGTACTGTACCACAACTCCACATCTTTGGAATGTGGACAGTCATAAAATTAATATGCTAATGCTTATGTAGTTTTAGCATTGTGATCCATATGTTCGTTATAGTGTTCCTGAAGTAGAACTTCACTTCCTTGTTCTTTCTGGCAAATCCAACAGCTGGAAGATTCAACATACTCTACCTTGACCTCCTTTAAAATAAATGGTAGTGTAGTTTCAGTAGCTTCATTGCTATTATTAGCATCCTGAGGATGCTCGTGAGCAGGCTGATTGCTGAAGGTGTCGCTAGGTAGCTGTTTGCTCTGTTTGCTTATCGCTACAGTGTGACGACATTCATGCTTCTTTAGATGTCCTCCTTGGCTAAAACGCTTGCCACAGTGTTTGCATTCATAAGGCTTTTCCCCAGTATGAGTTCTTTCGTGTACTCTTAAATGTTCTACACGCCTAAAACGTTTGTCACAATGCTCGCACATAAAAGGTTTCTCTCCAGTGTGGGTTCTTTCATGTATTTTTAGAGGTTCTGGTTGTTTGTAAGCTTTGCTACATCTTTTACATTTATATGGCCTCTCACCAGTATGGGATCTTTCATGTATTGTCAGATTTTGTCCTTGTCTAAAACACTTTCCACACAGCTTACAAACATAAGGCCTTTCTCCTGTGTGGGTTCTTTCATGTATCCTTAGATGGTGTACTTGTCGAAAACACTTGTCACATTGTTTGCACATATAAGGCTTGACACCTGTGTGGGTCCTCTCATGTATCTTTAAGTGTTGCTTTTCACCAAAACACTTTCCACAATGTTTGCAGATGTTAGGCTTCTTTCCAGTGTGTGATCTTTCATGTCTCTTTAGGTTTTCAGCTCTATTAAAACACTTCCCACATTGTTTGCAGTTATGCGGCTTTTCTCCAGTGTGGATTTTTCCATGACTCTTTAC
Organism: Dendrophyllia cribrosa; assembly: GCA_024195265.1. Lineage (NCBI taxonomy): Eukaryota > Metazoa > Cnidaria > Anthozoa > Scleractinia > Dendrophylliidae > Dendrophyllia > Dendrophyllia cribrosa. The sequence goes on from JAJLRJ010000007.1 coordinate 3,880,962, forward strand.
ATCCTGTGGAAGCCTAAAAAACTTACCACAAAGTTTACATTCATAAGGCTTCTCTCCAGTATGAACAGTTACATGATTTCTTAAATCCCTTGGCATTTTATAAGTTTTATTACACAGTGGGCATTGATAAGGTCTTTCAAGTTTGTGACCTTGGCTGTGACTCTTGCCACGTTGGTTCTGCATTGTGCTGGTGCTGTTTTGTGCCATCAAAATTTCAGCCAGGCTAAAAACCGTTTCAAGTGGATTGTCATCATTAGTATTACATTCAGCATAATTTCCATCATCCTTTTCAATCTTCACAATTGTGTTTCTTTTGTGGATCTTTTGAGACATCTTATTCTTCTGCAGTCTTTCTACCAACAGACCTTAAAAAAAAAGACAAAGTAAAGTCAAAAGTAATGAAAATGTGTGTTTGTGAATTGTTTTTGTGTGAATGATACGCTAAGTGAAATGAGAAAGACAAAGAGCTCACCAAACTTACAGATCAGTCAAACCCGTTAATATGGTCACCAATGGGTCCACGAAAGCTGTTAAAACAGGGTGTCAGTATTAATGTTACAGTGTACTAAACATTTGGGGATATTTTCAGTGTAACAGCTCTAGTGTCTCAAGATTAATCTTAAGATACCTTAACCCCTCTATCAAATTAAAGCTGATAGAGCTGGCTATCTAAGTATACCTTTCATTTTCTAATAGAATAAATTGTTGAATTTTATACGAATTCTACATGTAAATGCGAGCATCTGAATCAGCTTTTGAAAGCTACAACTCAAAGGGATTATTATATTTTGCTAATTTGATTTGTTCTCTGGTTTCCGTACCCGAAGTGCTACAAAAATCTGTCTGCATTTTCCGATAATCAATTGCAGTGAAAAGTTACAGAACATTTTAGAAATAGGGTGGGAAGAACTGGAGTAATCACGAGGTAATGGTTCCAAATGAAAAAGTTTTCAGAAATTAAAACTTTCCAGCCACGTTTTTTCATTACATGTACATGTAAGTGTGATCCAAGCTACTGTCCAAATTTGAGGAAAATCAAACAAATTCACTTTAAGTTGCAGCTCTTTGAAGTGTCCCCTACAACCCAAAAGTTCATTTTGAGAAAACAGTGCTTAAAAAAAAATATTGGCATCATAAACAAACTTCCGGTCAAAACGTCATACCGCCTTTTTTTTGTCAATTTTCACTCTTTCTCAATAATAACAAATAATGATTATAATAATAACAAATAATAACTATAATAATAACAATATTATAACAGGAGACTCCTCTCACCAGTGGTTTTCAGGAAGGTCCTGAGTTAAATAATAGATAAATACTTTTTTGGATTATAAATCATTCTGAAACCTTTTTTTTTCACCCCAAAAAACAATTTTGAGAGAATGGTCAATATGAAGGTCCTCTAACTTTAAGCAGGTTCACATCAAGGTAATTTAAGCATTTTATTGTTTTAAAGTATGTCTCAAATCTCTTGGAATTTTTGGTTTTGCATGTCTACCCATTTCTATACGTAGGCAATGATTTCCTGTTCGAAACTTAGCCAGTGTTCGTTTGTGTTTCATATTTTTTATTACATCATAACAGTTACTAGAACTTCCTGTGTCATTTGTGAATTTAGAATAAAAATTAAGCTTGATGTTTAGTTGAACAAGCTTCATCTGATGTACCTTAGATTCTGATTCTATTTTCTTAATAATTCTATTTAAGAAATATTTCATGGATTTCTGACTATTCTCCACGAAAAGAGAATTTGTATCTGATGTACCTTGGAAAGTTTCTAAAATTTTGTTTATTGAGGTCATAAAACTCGGATTGTCATGTAATGCAAGGGTAAAAAAAGTAAAAATACAGTAAATTACTGAATCTAACCCCACAAAGACACTAAACATTTACAATTAGACAAACGTTTGAAATTTTCTTTCAACCAAACTGAAAGTAACCAAATTGCTTTGTATGTGGGATGGGAAAAACTGTGCATTGTCCGTTACTTTAGGGAAAATGTTTGGGAGTTTGGCCGGGACCAAGACAATTATTGTCCATAATAACAAGGTGCCCATATTAAAAAGCTGGTCAAATTTGGTCAAATTGCATTCAGAAATTTTTCCTGCAACAACAGGTCTACATTTAAATATTGATCTTATTAAAAAAACATCAGCCGATTTATTATTTGTTCATATCAATTTACGTTAACTAGCTTTCTTGGTCCTCATTAGCATGTGTAAAATTTAAGAGAATTTCTACTTTAAAATGAGGCCAAGCGGGTTAACATAAATATAAAATAACAGTTAATGTGTTGTTTCAGAAAATACCCCTACCTCCCCCATAAATGTTTTTTTTTGGTTTTATCCTCCCTACCCCTCTGGAAATTCCAGTTTAGCTTCATACTTTACTTTAAATATTTTGGGTTTATAGACCCCCCTCCCCCTTGGAATTTCCAATGACCTTCTGTGATAATCATCCACCATTTAACAAGGTCTATTGTGCCAGCAATAATTTTAATCTTTCTCTTGTTTCACATAAATGATGTGTACTTTACTCTTATTTTCCTCTAAATTATCGCTGTTTGTAAAAGAAGAACAGAAGAACTTGTCAAGAAATTATCTCAGAAATTGTTTGTGAGGCAAAAAGCACTCAGAAGTAAATGCCATGTCACTAAATCTAAAATTTTTTTGGTATTGCTTGATTTGTGAAGACATGCAGTTTTTCCTTAGTTTTGAAACACATGGAACTTTCACCCAACAAATTGTTTCATCAAAAAACCATTGCGGATGGTCATACTGCCCTCAGATTTTTGGATAACAATTACATGAAAAGTTAAGGTTCTCAAAATGGAAATGTAAACTGGCATTTTCAGACCCTATAAAAACTACGCCTGATGTTTTTGAGACAATAAAAAATGCGGGGGTGAGGGATGTGCCGTCCTCTCGATGAGCCCCACCGTGGGGCATTTGCACAGCTTAAGTGTCCCCACCCCAGGGAATTTACCATTTAAGAAAAAACATGCAAATGGATGGACACGGGTACAATGTAGGATTGATTGATGCATTATTATGTTGTTGAACAATTCTTGGCTTGCACATGACATCATAAAAATTCAAAAATCTAAACTTTACATCCTGCAAAGCTGTTTCTAACATGGCATGTAGATACCAGTGTTATAATCCTTCACAAAAAGTTTAAGGTTTTAACAATGTTTTGCTTCCGATTTGTAAAGGTTTTTAATGTGTCACGCAATTCGTCACGCTATTTCAGATAAGCCATGAAAATAAACAAAATTGAACCAGTTGAAAGTTATTTTTGCATTACAGATTTGTATAAGGTGATTTAATGTAACTTATAGTGAATCCAATCTTTTGTGATGAGATTTTTTGCGTAATTATGACTTTGAAGTTTTGGCCACCATGTTGATGTACCAAAGTGGTGCACCAAGATGGCTGCTCCATACAATTTCACTAAAAATGTCTTACACTCGTTCACCTATAACTTCAAAATTTGGCCCAGATGTGTTGTTTTAAAGGGAGGAATCATTTCACAGTTTGGCGCATGTGAAAGCCACCAGAGCGTAGAATAAATACTTCGGGTCAAAGGTTTTATTCAGTGTTGACTTTGTCGGTGTAATCAGTTGAAATTTTCTGTGAATTTTGGTCATCCTTCTCTTTGTTTGGACTAATAATAGTATGTGATTAAATGTGAGAAGTTTTTAACCAATAAAATTGGTAAGTAAGCGAATAAAGCATTTCAACCTGTGCACATGCGCCGAACCATGAAACCATCCCTTTAAACTCTCTACAATTCCATAAACATTTTGGAATCAAAATCTGTTTTTTAATGCTTCTGAATTTTGATATGACAGGATATGGCGTAAGTGCAAGCCAAGAATACATAATTTATGACTTTTTTTAACAATATAAACACAAGAGCAGTCTGCATGCAAATGACAAAATAACTGAGTTGATATCCTACATAAAAGCACATTTCTTTAACTAAAATCTCTCAGAAAAATATTTCTTTCATATTTCAAAAGAAAAATCCTTATTTTAAAGCAAGAAAATTATTTTATTAAGCTCAATATTTAAGGTCACCTATTTTCAAACGCTAACTATCAAAAAGAATACAATACCTATTTGCTGAAATATTAGTTGTATTCTACCTTTTAATTACGGTCATGGAGAGGAGACATATTCAAAGCTTTTTCTAAAGAAAAAGCTTTAACTATGTAGCTTCACTTTCAAATGTTGGCAATTAACTTAAAATCTAGTAAATGTACAGGAGAATTCAAAAATTGTCACCACGAATTTGGCGTTTGTTTCGATATAAATCTTTCAAATGGTGGTCGATAGTGACGTGGCATATAAGCTTAAATTTAAAAGAAATAAAATATTCTTTTGAGAATATTATAAGCTAATTAAAGCTCACTTCAGCACTAAAATTTAAACTTAAATGTGCAGGTACAATGAGAGCTTTTTAGATTTAAGCCCTTTATTTCGTTTTAAAACTTACGATCTATAAATCTAAGAAATTCAGACTCTTGCTTAAATCGGGAACAATACAAGAAACTTATTCTTTGCAATTTAGGTTTTCTTTTAAGCTTAATTAATTTACCGGGAATTTATAAATGGAGTGATCGGTTGACTGAGAGTGCCAGCCCGTGACGATCACACATTCTCATGGCTCAAGTTACAACAAATTTCAGCCGACCGGAGAACCAACAGTTCTTTTACCAGGAAAAAAGGGTAACAGTTATTCTCACCTTCAAAGAAGAAATCTTTTAACTTCAAATCTCGTGGACGAACTCGAGATGACTTGGATGATGACGATCGATCGCTCAAAGGTTCACAACAAAGCAATGGGACCCAGTCTCTTGTGGATGCCGTCACGTGGTGTGAAGAGGTAGACACGCAATGCGTTCAGACTTTGGTTCAGATCAGCGCCCTGGTTCCCATGTTGGTACCCATTTATATTATAGACCCATTATACACCGAAGTGGCGAAGGTTGCTGATCATATTTATAATTTCTATCTGAATTGTAATGATCTCAACGTATACAATATCTTGTTTACTCTTCCCTCAATCGAAGGTGAACTATTTGAGATAATTCATTTAAATAAATTTATCTTCCGCCGTAAAGAGCTAAAGATCAGTCTCTGTTTACAAACATTCTTTTTGTTATTCAAATGTGCCAACCACTGGAACCAAAGAACCCTTTGTTTCGGCAGCCAATAAGGCTCTGGTTGGCACATTAATAACAATTGGGGACGTCATTGATATCTTCCCTATTGTTATGTTTTCACTTGTTCAAGTTTTTCTACTTATCTAGATTTTGTTAGAGATCCGGCACCTCTCCAAGTTTAGACAATAACCACAGCTATTGTTTTTTTCGAATTTACTTACGCAAAAGTCGAAACGTATGACCGCATCTATTGCTTCCTTGAGGCCTGAAAATAAACAAGCATCCCGGCCCTGCAGAAAGAGCTTTTACGGTAAATTGAAAAATAAATTTGACATTTTTTTTTGCCTTTGAATTTGGGTGGTGGCAGTAAAAGTTAAATGGTTTCGTGTTTAGTATGTAGTTTTGCATGAGTATTTGAGCATATTCTTTGAACCAAGGGAATAAACAATTACATTGTTTATAATTTCATGTTTATTTATTTATTTATTTTATTATAAACTTTACTACAATTTTTCTTTATAAATAAGCAATTGAGGTCGCAAGCAAACCTTGAAATGAATGTGAAAAAACGTTTCTTGCATAATTCTTTTAAAAAAATTCAACAGTATATTTTCACCATTGTTGAAGCTCTGGTACCAGTGGCCCCAAATAAAATTACAAAATTTCAATGTACAGTACTGTACATCCAATGTGAACAAAAATACATCCTGATATGCTAATTGAAAACAAATTATACCCAATGCAATTAGCCAGCAAAAGCAACCACTTTGTGTCAAGCATGAAAAACACAATAGACAAGAACATCTCGGCGAGGAGGGAATGCTTGGCACTACCAATCAGTTAACTCTCTCTACAAAACGGTTAAAGAAGGACACCTTAAATTGGTTTCTGGGATTGGACTCTATAAGATAGACACAATCTCCAAAAAAATGGAGAGCTGGTTGCCTGGTTTTGGTCCTGACAATGTTAATCTTAGAGAGAGTTGTAAGAGTTTGGTTTTATCGACTCAGTCGATAAAACCAAACTCCCCACCGACGCAGCACCACAGTTTCTCTAGAAACTAACCCCATTCATTTAGAGAGAGTTGACTGCATGTGAAAGCAAACACCCGAAGTGAATACACAACAAGGCTCAATTTCTGCCACTCACTCGGGTCTAGTTTTTGAGTGTGGGTGCGGCTGATAATTGAGCCTACATTTCTGTCGGTTTCACATAAACCTCCCTAGCCCTATAACATTGGTTGCTTCTGCTAGCTAATTCTAATAACTACATAGCAAAATCCTAACAATAACCAAACCTTGCCTTTTTGGACAAGTGATGTTGACTTGAGCTTTTTTTATCTCAACTTATGTAGCACAATGCTTTCATCGAGTCGCAGATGCCAAAGAAAGTGTTAGGTGACTAAAGCAGAGATTTGTACATTCGCATTGTAACCAGTTGCTAACAACGTAAGGCAAATTAAACAAATCTGAGTCTCGTATCAAAATAGCGCATGTAATAAAAAATGACAAGCCAATCATTTGCAAGAAAATTTAAATAGACTATTGCTAATGTTCAAGTTTCACAATTCTAAATTGTGAAAAGTGTTTCACAACTCAATTGTGAACTTGCACATTGAATAAAATTTGAAATCTTGAGCTCAAATTATCGTGAAAGTCACTTTCTGATTAATGAAATCTTTCAGTAACTTCCACCTTGTAACTAATAGCCAGGGGGTTGGCCATTGCCTACATTGGAACCTCAGTAGCTCAGGGCTCCTTATAAACTGAGCTGGGTGCATAGTCTTTGGCTGGGGCACTTAACCCTTTCACTCCCCAAAGTGCTAAAGATCAAAGAAAAACACACACAAAAAGAAAATTTCGTTTTGAAAATAGGGAGAAACAAACAGCATTAAATAGAAGCACTGCTCAGCAGCTTTCATTTGAATGGTCACACCATGGGGTTTTGTCCAAAGATTCAAAAGTTACAACCACCTTGTACAGTGTAATAAACAGTACCACAGCAAAGTACTGCTCAACAGCTTTCATTTGAATGGTCACACTATGGGATTTTGTTCAAAGACTCAAACATTAGAACCACCACATACAGCATAATAAACAATACCACCCACAGAAAAGTACTGTTCAACAGCTTTCATTTGAATGGTCACACCATGGGGTTTTGTCCAAAGACTCAATAGTTAGAACCATACTTTGAGACTGGAAGATAAAATGGTAAACATACCATAGCCTGGGCACCTGAATAATAGTTTGGGCATTTTGGGCTCCTTAAATTTTCTATTCTATTGGTTATTCTATCTTTATATATTACAGAGCAACGCACCTTACTGTGAGCACCCAATAAACTTTTTTACAAGTTGTACAATATCACCAGCTATTTCCTATAATCATTTTCATCTGAACTGCAGATACGTGTGAAACAAAAAAGTGAGTAAAATCTTTGTGTTTTGTAACTTACTTGAATTACACTCCTGTGATAAACACAAAGTGACAAGAATACATTCCATTGTGCTCAACTTTGCGAGAAGGTGTGCTCGCCAATTGAATTTGCGTTCTCTGATTGGCTAACTTGTAAAAATGTTTCTTGAGTGCTCACAGTTAAGACACGTCACACTGTAACTTGTGTTCACCCCCAACCGGCCAAAAGTCTGATTTTTTGGTATATTGCTGGAGGGAAACACAGTATAATCAAGGAATAAGAGCTAATATATTTAAATATTTTTAGTGTAAATAAGCTTAAGGAGAGTTTCTTCTGAATGTCAGAATGTTAGTACTTCTTTGAATGTATAGTGTGCCATAATCAGAAAATTAAAAACCAGAACCACCCCACAGAGGTTACCTGATTCATTTCTTATTCTGTCCTCGTAAATTCCCAAAATAATGAAAATATTATTCTAACAAAAAAATGTTTTCTTAAGAAAACCGGCGAGGATAATCTGTGCTGTGAGGATATTATTTGTAATGTTTCTCAGCATTCTAAGTGATAAAATAACCTCATTGGAGTACAGAAATTGTTTCTTCAGGTGCATTTGGTAATGGATTTTCACTCTTGGAACATTTAAAGTCATCAACAATAGTGGCTTCTACAGGTGTATCAGAGTACATGTCGATGCCGCTATCAGCTAGAGACAAAGAGTCTGGATCACTGACGGGAGAGATGTCTTCGCTTTGGTCAATACACACTCCAGCATCGCTGATGTTGTCAGTACTCCCCGACAAAGAGGATGCATCCAGACTATCAAATGAGCTTTTCAAATTGATCAGTTTTATCCTGACACTGATACTGGCAAGCCATCTTTATCTTCTGCAAGTCCTTCATGATTACACAGATTATCTCTTATGCAGTCATAGCTGTCATACACAGTTCTACTTCTTTCTATATCACTGTCACAGTCAACAGCAACTTCTCTTTCTAGTTCATCAGAAAGGGAACAATTTCTTTCCATTTCACTGCTCTGTTCAGAAACCCCTGTGATAGCTAAACGGCATTCAGTCCTTTCTGATGAATGTCTCCGTTTAAGCCATTGTCTGATGCTCTTTTGTATAACAGTCGCTGCTTTACGCAGTTTCAAAAACCGACGTCTTTCTCGAAAGCGCTTGAAAGCAGCCTGAATTACTCTCACTGCATTATCTAGTACCTGCCTCTTGAAACTTCTCAATAAGCGTAATACAGGCACTGTAGTCTTCCTTAGATTTTACATGCTCTGTTTCATCATTAGAATTGTTCTCATTGTTAGAATTTAATAAACGTTCACTGTTTGACTCTTGTTCATTCACTCCAGAGGATTGTAAGTTATTTTCATTGTGATCATCTGCAGTGAGATAAGAGTTGTTTTCATCCACTTTGCTGGCATCATCTTTCGTGCTTTCACCTTGTTCTGATATTGGTTGTAAAGCCCTACAATTTCAACCAAAAAGAAAAGGATGTGTTAGTCCCAACTCTAATATCAAGATAATCCTAACGCTTTAACCCCCAACAGTGCAGAACATCAAAACTCAACTAAAATCCCAAATAATAACACAATTTCATTTTGTGAAATATTGAAAAACAAATGGTACCAAGCAAAAGTGCTGCCAAAGAGGTTTCATTTGAATGGTCATACCATTCACCACTTCAGAAACGAGAAGGAAATTGGGCCGAGTGAACTTTTGCAATAACTTCTGGGACTGTTCCTGGGGACAGAGACAAAAGAAGCATCCCCTGTAACAATCCCAGAAGTTGTTGCGAAAGTTCACACGGCCCAGTTTCCTTCTCGTTTCTAAAGTGGCGAATACGATTTTGTTGACAGACAAAAGTTCAAAACTGCACTACATGTCTCCATAACTGACTCTGGAAGTGAACGAGTTAAAGGCAGAATGTTGCGGCGATTAAGCTGATTTTTTAGACAAAGCTGAAAAAAATTCAATATATAACAAAAGCTTCTAGAATACCGACAGGAAAATATCAAGTGATTCTTTGAAGAAAACACAACCCTTATCAGTTTCAATAAAATGCAAATATTTGCTGAAATATTCAACTTTATATTCAACTTGCATTTGGGTAATATTAAATATTATAGAACTTCTTTTACTATACACAAAGTTAATACCATAGATACTCAAAACCTCTGTATACATTTTTTTTTGGTGAAGATCTTTTCATTGGAGCATTTTGTAATCACAAGTTGTCTCATAGGTGCCTTTAAAAGTAATAAAAAGTAAAAGATATTTTTGGCCTTCTTTACTTGTTGGCACTTATACTGTATGATACGTACTGTTAGTTTAAAAATGTTAAACAAACTAAAAGGTGTTGCTGTAGAGTGAAGAATCAAATCATAATAATTTATTATATAACCAAAACAAATATTCCCATCTGTGGCAGAATTTTTTAAGCATCTCAGAAAATTTTGGAGATGGTCGAATACATCGCTTTAAACTTTGAACAATATTCAGGGAATTTTCGAAATCTTATGAAAAGTCACTGAATCTATTCTTGGTAATTAGCATTGTTTATATAATTAACAAAACTGTAGGATAAACAAATTTGTGAAGACACAACTTCAAACTAGGTGGTAGAGCTGGACAGATTAGTACCAGCACAGGAATATTTCAACATATAATAAATTATGTTAATATTTGTCACCCACATAATCAGCAACATTTTGGCTGCTATCAAACTTCAGTGAACAATGAAATTTTATTATGATGTAATATACATAGTAACTTGGTGAGACATGTGATAAGAACAAAGAAATAAACTTAAATATATAATCACTCTTGGGGATTAGGTGTATTGTTTCACTGTTACGCAAAATATTCAGATATACACTGTATATTAACAAGAGAATGGAACTTTCTAAGGACAATATTTACTAATTATATATTTTTTCTTCAAATGCAAGGATTTCTCCCACTGAGAAAAATAATATCTCGACACGTGTGAAGATATTTTATCTTAGCTACCATGTTTGGCCTCTTTAAAATATCAAACCAGTTAAAACGTGTTGGTCTTTAATATTATTGCAGCATCTTCAGATATCTCCAAGGAAATCCTTGGAAATTTTGGAATGTTCCTTCAGCCTTAGAACAGTATTCAGAGAGTTTTCAAACTTCATAAATTTCACAAATCTTTGGAACATTGCTTAAAACTTTGTAATTAGTGTTGTTTATATCATAAACAAAATGATGCATGGCTGTTTGGAGATAAAAGAAATTTATTTTCTCCTGCTTAACTCATTATCTCTTATCTCTGAGATATTCAGTTGAACACTGAAGAGATATTTCATATCTCCAGGTAATTGTACAGACAGTGAGTCTGATTTTCATACCTCCAAGGGAAACAGAAATTGGTTAAAAAAAATTGGGAGTTTGAAAACTTGATAGTGGCATCCTTTGAAATCAAATTAAAGGGAAACAAATTTAGGTTTGAATAATCAAGATTCCACTGATGGAACACAGACAATGACATCAAAATACAAAATCCATAGATCTCTAGTAATAGCACTTGGAAGAATTTGTTCACACATCCAAATAATTTTTCTTTGGAGAATGCCAGTTGTAGGCCCATCAGTTTGGTAACAAAAGAGTATTCTGGTTGTACCCCCTACTATATATATATATAAGCACACCACATTTCCTTAACAGCAATTCTTTACAAAAATTTACACCAAATTAACTAACACAATGCCAGTTTATCACAAGATTTTTTGCTTGCCAGCCAATAAACCCTTACAAAGTTGTGTAAGCCCAGGGTTGCATAACAGGGATTTTACGAGATTTGATAGTGTTTTTACAAGACGGAACCAGATACTGATTACTCAATAGGGGTTAAATAAAGGGTGAACTTGCTCGGTCAAGTTAGTTTTGTCCACATACATGTATATATAAAAAGCTTTTGTTTAAGTTTTTTAGAAGATCATGAGAAATCACAGTGGAATGATTGATTTCCTAGCAAATATTAGCAATTCATTTGTTGTGGTCTCTTGGAAAACCAATTATTGCCATATCGATACGTGATATGTTGAATGCAAATCTATTGTTTCCGAAGTAATAAAACACCACACGTGTTTTTATCACAACAAAACCTTTACATGGGTGAATCAATTGGCGGCTTCGCCCTTCCGATTTCTCCCCCGTTGTAAAGTCTGAGCAAGTTATTGTAATGACTATTGGAATGATGAAAGCGACCGAACGTTACATCTGTCAAAATCTAGATCATTCTTACTCCACGGAAACGGTTTTGATGATTTAAGTGTTTCGGCATGCATGCTACTGTATATAGAAAGTAGACAAACACAGCGCGAAGTATATCTATTTATGTTTACAAAGGTCAAACAATATAAATCGGAAAATCGAATTTGAGCGAGTTGACATAAGGTTAAGCGCTAGGAAATCCTGAATATAAAATAAAAACTTGTCCGGGAATCAGGTATTGTTTAGCTTTTGTGGTATAGCTGGGTATAGCGAGCTATAAAATATAAATGAGTGGTTGTTTGGGTTTGCACATGGGAATTGACATGATGAATAAATCAAAAGGATTAAGCTTAATACATTCACTTCAGAAAGAAGATTTAAGGAAATCTCGCTAGTTTTTCTTTTAAATAAGAATTGCGGGTTTGATTTTGTGAAAATAAAAGCTTAAAGGCTTACAAGTCATTCCTTCATGAGGATAACCGCCCACTTGATACAGAGGGTACACATCCGTGAACGTGCTTCAACGATTTATCAAGAGAGATGAACGGAAACGTGCACAAAAATTTACATGTATAAAATCGACCATGAAATGTAACAAGCTAAGTTTTAAGTTTAATTCTGAAGAGTGGAATCTAAAACGACAAGCAGAACCTTGCTGTTAAACGAAACTGAACTTGCAGAATTGCAGAAACCATCTGCTACCCGATGTTATTTTCCGATTTAGCGAGGAAGGAAGAAAATTTTCCTAACGCCCATAATTAACAAAGAAGTTTGCCGCAAAAAATGAAGCTAAATTTTTAGGAATACCGACCAAAACCGCCAAGATTTTCATATGTAAGTCTTACGGGTTCTTGTGTTAAATAACTTACATTAAATATTGCTCAATGACCTAATGTTTTCCCCTGAAATCACCGGGAGTTTATTGCAATTTTGAAGTACTGTAGATTAATTAGAATGGATTGTCGCCTCGAGCGATGTAAAAATACTCGTTGTTTACTGTGGTAGAAAGATTTTTGCCTTAAAACGCGCGCCAATGAAACAGAAACAACAACATACCTAGTGAAATATTTCCATCTCCATCTCCAATTGCATTGTTTTTGACGAAAAGTTCGTTTGACAGTGGGAAAGCATCTCACAGTACTCCCGTCCAGCATGTTCGATTCAATTTCTTGGGGGCTGCCGTCTTCTTGCCGCTTATCATTTGTAATTGTGTCCGAGGTAGAAGTCATTGGCCTTCGCAAAAGCGATGCTAACTGCCGAAGAGCACGTGAAGGGAGCCAGGTTTCTGGTTGTTGTGATCCAGAGTGTTCTGATATATTGACAGGATCACAGACTTGATTCAAGACACAAAACAGAGCGAGTGGGAGGGCTCAAAAGTGAACTTTGGACGAAAATGTGATTAGTCGTACCCAAGCCGCGCTCGTGCACATCCGGCCGGTACATATCGGTGTCGGGCAAAGGTTATTATTACCCGGTATGTTTATATTTGTTTTTCCTTCAATTCGCATATTTTCTTATATAACAGTACGCAAGATGTCTTATTTTTCTAGTGGTTAAACTATTTGCAAAGTGACAGAATGCCTACTTTCTATAAAAAAGATTACTAGCTAGCTTCCAGCTCTCTTTGTATTTTCAAGATGGCGGCCAGAGGACCTATGACAGAAGCTGTTATCGCAGCAATGAGTAAGTTTCAGTTGATAAATTCGTCTTTAGAATTTAAATTACTCGGAAAAAGATATTTTTGACTTTTCTCCCGTCACTTGCGTGTCGGTAAATTAAAAAAATCTTGTCTCGTGACCGTCATGATGTGTAAGAATTCATTCATAACGTTTGCATGCATGCAGCTATATAAAAAGAACAAAAAGCTCATAGATAAGCTAAAAACGTAGTTTCACACCGGGGTTTTACAATATTGTTGCGTGATATTGGCCTTAGACGCATACGCCGATGCACGCGAATTTCTAGAATCTTAACAATCTTCATTATTGTTCTATACAAGACTTAATAATTTGGGATTAATGGGGCATAATTTTATGTAAATAAAAATTTTCTACCCAGGTAAGTTTCTAGAATCTCAGACCTTCCAACTCTCACGGTTTGACCGTGAGACTCATGGTTTGGGATGCCATCTCACGGTCTCACGGTTTTGACCTCTAAATCTCACGGTGAACCAGAAAACCTTGAAATTGCCAAAAAATTCCGCAAAGTATGAAGGAATATTGAATAATTTGTGTTCATAACAGCCGAATTAATCAAACTTATTGGTGAGAGAAACCTTGGTACAATGTCAGCCTCATTCCTGTGAAACATCGGTGCGCTAAGGTCTCTGGGAAAGCTTAGTCTTCGAACACAAATTTTAAAATGGCTACTCGTTGTCCAGAACCCGAGAGCAAAACAGAATCACAAATTGACTCTGATACGTCTTCAAACAAATAATTTTTTTTTTTTTTTTTAATTTTACGCATATTTTGGAAATCTCCAGGTTTGAGGTCCCAATCTCCAGGTTTTTCTGGACTTTTTTCCAAAACCTCCAGATTTGCATGTGATGGGGGTTGGAAGGTCTGCTAGAACCTTAATTAATCATGACTGCCTCTGTGATCTACTGCAACATCACATTGTTATGACATTCATGACAAATTCTGAAACATCACTTCCATGTTTAATATCACACAAATGTCTCCACATCACCAAACTTGATTTTTCCTCTCGCTGATACAGAGCACTTTGGTGTTCCTTACCATTAGTGTAAACACTTCTTAACGTTTCCCCGATGTATGTATGTCAGCAAACTTGACATATCAGCTCGTAAGTAACACTAGCACTGGCAAGATCTTTTCCCACCTGTTCTGCAAACCAGGCAGTTGACACTTTGGCGCTGCTTTTCTCTAAAGGGGTCTGACCTTTGCAACATCCTTAAATTCTAACATTTTTATTCCAGTGTGAGAAAACAGACTTTCCTGTGTCCTTCTTGCCATGCTCTAATCATCAAGCTAAGCTTGGAAAAATTCTACTTCATAAAATTAGCATATTCTGCCTGCACAAATGCAGGAAGTGCTTATAAAAGTTCCTAGTTTTCTCTTTCCTTTTTACATACAATTAATTTTTATGCAATGTCTTAATTTTGTGATTTTGGACAATATTTAAAAATTTTCTTTAATGGATTTTGGAGAATATTTAAATATTTGTTGAACATTATTTCTTCCAATATATAGATAATAAGCATGTTTCCTTTTTGGTTTATATTAAATTTTTGAGATGAAAAGAAATGTGAAAATTTTATGTCATGAAATTTTCCTGTAATAAGATAGTTCTAGTTGGACATTGATATTCTAAGTTTATGCAGAGATGACAGTGTGACAGTGACCTTTTTGTTTCTAATTTTTGCTAAAAATAAATAATAGGAAATGACACTTTAATGTCAAGTTCAAGTTTAAACTATATAGTATTCATTACTGTTTATCATCAGGGCTATTGGGGAAGCTTCACCAGACCAGTATAAAAAATATGTTTTATTCTGAAAACTTAAAGTATCATCCTTCTAACATGACATGGCATATTTAAAGTATTGGCACTGCGCAAGTATGCACTTGTTTTAATTGCATTCTAAATGGTAACAATATTCTTCATTACTGTCAGTTCCAAGACAACAGTCATCTTTCAACTTTGTGCCTGCTATACAATTCAGATCAATGCAAAATAGGACATGCATGTATTAGGCAGCCAAATCTTTATCCTCTAGCTTGCATTTCATGATAAAACAAATTTAGTGAAACAAAACATTTGGTGATCAAATGTTAACACATAATGAATATTTGTTTTAACTCATCAATGTTTTGGTTTATATATTGAAATATCTGCTTAAGATGCCTTTCTAAATGGCAGGGTAGCTTATATTAGTTTTTATTCCAGCAAAGATCACTTCATTTTTCCTAGAAAAAACTCCCATCCTCTTTCAATTCATTCACTTACATAATACATGATAAAAAACAATTCTGTTGGCATGAATTGATTTGGTGGAACATTTAGTAATCAAATATCTGTAAATGTATAATATTTTTTTAATGTTTGTGTTTGCATTTCAATATCTGCTAAGATGTCATTCAGTCTTGAGATATAAAACTACTATAAGTTACCCTGCAAGCAGAGTTCAGATTTGAAGTGTCAGGACTCGGAGCTAAAATGCTAATGCTACTCTAGCACCAAATTTGCAAACTTTCAAATTGGCTGCCATGCCTGCTATTAGATCCATGCAGGTCCCTGGCCACTTGTGGAGGCTATAAGATACTGCCTTCGGTCATCCATCTTAGACATTGCATGGGCTAAATAAGGATCACCTACAGTATTTAAGAATTTAAGAGGAACTTTACTAGATAAATATACGTAAGAGGGGTTCATTGAGGCTGTCCTTGACTATTTTTGTATGTGTGACTGCTATTTTAAACATTTTAAGATATTGTTGAACATTTTTTAAAAAGTGGTAGCTTTTATGATCATGGCTTCCATGGCATTGTATCAAAACAAAACAAGAATGACATCAGTGAAGTCCAACAATTTTGTAAAAATGCCCTTCCAAAAACATTTAGTGTTGCAAGCATTTCTCTTCTAAAATGCACTGTTGTTGTTTTTTATTTTTACAAAGTCCTGTTACATGCATAGAAAATCAAAGTCAAACTCTATTTATAATTTTAGTTCTGATGGTTGCTTCACCAAAATTAAAAGAAACTTTGCTGGCCTTCAGGTGAAAAATTGATATCAGTAAGCTATAGCTGCACACAAAAACAAAAACTTGCCCCAAACACGAAAACTGGGCCTCTTTGAAGCAATCTTAAAGGGGCAGTATCACGATGTTCCACGCGCAGAACTGTTCATTGTTCTTGCACCGGAATTTTGGACATATCACTGTTAAAAGTGATTTTTTTTCTTCCAGCTATCAAAACGGATTTTTTCATTCAACAAATACCTCCACTTCTTGACCGCCTTTTTGAATTTGCCGAATCAAACTTGAAAACATGGGCCGAATGTTTTCAAGTTTTGCCCTCATGATACTGCCCCTTTAATATTTTGGCTAAAATAGTCTTATACCCCTCTTGCACCAAGTCTTTCGGCTTTATTCTCAACACCTGGTTATGTGCATTTGATACCAGAAGGTAATGAGAAGATGCCAGTTAATCATTTCTTTGTCTGTTCTTACACTGTAGACACTGAACAAGGAGTATGGCCTGAAAATGTGGAGCTCTATGAGCCCTGCAAAGGTGACTTTTTTGTGTCTTTTAATTTTGTACAAATGTACTTGTAATAAGTAAATTACCATTTCCCTATGAATTTTTTCCAACTTTAGAGATTAATATTGTTTGTGGTCGTGAGTAAAAAAAAAAAATATATATAATATATTTAACAAAATAAATTTATCTGTATTGTATTGTTGTTGTTTGGTATTGTTAATATTTTAAGGTCCTTGTAGTATACAGTGTAAGCAAATGAAGCTAAATTTAGAAGTGTAACAAACTAAGAACTAAGAACAACTGAACCACTTTCAAATCTACCAGTATGTTAGGAAATTGATCTGCAGCTGGTCTCCAGAGGGTTTAAATATGTACTGTTAGGTAGACATAAAGATCTCGACTTATACAACATCTGGCATAATCTTGAGCCAAAAATAATTGAAACAAATTACCACATAATTATGTTGGTTATATTTAAAACACTCACTCACTTTTTACTGGGAATCAATATACTACAGAAAAAAACAACCTAAGGATAAAAAAGAAGAAAAAAAGAAGAAGAGACTTATATAGTGCACGTGTATATTACATGTCTCAAGGTGCTTTACATACATCTATGAGAATGAGGTTGGATGTCAGCTTATAAAGGCGCCTCGGGCAGCTGCTATTGTTCTATTGTTCAACTCATCTCCCCCACCCCACCCACGAACAATGTAATGCACTGTGAGTGGTCACAGCCAGGGTTTTGTTACAACCTCAGTGGTTCTTTAACGTCCCCTTCGGAGATGGGACCGCCATTTCTACTTGGTCATCTGAGCCATGTGTGAAGATCAAACCATTTGCAGATGTCATATCAAAGGCAGGACCTTCGTCCTCAGTTATTTTGAGACACTGAATGTTGGTCTGGCTAGGATTTGAACCCACAACCTCCCACTATGCAGACTGGCACTCTATCAACTGAGCTAACCTGGTGGCATTTAAATGATTTGACTTTCTTTTATTTTTCCATGTTTAGATACTATTCTTCTAACAGATGCTGGCAGCTGTAGGAGTGCCGAGGTACAGTAAATTCTCTTAAGACAGACACCCCTGTAAGGCTGACACCTCTCTAAGATGCACATCAATATTAGCTGGTTCTGGCTGAATTTCACTTGTTTTTCTGTAACTAAACTCTCTATAAGGCAGACAACTCTCTAAGATGCATATCAATATTAGCTGGTTCTGGTCGAATATCACTTGTTTTTCTGTAACTAAACTCTCTATAAGGTGCACACCTCTCTAAGACAAACAGCCAGAGCTGGTCCCAAAGGTGTTCGGTTTAGATAGAGTTTGGCTGTATACCAAAGAGAATATATCATATGAGTCTTATGTTGTCATCTGTTAACCTGTTTTTGGGTCTAAATTTATAATAATACTGTATGTGTTACTGTATGTGTTACTGACAGTATGTGGAATTCTGAAAGTTGGCCCACAAAAATAATGCCTACTCTAGGGTTAGGGGGCAAGCAGCGACCATTGATTTTGCCGCTTATAAGGGTTGTATATGACTGCACCAGTAAAGAAATCTGTCAATCAAACAAGATATGTAAAGAGCATGCACAACATATTAATATTGCTGTCTAATTTTTGTCTTCTCGTATCTCGCCATATTGAAATGCAGGCTGCAGACAAAGTCAGTGAATTTTCCGTTGCCTGTTATTTTTCTGTTGAACTGCAATTTTGTGCAACAATGCAAGCTGATTTTTGTGACAAGTAAATAGAGTAAATACATCAATTTTCATTACCAATAGGCTTACTTAAGATTCTGTGGATTAGCTCATGAAGTGAAGTGCAGACAGAATGCAGAATTTATGTCTTCAACAGGTATGAGTTTTAAAAACGTTGTTATTGCCTACAGAAAATGTCAGAAGTCAGCAAAGAAAATTCCTAGTAATGATATACAATGTAAGGCTTCTTGTTACTTCTTTCATACAGTCCTTCAAATTGAGTTATATACCAGGGGCGTAGCCAGGACTTTTTCAGAGGTACGCACAAATCAATTTTCAAACACCCCCCTACCTCCTCACCCCACCCTCAAGTCCCAAATCTTTCTTTTCTTTCCGACTTTTTCAAGTACGCACGTGCGTACGTGCATACAGGTAGCTACGCCCCTGTATACAGTAGTGGAGGTGCGGTGGTGTAGTGGTTAGCGCGGACTTTCAACCTGAAGGTCTGTGGTTCAAGCCTGGTCTCTGCCATCGTGTTGTTTCCTTAGACAAGAAACTTTGCTCCACGTTGTCTCTCGCCACCCAGGTGTATTAATGGGTACCGGCGACATAATGCTGGGGGGTAACCCTGCATCCCATCCAGGGGGGAGTAGTAATACACTCAGTCGCTTCATGCTACAGAAACTGGGTTAACCTCCGGCAGTTGTGAGCCATCAGGCTTGTGAAGACTTACATGTACTTTAATATAGAAAATACATGTGTCACAAAGATATGAAATTTCCATCTCTTCAAGCAGCCATTTATTATTTTGTTTATTATATACATGTAAATGACATTAATAATTAGTGTTGAGAAGTTTTAAGCAATTTTCCAAAGATTTCTGAAGATTTTTGAAAATTCTCCGAATACCAGTACTGTCCAAAGGTTGTATGAATGTTTCTTATCATTTTCTGAAATTTTTTGAAAATTGCTGAAGATGTCCGAAGATTTATGAGGAAGATCTTAAGATGTTTGGGTAGCTTGATTATTTTAGTAATGGCAAACATGGTTACTAACTTTTCACATTCTTCACAGATTCTTTTTCTGTGGTGGGAGAAATAATTGTATTTCACTGAAAATTATATAATATTATTTTTTAAATTACAATCATTCTTAAAATAATATGCCAGTATTCTCATTTGAACCTGTAAGACCTTTAAGAGGAGTTACTAGTAAGTGATACTATATGCAATTGTACAATAAGTGCTGTACCAATTTGTTAGCCTTTTATAGAGATGTAATATAATGGTAGATGATGAAAATTGTATTAAGAACCCTGAATATTTATTATAAAGAAGTGCTTTGATGTGACGGAACATACTGGTCATACTGGTATGTGCATGTATAACTTTTTTGTGTATTTCAGGTAGTGTTCCATTCCTAAGGGCTGATAGGGAATTAATTGGTGATTTTAGTGGAATAACCTCATATATTGAAACTAAGGTAAGAACTATAAGCCCTCCCCCCCCTCCCCCCCCCCCCCACCCCCTTCCCCCCTTCCCCCCTTCCCTCTTATTCTTCACAACGGAAACAATAAATTAATCTGGGCCCTAATTTGCTTACCACTTAAGATGGCCATTTGTCATTTTTGGAAACTTTGAGTTGCCAGGCATCGCTCTGCCGTGAAGGTACTCTTAGGAGCAAGAAAATTTAAAAAATATCCGGTGTGTGATTGATAGTGTCAGTTGTTATCAAGCCAATACATCTCTTTTCCATGTAGGGCTTTTCTACAAGTGCAGACTTTGAAATGAAGGACAGAGCAGAGATGAAGGCATATGTATCACTAGTTGAAAATTCACTGCTCCCAGCTGAGGTAATCAATATATATAATATATTGTAGTGAGCACTGCCAGGCTTTCTTTTCACTAGCTGATAATTCACAACTCATATCAAGCTCATATCATCATATTTAGTCTTGAATGCTACCTGCAATATGTTAGATTCTTGCTAAAATTGGCTAAAATTTCAATGATCAAAAATTTGAAATTTAGGTTCGGGGAATGTGGAATGCTTAATTCAGAATTTCTGTTTGCAAGAATTATGTTCAAAATATGGCTATCATCATTACCATCATTATCAGTATCAAATGAGTGTGTCCTTCACAATGGCCATCGTCATCGTCATCGTCGTCATCATCATCATCGTTGCCATTACCATTACTGTCATCACATGTGGTCATCATCACCAGTTTATCAGTAATCATCATTTTGTTATCATTCTACATCCATAAAATATTTTAATAGAGATTTCCGTTGATTGTTTGCATGAAGAATTTTAACGTTTATGTGTTTAGCTGTACATGTTATGGTGGAAAAAAGACTGGGCAGTAAGATCAAGACAGCATTATGGCAGTCAATTCGCAGCACCACTGAACCTTATCCTCGGCTACAAAAAACAGTGGCAAGTCTGTCGCCATCTCAAGGCAGTCGGCTGGCATCGCAAGACTGAGAATGAGGTACACATACACGTGGGAATGACTGTTTTGTAGATAGAGGAGCCTAGGAGCTCATCAGGCCAGCGCTTGTCTCCAGGTCATTTAGCATGAAGAGACTAGAAGTACCATGAACTCTCTTTCAAGCCCTCTTGGGGCTTATTTATTTTCAGGCCTTCCTAGAGGGGAGCTTAATAGAGCATTTACAGTATTGTTACTCTATTCAGGATGGAATGCTAGTCCATCTCTGTTACCTCATGAATTACAACATAATAATAATAATAAATAGAAATTTCAGTGAAAATCCACGAGGTGGCTCTTACTTCCACTGCTTTCCGATCAAATTGGAAGTTGGAAATGTTTTTTGTGGAATAACTATATATTTAAATAACTATATTAACTATATAACTATATATAACTATATTTAGAGAGGAAAGCCACATCAGCCGCAGCTGGTTTTCATGCAGGTCCTCTATCCAGATCGAATTGGAATTTAGAATGTTGGTTTTTTGAGGAGAGGGGAAAACCGGAGTACCCAGAGAAAAACCTCTCAGAGCAAGGAGAGAACCAACAACAAACTCAACCCACATATGACGCCGGCTCCGAGGATCGAACCCGGGCCACATTGGTGGGAGGCGAGTGCTCTCACCACTATACCATCCCTGCTCCCCACTACACCATCCCTGCTCCCCACTACACCACCCCTGCTCCCCACTACACCATCCCTGCTCCCCACTACACCGTCCCTGCTCCCCTAATTCACTTGTTCCCATTTATGACTGGGAGTGTTGCCACTCTCCGCTTGGATTAAACACTAGTCCATTGCAGGGCAACCCCTTGGTAGCATTTTGTTAGATTTCTCTAAGAAGCTGCCAGCACCCCTTTGTATGCCTGGGTGGAGAAATAATGTGGAGATTAGTGTGGGAAATTGAAGATAAACTTTTTTTTTTTGCATAGTTTACATACTTGCATTCTGATTCTTTGAGAGTAAACCCAATTCATTTTCTGTTTTTAATCTGAGCTCAAGTCAAACAATTAACTGCTCCACCATTTCCAGTCACATAAATTTGACTTAAACTCTGCTATGACATGGCCAACTGATTAACTCAGTCTTTTGGTTAATTTTTTTTAGGTTGTTGAAGAGTTTCGACGAACATGTCAAGCTCTTTCTGAAAAGCTTGGAAACAATAGGTTCTTTATAAATGATAGGTAGGCAAGCCTTGATACATTAATTTCCTAGAGAGTGATCTTTCATTGATTGCAGATAGTTGTGAATCATGTATTCTGGGAGGAGGTGCACCAAAAAGACTAATCTATACCCAAGAATTTAGTTTTATCGACTGAGTCGATAAGGTAAATTGACCACCGTAAAAAGATTCAAATAGCTGACGTTTCGAGCGCTAGCCCTTCGTCGGAGCGAATCAAGGAATTGTGGGTAGTGTGTGGTTTTATATAGTAAGCGGTGGAGCTACGCTATTGGTGGAAATTTGGTGACGTGAAAAACAAATGTAGATTAGTTGAATGAAAAGCGTTCGTTGATTCCGTGGGGTTTGTTAGTGCCGATTTGAAAGATGATTTTTTGTTCTAGGTTTTTACGGCTTTCTGTGTTACCCTGGTGTAGGGAAAGGCCGCAGATTGTCATGTGTTGTTTAGAATGGTTAGTAAGATTAAAATGGCGCGCGACTGGTTTGGATGCGTCTTTGTCATTTTTTTCAACGTCTCGGAGATGTTCACGAAAACGGTCGCCCAGTCTCCTCCCTGTTTCGCCAATGTATATCTTTTTGCAAAAAGTACATGTAATGCAGTAGATAACATTTACGGAGGTGCATGTAAAACGATCAGTGATTTTAATAGATCGTTTGGGTCCTGTTATTTTGTCCGCGTTGTGAATGAAAGGACAAGTGTTACATCTTGTGCGTGTGCATTTGAAAGTTCCCGGTACATCGTCAGATTTCAGTGCGCTCGTAACTAGAAAGTTGCCTATGTTTTTGTCACGTTTGAATGAAATTAGTGGGGGTTGTGAAAAAATTCTGCCAGTTTCGGGGTCGTTTTGGAGTAATTTGAAATTTTTTAAAATGATGCTTTTGACTGTGTTGTTGTGTGGGTGGAAAGTGAGGGTGAATGGAATTCTCTCGTTCTCTTCCTTCTGTGGCGTTTGTAGTGCTGACTGTCTGTCGATCTGTTGTGCACGTTGTTGGCCCGTATTAACAACAGAGTCAGGGTACCCACGTTTCTTGAAAAACTGGCACATTTCTTCTGATTTGTTGGAAAAATCAGAGTCATCACTACATAGACGTCGAAGTCTGAGAAATTGAGAATACGGAATGGCGTTTTTAACGTGCGATGGATGTGAGGATGAATGTAACAGATAACTGTGGGAATCTGTAGGTTTGTAGTGCACACTTGTGGATAAACTGTTACCGTTGATTGAAATATTAATGTCAAGAAAAGCGACTGAGGTTTCGGAAATTTCCCAGGTATATTTTAGAGCTGGATGAAAAGTATTGACAGAAGTTATGAATTGATTAAGTTCCTCTTTACTGGAAGAGGTAGCGCCAATGCAATCATCGATGTAGCGGCCGTAGAGTTCGGGTTTGGTTCCGTGGTACTGATTAAAAAATTTGTCTTCGATGTGGCCTACAAAAAGGTTAGCGTAGCTTGGTCCCATTTTGGTGCCCATGGCGACTCCATTTACTTGTTTGAAGTAGTTTTGGGAAAATGAAAAACAGTTAAGTGTCAAAACTAATTCGGCTAAGCGGAGCAGTGTTTCTGAGCTTGGGTTTTGAATGGAGCGCTGGTCGAAAAAATATTTTAGTGCTTGAAGTCCTTCGTCATTGGGGATGACGGTATATAAAGAGGTAATGTCCATAGTGAAAATTAATTTGTTTTCGCTGGCAAAACTGAAATCCCGGAAAATTAATATTTCAATCAACGGTAACAGTTTATCCACAAGTGTGCACTACAAACCTACAGATTCCCACAGTTATCTGTTACATTCATCCTCACATCCATCGCACGTTAAAAACGCCATTCCGTATTCTCAATTTCTCAGACTTCGACGTCTATGTAGTGATGACTCTGATTTTTCCAACAAATCAGAAGAAATGTGCCAGTTTTTCAAGAAACGTGGGTACCCTGACTCTGTTGTTAATACGGGCCAACAACGTGCACAACAGATCGACAGACAGTCAGCACTACAAACGCCACAGAAGGAAGAGAACGAGAGAATTCCATTCACCCTCACTTTCCACCCACACAACAACACAGTCAAAAGCATCATTTTAAAAAATTTCAAATTACTCCAAAACGACCCCGAAACTGGCAGAATTTTTTCACAACCCCCACTAATTTCATTCAAACGTGACAAAAACATAGGCAACTTTCTAGTTACGAGCGCACTGAAATCTGACGATGTACCGGGAACTTTCAAATGCACACGCACAAGATGTAACACTTGTCCTTTCATTCACAACGCGGACAAAATAACAGGACCCAAACGATCTATTAAAATCACTGATCGTTTTACATGCACCTCCGTAAATGTTATCTACTGCATTACATGTACTTTTTGCAAAAAGATATACATTGGCGAAACAGGGAGGAGACTGGGCGACCGTTTTCGTGAACATCTCCGAGACGTTGAAAAAAATGACAAAGACGCATCCAAACCAGTCGCGCGCCATTTTAATCTTACTAACCATTCTAAACAACACATGACAATCTGCGGCCTTTCCCTACACCAGGGTAACACAGAAAGCCGTAAAAACCTAGAACAAAAAATCATCTTTCAAATCGGCACTAACAAACCCCACGGAATCAACGAACGCTTTTCATTCAACTAATCTACATTTGTTTTTCACGTCACCAAATTTCCACCAATAGCGTAGCTCCACCGCTTACTATATAAAACCACACACTACCCACAATTCCTTGATTCGCTCCGACGAAGGGCTAGCGCTCGAAACGTCAGCTATTTGAATCTTTTTACGGTGGTCAATTTACCTTATCGACTCAGTCGATAAAACTAAATTCTCGTGTTTCATCCCCCCACCGACGCAGCACCACAGTTTCTCTAGAAACTAACCCCATTAATCTATACCCAGTTTCAGAGCTAATAATAAATTGGCTCAAAAACCAAACCTTTTTTGAGCAGCACACACGTATGTAGCTTAGTATAAAGAATTGCTCATACAGTTCCTTTCGACCAATCAGGAACGAACTTGTGACACGGCTTGTGTTTGTTTTTCCGCGCTTTTGCTTTGAGTTCTGTTTAAATCATTTTAGTGTTTTCTTGCAATTAACCTGGGTCTTCGGTTGTTCAAAAGATGGATAGCGCTATCCAATGGACAAATCTCTATCCAGTGGATGACACAATTTGTTTTGTTAATGCTAATGCACTGGATAGTGCTTTATTGGCTTCCTGGCCTCTCTGGCCTCTATGGTTATTCCAGGCAGCCAGTACTCTATTTAAATTAATTCTTTATTTCAAAAGTAAACTATTTTTTTACTTGCGAGTACAGATAAAGGTTGTTGTTGTTATTTAGTAGATACCGCTATCCACCTTTTAAACAACCGAGGTCAGATGTTATTACTTTGGTATTGGCACAGCAAAGCACAACATGGGAATATCGCTTTGGACATGAATGCGCACGCAAATTGACCATATATCATGATTAAAACCATATCTATTTATTTTTCAAGCATTTTGGTATAAATACCGGCCGTTCTGGCCTTAAGAACAATAGCTTGACCATGTAGCTCTAATTTTATAACTTTTTCACTTTCCTTTGTGTTTTAGACCAACTGAGCTGGATGCATTAGTTTTCGGTCACCTTCATTCAGTGCTGACCAGATATCTGCCAGATGACTCCCTCAGTTCTGTAGTCAGGGCACACAAGAACCTTGAAGACTTTGTCATGAGAATTTTAAGGGAATTCTTTCAGTGACAGCCAGACTCTGCTGATTACCAGAAATTCTCAAGCTTGTCGTATGTTTGGGAAAGTTTGGGGAAAATGGGGCTTTCGATTCTTGAAGAACCTTATCGACCTTGACCTGGATCTTTAATCTTTAACAAATTACTCCTAAAACAGTGTAAAACGACTATATCAGATTAAGAACATTTATAGAGCACGCACTAAACCTGCTTATCAGCGTGTCAAACTAGGTAAATATATTTTGTTAGTCTGTACTTATGTCGGCTAGACACTGTTGATTCTTATTCTATGTCAGGGTTTTTGAACTACCTGCTTCCCATAAACTTTACTCCCGATTTTCGCCACTTTCTTGGCAGCTTCGTGTCTTTCGGCTCACTGTTCCCGTGTCCTTTTCTTCCGCGATTTCACCCGCAAATTATGAGTGGCGCTCTTGTAGCATTGGGAACATAACGGAAGCACTCTGGTGAGGTTCTTGCGTTCGAAAGTCAAAGCGCGCGTAATATCGCCCGAAAATCAGGATATATAATGATATCGTTTTAGCAACAACACTATCCTTAATAGAAGGTTCGATTTCAAACCTCTTAGCATCTAAATAGTTACAGTGGACTAAATCAATGTACAACTTGAAAAATTAAATGAAAATTCCTCCTTGAAAAATGCGTGTGTCTGTGTTATTTTCCCCCATTCATATAAACAAATCTGTAGTCATCTTTATACACGGTAAAGCAGTCGTCCATTCCGGTAGTTTTTTTGGTGTTGCGGATGGTGTGATCACCAAATGACGTAAAACAAAAGATTCAAAAGACACTGAACGATACCCACAACACAAAAGCTAACCAACAATGGCTTCCGCAACACCAAGAAACACCCTCCATTCCTCTTGAAGTTCGTGGGGGAGGCGCGAGGTGCGGATACTCGCGTGCGTTGTCCGTTTTCCGCGGGGAGCAAGGAAATCGGATACGTCTGCGCGCAGGCTACCAATATGTTGGACGTACAGCTGAACGATATCTATCATCACGCCAACAGACATGTTGGTCCAACAACTCCCAACATGGGTAAACAGTTTAAAAATGTTGGCCAACTACGTAAAGATGCAAGCAAGGTAGAACGAATATTTCATTGCTGTAGCTTGTGTGGCACACGCGAAAAAGGGTGACTTTGGGCGCGCGTGAAGCACCTTTCCCCTCCCCCCCCCCCCCCCCCCCCCCCCCCCCCCCCTTCGAGCTCCGCGCACTCTGCACGCGCTTTGTACGCGCCCAAAATCCTCCCTTCCTCTCCCCTTTCTACGCATGTCGAGTTTTCATTGCAGCTTGACTGTCTCCGCAGCTGAGAGAAGAAGAGGGCTGGTGTTTGCAATTTTAGTTGCTATTTGATGTTCGAAGGCTCTGATCTTGAAGAAATGGCTTCACCTGTTTAGGTTTGCGCGCGTGTAAAACACGAAGTGCGTGGGAAACCAGTAACGCGATCTTGGTCTAGTTGGACTGATATTTTCGCTTGCTTTTCACAATTCACGTTGAATTTTCAGTTTTTAAATTTGTTATTGCAAATAAAGTTTTCATGAAAAAGTCATACCGAAAAAACAAGTTTGACCGAGCTCGGATCGCAGAAGACTTGGGATTTGCTCCCATGGTCTCGCTACCGGACCACGCGGTAATCTGGGTACGAGCGTTGTTGTTTGCAAGAAGGCGCCATTTTTGACTCGTTGCATTTCACCAGCTATGAATATATATGGAAAATCATTCTAAAATGTCGACCGTAAACACCATGTTGAAAAGGAAGTGGTAATGGGAAGAGCCTTCAAGAAATATGGAAGGGGAAAGAATCCTCAAGTCTCTCCTGAACGGAAAAACAGACGGTCTTTATGAAGATACGAAGGTTGGTCTGGAAGATTTTAAAATAAGCTGTAAACTAGAACAGCTCTCTTTTAGTTTTTCTAACAAGTTCGTAGTCGGCGACGATGATTATTGATTAAGCGACAACTTTAATGACTGGAAAAGCAATTTGCATTCACAAGCGATGCTTAAAATATACCAAAAAAGCAATAAGAACTTTAATGTAATACATCATGATTGCATGCTATCGCAAGAGTCTGAAACCCGTAGAGAAACTCAACAAAAAGTTTACATGGTGCTCTTAATTTAGGCTTGGTTTCGATAAACCATACCGTTTCTTTATGTCATCGTTGCCAATGGATAAGTCTTGAAAACGTAGATTTTAATGATGGTAAAATAATGCACCTATCAATGTCAAGCCCGAGTTTTCTTTCTTTTTTCTTTTTTTTTTTTTTGGGGGGGGGGGGGGGGGGGTGTTCGGGCATATGTGGGGGGCATTTGACTTTTGAGAAGAATTTTTGGTCAAAATCCCCACCTTGGGGCCGGTAAAACTGGTAAAATCAGATCAAATCTCCCCACCTTGGAATAGCTACACAAGCTCTCAGAACAGGATAACGTCACTGCTTATAAAACAGTGAATGGATGGACGTAGATGATCAAAAAACCTTCTTCTTTTAATACCATCAATATTTAAGTACGTACATGTATTAGTTGAAAATGAGCTCACCTTCAAAGATTGACCGCTTATTCACACTCAAGGACCACTTTGAACTACCAGTTTCTAAGATGGCCGTCATGAGCAGCACGAGACTCGGTTTCAGTCCTTCTCAGAAAAAATCAAACATCCCCACCCTGGGTCCCAGACTCTCAGTCAAATTCCCGAGTGTGGGGATAGCAAGACAGTTCAAATGCTCCACATATCATATGCCCGAACCCCCCCCCCCC
The DNA here is from genome assembly GCA_024195265.1 of Dendrophyllia cribrosa. Taxonomy (NCBI): domain Eukaryota; kingdom Metazoa; phylum Cnidaria; class Anthozoa; order Scleractinia; family Dendrophylliidae; genus Dendrophyllia; species Dendrophyllia cribrosa. Next base: position 3,909,912 of record JAJLRJ010000007.1, read on the forward strand.
CCCCCCCACCCCCCCCACCTCCCACTCGAGCTTGACATTGATAGGTGCATATAAAACTTGAGACTGTGTTTTTATATTTGCATGAAACTCGCAGAATTATCTTGCTCCACTGCAAGCTCCATTAAAGAACAAAAATGGCTGCCAAGTGGGAAGCAAAGCAGCAGAGGAAACTGTGTCCAAGTATACTGTATTTTGTACCAAGTTCCTAAGGTGTGCTATTGAGGCCTTGAAAAAGGTAAAAGCAAAGGGAAGTAACCTTGATGAACTCACAAACTCCTTGAAACTAGGTAAGACGAGGCAGGTTGACATCTTATGCATCAATATTTAATACAGTTGAACTTTCCGTAAGCGACCACTGAAAATGGTCTGTAAGCTTCAGTGTTTGGTTTCAATTCAATTCTTATTTGTTAATTCATTTACTTAATTAATTATCTAGTTAGTTATTTTATTGTTATTTTTTATTTTTGAACGTCTTGCAGTGATGGGTATCCCCCTTTGTAGGACTTTAAATTTATGTAGATGTATGTAGATGTAGGTGGTTGCTTATGAGAGGTCAGACCACAGGAGGTCTTAAATCAGAGTCGTTTGAACCTGTTGTAATTTCAATGTACAAATGGATTGTACAAATACCTAGCAGTGCAAAATTGTTTATCATATTGAAGTTTTGATGCAAAGGACAAAATTTTCATTTTATTAGAGTTGTATTGAAACACATTATTCAATTTGCGTCTTGAAATGATATTGAAATAACATTTTGATGTCATTTTATGGGCGAGTGGTTACTTACTTGAGATTGAAAACAAAAGAAAAATTCAAATTACCAACATTGAAAGTGGTCATGGTTGCTTATGACAGGTGATTTGATTTGGTGTTTTGGAAAAGTGTTTACTTAGAAGAGGTGTTCATACATGGCGGTTCAACTGTTAGTGTAAATAAATGTAGATGTTGTGGTGCAATTTTGTCCTTGGTGCAAATTTTATTTTTTTTTCTTTGTTTTTGGGTATGATAATATATGATAATGAGTTTTAAACAAAGGAAAATAAAATTTGCACCAAGGACAAAATTGCACCACAACAAAGACATTCACCATAGTCCAAGGCTGTTGCCTAAAAGGAGCTCAGTAGCCTGGGCCACCCAAGATTTTTTTGGTGTAGCAGCTAAAATTTCACAGATTGGGCTCTTAACTTCTCAGACTTTTGCCTTGTGTGGGCTCCTTCAAATGTTTCTTAAGCAGCATCCTTATACTATACTTGAATCTGATTGATTTGATTATCGTTGTCCATTTACTGATGATTGTTGACCATACAACAACATTGTTCATATAGTAGCTTGCCAGAGCTTTAATTTAAAAAGTATAAGACATACAGTGTAGTGGTCATTTCAAGTTTACTTTCAAATCTTTGTGTTTCCATTTTAGTGGGTACATTGCTCAATAACACAGTGTCTCTTTACAATGGAAACCATCTCAAGTTTATTCCATCACTGGACCAACTCGGCAAAACACTTTATCTGATTGTCACTCAGCTCATAGCTAAAGCTCAATTTGATGGGGCACTGGGCCATGCTAGTGACCTGCTTAAATTTATCCAACTGCTCAAAACATGGAAGAACTATGACAGTGAGAAAATGGACAAGGAACTTGGATCACTCGCGTTACGTGCATCTGATGTGTTACTGCAAGGAGCTGGAAAGCTTGAGGAGATGAAAGTAACTCCAGCACAGAGAGCATCGCACTTGTGTGTTGTGTTAGATTGGAGAAGGCTGTCTTTGCTATTCCAAGCAGAGGCAATAATGCATTCCTCACTGAAATCCCTAGTCGATAGAACTCTGAAATGTGGAACAAAATATCAAGTGGATTGTGGACAAAAGAATGTTAATTTTAAATCACTTGCAAGCTTCTTTGAAACTGTTTTTAATGCACTCATGACCAAGATAGAGCAACTGGTTACTAATGGCAGAGATTCCATGTTACTCTTGGTTGAACTTGGATTTCATTATGGTAGGATTTTTTTTTTTTTTTTTTTTTTTTTTTTTTTTTTTTTTTAAATAATGCAACGTCTTTTTTATTAATATTTCCACATACATGCGTAGTGTTACATACATTTAATGCAATACTTATAATTAACATAACATAATTTAATGAACACTCAGTTATAAGTGAAATAGTAAATATATATATATATATATAGAAAGAGCACATACAGAGAACTAAAAGCTATCCACTTCAAGTACGTTATACATTGCTTTGCCACAATACTACAATGGTAATTATGTCGTCTCATTTTGTGAGGGGTTTTTCTTAAAGCGAGACCACTTCTTTTGAAAGGAGTTTATGGTGTTGTTGTCAAACGCAATTTGTTTTTCAAGTTCCATAGAGTTCTTAAGTAATTGTATATATACCTGCAGCTCAGGTAAGGTATTCCCAAGTTTGCATGTGTATATATAATGTCTAGCTATAAGAAGTAAGTGGTGGAAGAGCAAATCTTTTATGTCGTCAATTAAACCAAGACAAAAAGATGGGGAGAATGAAGAGTCCTCCATTCCAGTAAAGTTTTGAGTTATCCACTTTGACATATTTTTCCAAAAGGTTTGGGTATGTTTACAATTCCAAAACAGATGAACAAGGGTTTCTGGTGTTTCTTTGCAGAATGAGCAGGAATCCACTTGTTTTATACCTATCTTGCAAAGAAAATCATTCATAGCTATTCTTCTATGAAGCAGTTTAAATTGGAACACTCTAAGTTTTGTTTCTATTGTACATAAAAATGGTAAGTAATAAGTGTTTTTCCAATTAACCGCTACAGTAGAATTACCAAATATTTCCTCTTCCGCCAACCATTTTCCCTGACTCTTTGAAGGTATGGAAGCCCTTTTATTTACAAGATGTTGATAGAATTTTTTGCACACTTTTGAGTTAGACAGAAAGTTCTCAGCGGAGTCTTTTTGGGCAGGGCTATTGTGAACTGGGGAGTATTTTTTCCTGTAGTACTTTATAGCTGATACTACTTTGTAATACTCCAAATAGTTGGTTTTAATGTTGTATTTGTCTATAAATGCATTATAACTTAAAAAATTCTGATCATTATCTAGCAAATCTCTAATCTCCTTTACCCCCGCATAAAACCATGATTTGTAAAAAAAAGGTTGGTTCTCTATTTTAATGAGCAAATTATGCCAAATACACGTGGAAGCAAACTGAAGGTTCTCAGCACTGAAGTTGAAATTGGTCCAATATTCTACAATCTCATTTAAAAAAGGGTCCTTTAGATTAAGCTGTGAAGTATCCTGTTGTTTTAGATTACTTTGAAACAAAAGCCTGCCTCCGTGCTTCAATAAGTAGTGATCAAAAAAAAGTTTCCATTTCCCTTTATTATCTTCATTTAAATACCCTTGTATCCATTTCATTTTAAGAGATTCATTGAAACGATCCAGAGGGCTTCAGTTTTGTCATAATTAACTTTAAGACCAGATATGGAAGCAAAGGCATCTAGTAAGTATAGGGATCTTGAAAAGGAAGATTCTGAACCATCTAAAATCATAGTCGTGTCATCAGCGTATTGAGATAGTTTGCACTCAGTGCCAAGGACCTTGATTCCACGGATCTCTTTGTCATTCCTTATCGCGTTACCTAGTATTTCGGCACATAAGATAAACAAATATGGGGAGAGCGGGCATCCCTGTCTCACTCCGCGACCTAAGCTAAAGAAATCTGAGGACCAACCGTTGTTCTGGATACAACTGCTATGGTATGATTATGGTAGGATTAGTAATAAGGCTGGTAGCTCCACAGAAGCATTGGTTGTTTTTGATAAACTTTTGGAAATTGCAGGAAATGTTCACCAATGCAAGAATGGGCAGTCTAAACTTCATGTACCTTCACAAGTTTGTTGTTGTGTTTGTTTAGTCTGCAAGACTGCGATTTCATTGAACTGTGCTACAAAACCTCAAACCCAAGACTCCTATCAGTTGTTGCTTGACACTAACAGGCAAGTCTTTCAGTTGCTTAAATGCAAATTATTACCTTCACCATTGTTGAAACTGCTTTCAGATTCCTTTGAGTTTTTCAGATTTACTTTACAAAATGTGTGCAACAAACAAAAAGACTCGTCCAAGGAAAAATCGCTTGCTCTTTCATGGAGAACGTTTCAAGAAATGGTACAGTTATTACAGGCATACATCACAGTCCTGTCCTTGCAGTACGAACAGCTCAAATCAGAGCTGCTTAAAGCCAACAGTGATGACTTGGCAGCACAGCTGAGACAGCAGTTGCAGAAGACCACTGATCGACAACTCTCAGTACTGAGTTTTGTTATTTCTTCACATCAAGATCATTTGAAAAGTGAGAAGGATGCAAAAAATACCAACAGAGAATCAAGGTCAGTAGGTGAAGATCTTTAGAGGTCCTTGCTTTGATTTTTTTGTCAAGCTCCACAAGGATTTGTTGAGGATATTATAAAGATCTCGGCAAAGATCCTTGGATTAGAATCTTTGCAAGATCTTGACTTACCTTGCCAAGAGTTTTAAGGACCCTTGATCATGTCTGTTTTTCATTATTATTGTGAATTGCGAATGCATTAATAAATAATTAATAAATAATTGGTTTATTTACACTTTTTCTTGCAATGCTAAATTACAAGGTTCTCAGCAAATAAGTTCATTTTTTGGAGCAAAAGGTCCAGTAAAAATATTTAGCTCATTACGTTTCCTTAAAATGCAAGCAACCAGCACAAAAGAAGAGGGACATGTAATCAGTGCTACAAAAAAAGTCCTGTCCAATCGGCATGGACAAGTAGTTTTTTCTGTGGGGCAAGTTACTTTTCCTGCTTACTAAATAATGATTTTCAAACAAAATGGTAAACTTTGGCAAATGGGGCAAGCAAAATTTGAAACTAACAAATGTACTTGTCCAAAGGGCAAGCTGGAATTCAAGGTTTTTTTTTTCAAGCCCTGGGCAATGTTATGTTGATTACAACAAAGGAAATCCATAATGCTTCGCTTGAGTTGGTTCAGGTTTAAGGAAAAAGTATTAGGGCTAAAAATTAATTCTTAAGCCTTTTGCTCCAGAACGATTGGTCAGGAGCAATTTGGATTTCAAGGCAAAATTGTCACCTACGCCCTTTTTCTACCGAACCCTCCAATTATTTGATTTGCAAATATGCCCTGATGCCTAGTGTTTAGTGTCCTGTTTCTGATCACACTTTACAGAATACTAATACCGTATGCTACTATTCTTTCTTTGTAGAAGCCTCATTCTTAAAGACTGTATTCCAGTAGTGGACCAAGCATGCAAACTCATTCACTCTGCCATTGATGATCCAGACATCCTATTGTCTCCAAAAGAGCTGCGGTGGCTAGCCTGCAATGCATACAATTTAGGTTGTGTGTCATATCAGAGTGACTGTTTTGTTGAAGGAGTACCTCTGTTAGCTATTGCTTGTGAGGAGTTGAGATTTTGGTGCTTTGCAGCTGAGTCTGAGAAAGAAATCCTTACAAGAATTGAAGAGGTAATTTAAAACAATATAATATATACCATAATGATTTGATTTAGCACCCGGGGCACTTTTTATATTTACTCTTAGTTGCTCAAGGGATGGTACTTATTTACTCTTCGTAGATCAAGGGAGGGCACTATTTGAAGAGAGGTGCTTATTAGGGAGGGAGCACTTACAGTATTTCTTTTTTTGACAAAAACATGTGAGCGTGGAAAAGCACTTTAATGAACAATAACAGAAAATGTACAATCCACATGGTCAGAACAATGGTAAGAATGGTTCACGTAGTCAAGATATACAAAAGTAATTCTCTGTAATTATACCTCAATGCCTTCAATGCATCTTTCTTCTATAAACATAGCAAAATAAGCAGCACTAAAATCAACACTCAAAGGTGGCGGCTCCTTATAAGGAAGGGGTGCGCTTATCAACAAAACGACACTAAAAGGGGGGCGCTTATATGAAAGGGGCACTTATTGGAAGGAGGGGGCTAGATTGAATCATTAGGGTACCTTTTCAAACTTTAAGTTGCCGGTCATCCTCACCGCAGTTATGCCTGCCATGATATTTGGCTGCCAGGTACTGTACAAATGACAGCCTTGGGAAAGTATTGCATGACTAGAGGATACATGTAACAACCATAGCCTGAGAAATCAGATGACTTTTTGCAGTGGCACAAAAATACCGTACTGATGATGTCACTCTACCCAGATCCGTGTAGTCCTTCTGATTGGTTGAGAGATTATTTCAACCAATCAGAAGGACTACCCTGATCCTGGTAGTACGATATTTTTGCGCTAATTCTCAGACGTCTTTTCGTGGAGGGAACTGTAGTGGTGCCACTGCGAAAAGTCATCTGTTTTTTCAGGCTAGTAAGTTGTATTTTCCACTGGTTGAGGAACGAAATAAGTGGAAAATGTTTTCTCACAAACCTCTGGGGCCTGGGACCGAGGGTCTGTTTTTTGAGTCACGTGCTCACTGTGTTTTGTCAGTTGCTGTTTTGCTGTCCGCCATTGCTGATGTTTATTTTGAGCCCCAGTTCCCACCCAACCCTTCGTTTCAGTTGAAAACATACACTCTGTTGGTTAGATATTCTTTATTAAGACTGTCAGCATAAAGTCGTACTAAGCTCATGATTGTTGTTTCATATTACTGTATTTTGCCTACATTACGTATATGCTAGGCGGTATTTGTTTGTGAAATAAAAGAGTCAGTTGGCGGCGGTCAGCTTGACAATGGCACCCAGAGGTGTGTGAGAACACCTATATTCCATGTGTTCCCAGTAACCTCAATGCTTTTTCATGTTAGCCCTGCTTTCCATAAACAACTACCACCTAGATCAGATGTTTCTTTTCATGGATAGTTCAGTTTTTGTATGATTTGTACTCTTGTTAGGTGAAGCTGTTAACAAAATATGCATTGTTGACTGACTGTCAGAGACGAGCCAGACAACTGAGAGATGCATTGGAGACAGTCACCACCCAGGTCCTGTTAACACTAAGAACAAACTCAGATGCCAGTATTATGAGGCAGCAGGTTAAACAATGGACCACAGTGAAACATGAAATTGTGAAAAGTCTGCAGGATGAAGAGAAACTGGATGAAAGAGCTAGGTTGGTGTAATGGTAGCCTGTTCAAGCCATGTGGATTTCATATAAACAACTCTTGCTTTGTCATTAGTCATGTTAAGTATTGTTCCACATAAGAACGATAGCAAACTTCATTGTTCTGTGGCATTAGCTCTTTCCCACATAGAATATCTTTGATTTCAAGAATAGAGGAGGAGCTGATGGTTAATAATTATATTTCATTATAAAAATAAAGAAAATCCATTTGCGTCAAATAAATTTTAGGAAATGTTCGTGCTTAACCAATCAGAATAGCAGAAGACAATAGCTAATAATTTTGCTTCTTTGATGAAGTTCCCCAAATACAATTTCTTTTAAAAATTGTATGTTGTGCGATTGGGTCTCAAATTACTTGAAACCTTCAAAAAATTAGACAAAATGCACCTTGAACCTTAACTTTTTAGCGGTTTTTGAGTCTAGGCCAATGAGATCAATAGTTGTAACAATGAAAAATCTTGACATTCCATCGTGTTTGACATTCCATTGCCGTTCAGCGCTATCCTTCTTATGCGGATCATTACTTAATTGTTAATGCATTTGACATTTTGATTGCCTTGCCTTTTTTCTATTAGAACCCTGTGCAGTGCCTTAGCAGAGCATGAAGATGCTAAAGATGTTGTCAGCAGTCAGCTGTGTTTAGTTCTTCAGGAAGAGCTTGCTTGTTACAAAGCAAAGAGGTACTCTACAAGACAGATTTTCTTCTTTGCTATCAGTAGGGTTCCTCAGCATGTTATAAAATACTAAGAAAAAAGGAGCACCAAGTAAAAGTTCTCCCAGAGAGCTTTTATTTTGAATGGTCACACTTTGGGAATTCATCCACAGACTCAAAAGTTAGAACTACTGTACCCTGTACAGCAGAATAAAGTGCACCACAAGAAAGTAATGCTCAATAGCTTTCATTTAAATGGTCACACTGGAGGATTTCATCCACAGACTCAAACGTTAGAACCACCGCCTTGTTCAGCATAATAAACAGCACCACAGGAAAGTACTGCTCGATAGCTTTCATTTGAATGGTCACACTTTAGGATTTCATCCACATACTCAAATGTTAGAACCAATTACCACATGTGTAGATGTTTGATTTTGTGAGTGCACTGCAAATTAGGTTAAGACAGGAGGGCTGCTGACCTGATGATAATTTTGTCCATGTTAAAGGCAAAAGCAAATGAAAGCCACTGAGCAGTACATTTTTTATAGTGCTGTTCATACTTCAGTTAAATTTGCAAAATTGAATGTGTTTGTATTGTTTCATTTATTTCCAGTTATGACACTGAAGTGGAGCAACTTGCAGTCATCAAACAGCTTATGGAGCTGTATGTTGTTCAAGAGGATGACTTTAATTATGGTTCAGTGATGTTAGAGCTTGCTGTAGCACTACACAACCTTGGAAATTCAGATCTTGAAGAAGACAAGTGAGTGTCTACAGAATTTAAATGTTGTGGTTTAAATGTTTTTTGTTTTAAAAAATTTCAAACCAGTTTGATTTCATTTTCCTTTGTCTCAGATTCATTATCATAAACTGAAACAAATAAAAATAAAACTGGTTTGAAAAATTTTAAACCAAAACAAAAATTGAACCACAATGTAAACATGGATTATAATTTTGTTTGATCACTATCTTTATGTTAAAGGAGGTTTATGTGATGAGCCAAAAGCAGGGGGGAGGGGAGTGGGGGGGGGGGGAGTGGTAAGATTGACTCGATTTACCAGTGAATTTTGCCAGCAACAAGTACACGAGACACTCAGAGCAGAACTGCATGTGCACACACAACACACATGTATAAAAACCCCTGAAAGCCCCATATGTAATCCCATACGCATTACCGCCATGAGGAACCGCTGACCCACATTGGCTTGGGTCTAACTTAGCCTAAATTTCATTAAAGTGACCTTTTCAGGGGTTTCAATAAAATTGAGAGTAAGTGGCAATATTTGTAAAATAGATGGCAGTGGCAACAAAGGGGCATAAGGCCCCTTTCCTCTAGGGGGTGTGGGCATCCCCCCATCCCCAGAAAATTTTGAAATCTAGTACCTTGGAAATGGCATTTCCGGCATTCTGGGCATCAACTTCAGTGAAATTAATTGAAAAGTAGGCGGCGATAATTTAGGAAGTAGCCGGCAGTATTTGCCATTTGCCGGCTTCTAATGAAACCTCTGCCTTTTAAAAAAGTAAATTATAGCATTATGCTCTTCTTTTTTGTCATGATTTTGTTGTTGTAGGTCTGCACTTGAGTACTGCCAAGAATCTGCTACAATCCTGGAGCAGTTATCAGACAGTTTAGCTGATACAGATGAGGAATCTCAGTTGTCAGCTGTGCAGGACAGAGTTGCAGCAGCATATTTGTGGCAGGCATTGTTGGAGCACAAAGCTGCAATGGAAGAGAAACAAGATATGGAATTACCAGAGCTCAGTGAGAGCTATGAAGGCGAAGAGGTACAAGAGCAGGGTTCTCAATAACTTTTTTTATCAACTGTTCCATTTCTGTTAACAGCCGTAACAATGTGGCACATGACACCTCCCTCCCCTCCCCTCTTTGTAAGGATAGCTCCTGTTCCTTTGGCATGGACCAGATGACAGTGAGCCAGGATAGATAAAGTATATAATGTGTGTTTTATTTTTCCTTTAGCTTGGAGGCCTTTGCCTGGAGCAGCCATTTATGTCGTCCCTTCATTCAGCATTGGAAACATGGACAGTGTTAGTTGGCAGATCGGTAAAGCGCATGGCCAATGAAAAGGTTTGTTTAAGTATATTGTTTACTCAGACATTTTTGTATAGACTAGGAGCAGTTGTCAGATGGAAAGCAAGTATGTCTATCATCTTTTTGTGGAAACTTGATTTCATATTTCTCTTTACCCATGTGTATACAGTGTAAGTGGGTTAATTCTGGGGTACGATGTACCCTTTCACTATTAAACTCTATGGTGGATCCAGGGAAGGCGGATTCAGAGCAACACATTTTAACTGGTTTTATATTTAATAAGAGCAAACAAGTTGGCTAACGTAATGATACTGATATTTTCACTCTTCCCAGTGAAAATGAAATTGACATCTGCATATGTGTCGTGATATGATTTTTCTCAGTGAGAGAAATCTGCCTGTAATGTTTAACAGCGTCTGTTGATTTTACAGATCGACTTGCAAGACTTAATCAACCCTGAGGAAACCTGTCATTACCTCCTGGTCACTGCTGGGATGTTTGGACTTGTAAACCAGGTAAACAAAATGAATAGAAAAAGAAGCTGTGATTGCAAGCTTTTTTATCCACAAACTATTACTGAATTTTTCCATTTTTTTAACCCATTGACTCCTAAAAATTTCACAGAAAATGGCAATTTGAAGCCACTGATGCCGTTTTCTGACTGCTGTGGATGCAAATTGCAAGAAAACTGTCCAAAACATTGTTTGCAACATGAAAACTTAGTTTCCTTTCCTTTATGGGTCAAATAAATCAACTTTTGGTTTTCGGCATGCACACAAAGCAAAATGTTTTACTCCCCATTCTTTTTGTTCTTATTCCATTTTTTCCCTCGTTGTTGGCCTTTCACTAGACTTTATTTATGTAGTTAAAGTTTCCCAGAAAACTCTGAAGAAGGTGAATTTTTTTACCAAGAAGTGGCAAGTGGTGGAAAGACCAGATTTTCATTTGATTTTGCCACTCAAATCTGACAGGTTTTTCGCGTGTAACTCTGGCCCATTCACATGATCTCATTCATTTGGTTTCTTTTTGAAAGGTGGTTTCTTCCTTCTGTGTGAGTTAGTTAGAAAAGACATTTTTTTATCATAAAAAGCGATGAGGTAAAAATTGGTAGAATGACTGTGGTTCCCTCACGGGCAGTTTCGGGTGTTTGAGGTGTCAGTGGGTTAAATGTTAATTTTTTTCACAGCCATTCAAGAAAGTTTATGCACTTCATCTTGCTGCCACCATAGCCCAAGCAATTAGTACTAACAATATGCTGGATAATGGAGTATCTGCCTTGAGTGAAGCTGTTCATATCCTGTGCGAGATGCTGGATATTTCTCATGCTAGTCTTCTGCTGTGTCGTGCCAGTGATATGTCGGACAGCTTTGAGCCAAGTGGTTCAGTGAAGGTTCAGTTCTTGCTGGCTAAGAGTCACTATCTGTTGGTGACAGGAAAGGTAAGCTTGCTAGTCTGATAATTATATTAATGTTGATGATGATCTTATTTTATTTACTAGGATGAGAAGAAAATAAGCCCTAAAGTGCGAGCAGTAAAAACTAGGCTTTACCAACACAATTTATAATTGGTCTATAATTTGTGTTGTTTATACTTACAGTCCATGTAGACATGTTTTTATGATTTGTTGCTATGCATTTGTACACATAAGCAACTTGATAAAACTGTACAGAAGATGTATTTTCTTGTCCTTGTTTCTCCTTAACTGGCCTATATGAAGCCTCTATTTTCATTTCACTTATGAAACCATTCCTTTGGGAAACAAAAGCATTAGAAACTAACACACGGTAAGAGTAATAAGAACGTTGCAAAACTCAAGCCTAATCCTAGATTATTCCTCCATTACTGCGCTGTTCTTCATTAGATATGTTATAGTTAATTTTTTATTTCAGGTAATTTTTGATTTTCCTTTGTTTCAAATTCATTAGCATATATTATCATACCCAAAAACAATAGAAAAATAAAAATTACCTGAGATAAAAAATTAACTACAACAGATACACGGCATTCATGGAAAACAGGTATAGTTTAGTGTAATTTTGAGTAGTATTTTAAAGAGACTCTTAGATTTGTATTTATTATTATTAAATATTGTTATGTAGTTATACTTTATATGTAATAAAAAACCTGATGAATTTTTTACCGTGTTAAAATAAAGATTTGATTGATTGATTGATTGATTGAAATTCAAGCCCTTCCTGAGACGTCATTTGCTGTGATAATAGCAGCAGTGAAAAACAAAACTGTTGGTTGAGTTTTAAACTTCAGAGTTTGCTTGTTATTGAACGGCGACAAAACAAATTCATGTCTCATGTTCCATGTGTTTAGCACTCAGAGGGAGAGCAGTGCTTGAAGGAAGCATTACAAAGTGATGTGTTCATGCAGAAGAGCTACAAGTCTCACTTACTTAAGGCTCGTCTGACGTATGTGTGCGCAAAATTCTCCATGCTCCCTGCTAAACTCCACAAATTTACTGTTACTTTGGGTGAGTACTATACTTGTAAACTTAACAAATTTACCAACTTACGTTTTCTACAGTAATCTGAAAACGTTGTTTTGAAATACTCTGTATGTAGACATGGACACACACTCCAACCATGATTAGTAATGGCCACTCAGATTATTACAAGGCAAAATAATTTTTTTTGCATGAAATTGGCATTAGTTTTATGATTACCAATAAAGTCGCACACAAGTCACAGATGGCCCAGACAGCCGGAACTTAACCTGGTTTCTCTAGTATGTAGCAACTAGGAATATTGCTACTCCACCCTGGATGGGATGTTAGTCCATTGCAGGGTTACCCACAGCATTTTGTCACTGGTACACATTTATACACCTAGCTAGCCCCAGTTGTTCAAAAGGTGGATAGCGCTATCTACCGGATAAATCACTATCCAGTGAATAAGTCTTAACAAGATCCTTTGTGTTATCCGCTGGATAGTGATTTATCCGGTGGATACCGCTATCCACCTTTTAAATGACCAGGGCCTGGGTGGAGAGAGACAACGTGGAGTAAAGTTTTTTGTCTAAGGAAACAATACGACGGCAGAGACCAGGCCTTGAACCACAGGCCTTCATATCTGAAATCCGACATGCTATCTAACCATTACACCACTGTGCCTCCTTTCTGATTACATGCTATCTAACCATTACACCACTGTGCCTCCTTTCTGATTACATGCTATCTAACCATTACACCACTGTGCCTCCTTTCTGATTACATGCCATTAAAAAAATAGAGACTTCATTGTTGTAGGGACCTAACTGATTGGATGACATAAAAAATGGGGATAAAAGTACCTTAGTCCAACCATTCGTGCTGTGTCCATACTAGTAAGAAGATCACAACATGAATTGGTCAAAACATTTTAAATGCAGCACATCTACAAGTAGACTGTGGTTATTTGTTACATGTTCTAATGATGCTCTAACATCATTTATAATTTTTCTGAAGATCCTGTTCTGGATTCACTGACTGCTTTGGAATGTGCACTGGATGGTTTTCACAAGTTAAGCCACATGGCTGAGGAGGTGTTTGGAGAAGATGTATTTAGCAGTGGTAAAAAAAAGAATAAGCCGAACAAAAATGTATCGGGTAGGAGAAAGTGAAAAAAAGTCCTAATTACAATTTGTAAAATATCTTAATACGGACAGACTCACTGAAAAGTACTGCTTGACAGGTTTATGATTGGAACGGCTATACTATAGGAATTCAATCACTGACTTAAAATGTTAATAGAACTATCTTGTACAGCATAACAAACAGCACCACAGCAATGCTCAATAGCTTTCATTTGAATTGTCACACAATTATTCACAGACTCAAATACAAGAACCACCTTGTACAGCATAATAAACAGCACCACAGGAACATACTGCTTAACAGCTTTCATTTGAATGGTCACACATTAGGATTTCATTCACAAACTCAAAAGTAAGAACCACCTTGTACAAGATAATAAACAGGACTTACCAAAGGAAAGTACTGCTCAGTAGCTTTCATTTGAATGGTCACACTTTAGGATTTCATCCACATTTTCAAACATAAGAACCACCTTGTTCACCATAATGAACAGCACCACAGTAAAGTACTGCTCAGTAGCTTTCATTTGAATGGTTACACTTTGGGATTTCATCCACAGACTCAAAAGTTAGAACTCCATCTCTTGATGTCAGGTTTGATCCTAGGAATGACATCCACTGATCTTCTTTTCAGATTAAAGTTGTAACAGTCTAAGTTTTCTTTAACAAAGCTAGAGATATAATTTTACTTTCCAAAGACATGCTGTGTTTCACTATGAAGTATCATGTTTTGTTTTCATGCAGCAGAGGGGCCGTTCATATTGTCAAGTACCAATCAGAGTCTGTTCCACTTGTCACTCCTTGATGAACTTCTGTCTTCGTTGTTACAAGTTGGTCAGTTATATGCTCACCAGGGAGCTGTGAGGGAGGCCTTCAGGCAGTTTGTAGATGGCCTTTCTCTGGCAAGACACTTTTCTCTGCCTTACAGGTAAATTATGTAGGTATGGTACAGCTGCCCTTAAACCATATTAATTTGGGTTTTCTGATCAAATATTCAATCAATTCAACTACAGTCATCTCCTGCTTTTACAGACATCTTTAGTTCCACTGTTCAGTGTTCAGTGTTAAGACTTCCATAATACTAAGAGTTGCCTCTAAGTTAGGCTTTCCTAGATTTTATTTGCCCATAATTTAAGTTTTGTTTTTTAATACAATTATTTGTGAAACATGTAAAATGAAATAAGCCTCAAAAGACTGTCCAAAATCTGTGACAATGGTGGTGCTCAACATTTGGAGACAAATTCTAGCCTTAAACAGTTATTTTTAATTCTCTATGTTTTAGAATTGCAGACTTTCTTGTCAACATTGCACACTTGGAGCTTAAGCAAGGCAAGGCAGATAAGTGTGAAAGCCGACTTGACCAACTGAAGGGCATTCTTGAACCAGTTATAAAATCCTCCAACAAACCCAAACTTTTCAAAGAAGGCATTCAAGAACCACTGTTTATTGAACATCCAGAAACATGTGAATGTGTAAGCTGTATTGATGCAGCACTTCACATCATATTTATTAACTATTTTGTAAGTGTTGCTAAATATCTCTCATCTGTATCAAGACCTGAGCAATCAATATACATCTTGGAAGTTGCTGAATCAGTTTGTCTATGTGCTGAGCAAAAAATGGCCAAATGTCTTGAGAGGCTTGACATTGTTCTGTGTGGTAATGAGTCTGGTGAAGCCACTTTGAAGGAAACAAAGAAGAAAGGCAGAGCAAAGACTGCAAAAGGCAGAAAACAGAAAGATGGCACAGCTGTGCAAACCATTTCTATTCCACAGTTAATGATGAGTCAGTATAGTGCCATTTTGTACTGCATGAATGCAGAACTGTTACTACAAAACGGAAAGGTTGAGAAAGCCAATGATGTACTCTCAGGAGCATTGGAAATTGTGTGCTGTGCAGAGAATGTTACTGGAAACAGTCCTGTGCACTTGTTACCCATAAAAGCCTCCTTGCTTCATTTGTATGGTGTAACTACGTTGCTTCTTAAGAAGGATGGTTGCATGGATTGTAACTGGTTTTCCAAAACCAAGTTAAAGAGTATTTCTGTTGAAAGAACACTTGACATTTCGGATAGTGTGACAGTTGATGTAGCTGAAGAATGTGAGGTTGAGAAACCTAGGAAAAGTTCCAGCAGAAGAGGTAGGAATTCAAAAACTGCAGAGAAAACAAGTGTGGAGGATACCAGCAAGCCAAAATCTACAAGAACAAAGGGCAGAGGAAAAAGCAAGAAAATGGAGGAAACACTCACAGAATGCGATGAATCTAAAGCAAATGCTCAACAGAAGACAAAGGGACGTAAGAGACCAGTGAAGTCTGACAAGCCACCTTCTAAGGAAATGGATGATATTCAAACAGGTATGTTTATAAATAAAGTTACTAGATACACTGTAAGTACCCATACTTCATTATCTTTAAAACAAGAACAATGAGGTGGGGGGAGGAGTTAGGGGGAGTGCGGGCTAAGAAACCCTGTGATTGTAACAGATATGTGGTGTGGAAATAAGTCTGCATAAAAGAGTTTAGTTTTGTAAAGTACCTGCCATGCAGTGTTGATGAGGGGGTGAAATGTAAAAATTTAGTTTTGTCAACTAAGTCAGTAAGGTATATTGGCCAGGTAAAGAGATTCCAAAGCTGACTTTTTGAGTGTAGATCATGAACCCTTCATCAGTGTAAATCCAGGGGAATCCTCCCTGATAAATTATGGAAACCACCATTTAGGGTATTTGCGAAGGCTGAGAGACAGAAATGCTTATTATCAAGTTTTTTTCTTATCCTGTGTGTCATTTACATTCCCAAGTGAAAAATTTCATCTGAATATAAAAAAAATGTTTAGTGTGTCACACAGGCCCACCAGGCTGTCCTACATGTAGTGACCTGCATTTACATGTACATGTGATGACCTATCTTAAAGATTGTTTCTTAAAAATAATCATGGCATATACTCTTAACATTTCTCTTCAGTTCCCAAATCAATTGAACAAGCCATCCAGTACTGGAATGAAGCATTTGATCTCTGCCAAGTTTGTCCTCCGCTAGCTCTGTTTTCTGATGTCTGCAAGGGATTGGCATTTTGTCATGGAAGATCGGCACCTGAGCTTTCCATGTACTACCTTAACTTAGCATCATCAGTAACACTGAGACATCAGGCTCTGACAAGCACTGGAAAGAGAATTAAGTAAGGGTGCCAATAGTAAAGTATACAGCTAATGCAGTCTGGTAGAAAAATCTATTACTATGGAGGAACCTCCATTAGGTGGACACTATCGGAATCAGGAGAAGTGTCTGTTTAATAGAGGTGATAATTACAAAGATTGTATAAGCATTTTGGCAGCTGGGACCAGGAGAAGTGTCCCCTTTATAGAGGTGTCCCAAAATGGAGGTTTCACTGTTCAAAGGTCACTTTTGCAAGCTGAAATAAAAATGGTTTAAATCATAAATTGTTTAACACAGTTGGCATATAACCAACCAATAAGGTTGATTGTCCATCAGCCTAGTGAAGGTCTGGGTACTGGCTGCCTTTGTTGCTTTAAGAAAGAAACTGTAATTGTTTGTTAGAATTAAAGTACATTATTTTAACCACATTACATTTTAATATTATCTGCCTTACTTCAGGAGAACAGCCAAAGATGCAGCAGCTGCCTTGTCAGTGGTATGTATTACACAAGTCCTAACTTCATTTACGTTAGAAATTAAAAGGCGCTGATGATAACTTAACTTTTTCTAATTTGTAGAAGGTCCTACATATGGTGGAAAACCTTAATACTTATTAATTCATCTAGTACTTCCTTTCAATAAAAAGCCGAACACTGTTTGAAATGCAAAATTCCCTCCAGTGATAAGCTTCCCCAAAAACTAAAGCCCACAAAATAGTCCTTTGAACAAATATAAGCCCAGTGCTTATATTCGAAAATTTAGAGTACTTAAAGTTCAGACCTTCATTTAATTCGGTTTCTTCTTTCTCTCTCAGGAACACGACAGAGACATAAAGCAACTTGTCAAAGAACTATCGTCTTTGTCACTCGATGGTAATGCATGTGCTGGTGTTGCACAAGAAGTTAAGCACAAGTTAGAAGATCTTTTAAAAACTCGAAACATAATGAAGTTTAACTCACATGCTAACATGAATGAGAAGTCATCATCTCCATTTTCACCTGATGAAATTGCTCTTTTACAGAACATCCCAAAAGGTATGTTATTTCCACCAGACAGCCATGTTTATTTGTTTGTTTTTAATTTGTGGTGGACAATTCAATCTAACATTTGTAGAGCTTAGAAGACAGCGACATTCAGTGCTAATTCATGAAGTGGAGAATATTTTTTTTGCGTGTGGATCTATTGCATGGATTATAAATTATTATAGTAATAGTTAGTGAAAACTGGAAAACAATTATAGTTGTTTATTTACTTCCATAAGTGGATAATTATCATGTACAATTATAAAAATGATGGCACAATCAGGGGCGTAGCTACCTGTACACATGTACACACGTGCGTACCTGAAAAAAGTCGGGAAAAAAAAGAAGAAAGATTTGGGACTTGAGGGTGGGGGAAGGAGGTAGGGGGGGTGGGTGTTACAACATTGATTGTGCATACCTCTGAAAAAATCCTGGCTACGCCCCTGACAATTATTAATGAATGTTGATTTGAAGAGTGGAGATTAAATTATCTTAAACCATTACTGTAAAATTCCAGTTGTAAGCCCGCCTGGTTATAGGCCCACCAGTTTGGTAACAAAACATTATTTTGGTTATACTTCCTCCTATATATAATTATATCACAGCTCCTCAATGGCAATTTTTTAAAAATGGTTACACTAAAATGACTAAAACAATAGTTTACAATCTTTATGATAATAGTTTTTGCCTCCCAGCCCAAAAATCCTTACAAGCCAAAAAACCTCATAAACCCAAGGCTTACAACTGGAATTTTACAGTATCAGAGTAGATGGTCAATTTTAGAGTGAATGCAATTCTTGGAGTAGTTTAATCATTATAATGGTAATTTACGGAGTAGAAAATTATGTTAATTTATAGAGTAGGCAACAATAAATAGTGTGTGTTACAAAATTATGTGAACTCATAGAGTGGACAGTGTGCACCCTGGAGTCCTTTCAACTGCCTGGAAGTGAAGAAAGAGAGCTGATGATCTGTAGGTTCAGAGCTGACTCTGAACCTGTGCTTGTAAAGATCAACACAACTACAGGAGAGAAACACATCAAAGACACCAATGTATGTTACTTAAAAAGTGCAGTTCAATAAATGCTATACCCACGAAAGTTGAAGAATTCATGCAAAATAACATGGAATTCTTTTGTACAGTGTTGATCAAACTTCTGCTCATAAAAGACATGCATACACCATTTGGAGCATGTGTTTTATTCTCTGAAGCATGAACATACATGTACTTATGCACAATTTTATACATAATTATACAATTTAATTTTAAGAATACAAATTAACAAAACTAAAACATCTTGACAAAACGAAATCACTTATAAGTCTGAAGTCTGTAGTGGTTCTCAGTTTCTCAGGAAGTGAATTCCAGAATTTGCCAACTGAATATCTAAAAGAGTGAAGGCCATATACATAGAGTCAAAATCCCATTGCTCCTTAGAGAATAACCAGTACAATAGCCCAATTTCAATATATTAAAATTCAACTTGAAACAAAAGACATCACTACGAGGCTTAGGGGAATGATAGTAGGATTTATATGGTTTATTCCCCTAAGCCTTGTAGTGATGTCTTTTGTTTCAAGTTGAATTTTAATATATCGAAATTGGGCTATTCTATAAGTATGTTAACACTTCTTCAAATAATTAGCACCGTTATGATCATGCATTAGGCCAAATTCATTAAAAAGTGGCTTTATCCGTGATATTTTCAATATATTTTTTTATAGTCAGATGATGTAGTCATGGATCGTAGTAAACTGTTTCAGTGTAGTGTGATGGAGGAGTTTAATGAAATTATGACTGACAGTGTCAAGAGCATGAGCGTCGACAACACTTCAGAGTGGTGGGCACAGAGAACCAGACTTGATTCCAAAATGAAGGTGAAACATCCAGCTGTCTGCTTACATATCTTCACAGGAAATTGTTATCCTCCCCTTTAAACAGTCAGAAAAACAATAAATGGGAATTAAGTTACAAATTTGGAAGATTCTTCTTTGTCTAATGCAGAAATGACATATTATCTTAGAAAGCCTCACAATAGGCTGTCATGATCTCATGTGGGAATCACATGTGAATTTTGGGGTTGAAAATTACCTCTGACATCATCTGCCATTTGGTTGAGTGACTTTCAGAATGTATCATGTTCTGTAAAATTCTGCGTTGAATGGGCATGGGACTCACTTGCAAGGTTTTAACCAGAAGGGCGTCCGGGTGTCATATGAGTTGACAAGTGCATCTCTATCTCTGACCATCAATAACTTCATTTTTGTATGAAAATTCTACTTTCAGAACCTCTTGGAAAGGCTTGAGTCATCCTGGCTTGGAAGATGGAAGGGGGTTCTTCTTGGTCAGCCCATCAACAAGGATCATCAAAAATCAACCATATCCATTGCCAGGCGATTACTGGCAAAAATTACTAATTTGTGTGGATCAAAGCCCGATATACAACTTCTTGAGGTAACGCCAATTTCTGAATGTTACGTTTCTTTAATTGTCCCTTCTAAGTTTGCAATAAGTCATTGTTCACAACGTGTATTATTTTGGGTCTTGTCTCCCAGCTGCAACACTTAATCTCTTCTTGCAAAAGCTGATTCCCATACATTTTCTCTCTGCCACAGATAGTTTGGTGGTATACCAAGATGTAATTAATGTGTACGTTTTGATGATTTTCTCTTCTTACATGTTTCACTTGTTTGTTTGTTTGTTCTTCACTATTTAAGCTATAGTTAACTTATCTGATTTATTGCACAGTCTACAGGCAGAGAGAAATTGCAGTTATTCCAAAACTATCTAAGCTGTAGTTAAC
This sequence comes from Dendrophyllia cribrosa, assembly GCA_024195265.1. Classification (NCBI taxonomy): domain Eukaryota; kingdom Metazoa; phylum Cnidaria; class Anthozoa; order Scleractinia; family Dendrophylliidae; genus Dendrophyllia; species Dendrophyllia cribrosa. The sequence continues at coordinate 3,930,295 of JAJLRJ010000007.1, forward strand.
TATCATTATTGAGGCCATAGTTACCCTAGGCTGATTTATCAGACAGTCCGCCAAGAGGCAGAGAGAAATTGCAGTTACTCCAAGACTGCCGCATCAACGAGGTTATAGGTAGTGAGACACATGTATCTGGGGTAGGCAGTTGTTGTTCCACATTCTCCTTTGTTGATACTTCAAGTGCACTTATTTAATATCTTTGTCAGGTTCTTGTGGATTCCTCGTCTCACTTGTCAAGAAAAGAGACAACTGATGCAATCGCTGAGATTACTGGCATGGATCCTGCCTTGCCCTCTTTGAATGAAGTAACTGGATAATTGTTTCTGTTCGTTATTATTTAAGTGCAATTTTGCTCTGTTTGACGACTGCAGAAGTATTGCATTTGCTTCTTGTTTTTTTTTCCACTGGATCCTTTTTTAGTCCAGCAGATATCTACACTAACTGTTGTGTTTTTATTTTTTAGATTCTTGACGAGTTTGAGGACCTCACCAGCAACTTGGTTTCCTGTGGCAACAAGGCAAATGATCAAAACAGGTGTAAAAAATGTTTTTATGTTTGTTATTGCTGTTAGCACTGACAATATGACTACACGTGACCATAGGTTTTGGCAGAAATTTCTGGAATATTAAGTTAAGTCCAGAACCGTTTTTCTTTCACAGGACTGGAAGCACCTCAGAGGAGATGGTTTCTCGGCATCCTGTGATCCTTATTCTTGGCAAGGTGAGAAATATATAGTGGTTCTCAGTGCAGAAAGCAAATTATAGTGTTTGCGAAAGATTTACAGAACTATATATTTTTGTCGTTGCACAGGATATCCAACACCTTCCTTGGGAGAGCACACCCATGTTGTTTGACCATCCTGTGACACGAGTTCCATCTCTGCAGTTTCTTCTGTCAAAGGTAAATGTGGGGAACAGTGTTGCGTGACAAAAGGGAGTCTGTCAAGTGTGAGAGTCTTGAACAAAGATTTTGTTGGTGACTGACCTTTTTACAGCCTGCGTCTGTGGAGGACATCTTCTTTGCCTCAAGTGCAACATTTCAGTTGATGGTTTTTAATTGTAACGTCTTGGGTTTTTGACACTTAACGTATGTCATGATGGATGGCTTTGGAGAAGATACTAATACTCCCAGTTTCAGGATTCAGACCACTTCCAATTCAATTCAATTTCATTTCACTCATATTACTACAGACTATATAGACCATAGACTAAACAACACACTAAAACAGAAACAAAAAATACAGGTAGTGGTACTTATACTGTATATTTAATTTTATCTGGGATGTTTTTTATCCCGTGGTAGTCCTTTAAAACCTACGTGACAGGCATTTTCGGCAAGGAAAGAGATAAATGGTCATAAATCTATGGTAAGAGTGAGGACAAGTGTAAGAAAATTGAGGACAAAGTCTTGGTGAGAGTGAATGTGGAATGAATGTTGAGCCATGCAGGACAAGTGATTCAAACGGGACATCAGATAATTAACCGTGTGGTACATTTTTGTGCTGAGGACAACCCATAAATTTCCTACACTCTCATTACATGAGGCGTCATGCTCTTAACATGACTTAATTGGCTGCTTGTGTCACAGAATGTCTAGTCATGCAAAATACGTCTTGTAAAGAATTTAAGGACTGGAGTTTGCATTAAGAGTACATTGCATTGTGTTGATTTCTTATGTCACAAAGGAGTGATTTTTAATGTGGTATTTTTAGGTATCATGTCAGCGACAATTAACAAATGTGGATCCTGTCAAAACATTTTACGCACTCAACCCACAGAATAACCTTCCTAACACACAGAAGATGTTCCAGAAGTGGTTTGAAAGGTACGAAACAAATAAAATCTCATTAAACCTTGTGGAGCACTTGAAAACTAGAAATAATTTGACAATTCCAATTCCGTGTATGGTCATGCTTTGGCGGTGAACTGTTTTTGGTTTGGTTTAATTTGTAGTGAGGATGGATGGCAGGGCATCACGGGAAAGGCTCCAACACAAAAGGCATTCAGCAAGGCATTGACAGACCATGAAATGTTCATGTAAGTTGGACGAAAAAACTCACTGTTTTACATGTCTATATTAAGAGATCCTTGGGTTGCACAGGTGTCCTACAGAAAAGAGAAAACTTGCAGTTAGTATCCATAGCTTTCTTATGTCACCTCTAATTAACGGAACACTTATACTATAAAGTATATGCCCTCTGATCGATCAGACAAGTTTGCAAACTTAAGGACCATAGTGGCATAAAACCACCCCAACTTCCATTAAGGGGACACCATCAGGACCAGAAGGAGTGTGCCTTTATAGAGTTGTCTTAATAGAGGTGATAATTACAAAGATTATATGTTGAGTGTTTTGCCGGCTGGGACCAGGAGATGTGTCCCCTTATAGAGGTGTCCCTTTAATAGAGGTGATAATTACAAAGATTATATGTTGAGTGTTTTGCCGGCCGGGACCAGGAGATGTGTCCCCTTATAGAGGTGTCCCAAAGTAGAGGTTACACTGTATTTAGCAATTTTCAAGGTGACAAATACCCGCTTTAATCACTGCTTAATCTCGTCATTCCAGTTATTTTGGACATGGCACTGGGCGGGAGTTTCTCCAGGGAGATGACATTCAGAGACTGGATTGCCGAGCTGTCACTCTGCTTATGGGCTGTAGTTCTGGCAAGTTAACGGTGAGTGAACAGGGGTGGAAAACGATATCCCCATAAAGTGTTAGTAATAAGGCATACACACACAAAAACGTTTGAGCCACTGGCTGGGTTAGTGTATTTGGTAGACAGACATAAAGTAATTAGTATCTCCAACCAGCCATTCAAGACTGTGATATCGGCGAAACTTCATCAGTGGCCTAAGGGATGAGCTGCTACTGTCTTGATTTTGTCATGATAAAAGGAATGAGTAAAACACGTTCTTGAATACTTTTAAGTATCATGGTAACTGTGTGTGAATTAACTGATTTACAGGTTTATTTACCTTTTTTCACAAGGTTGGTGGTGAGTGTGAACCTAGAGGAATGGTTTTAAATTACCTCTTAGCTGGCTGGTGAGTGTTTGATATAACTTCCCCGTTTGTGGGTCTAATTGGACATTTCAGTCAGTTGTAAAATTATTTGCAATTGAGACCAGAGATCACTAGTTGTCTTGGGCGAATCAAACGTGGTAACTGTTATTTAAAATAATGCTATGATGTATGTGGTACTATTATTGTTTGGGAGATTTAATCCACATGACGAAAAATGAACCAAAAGCTGCCGAGGCAGTCATCCTGCTAAAACATGTTAAAGTTTTGTAAACCACTGGAATGTTCTTGGGGCATTTTATAGCCCAAAGGGCATGTACAAGATTAATATGGATTATTGAATACATCTATTGTAACACCACTATTAAAGGTATTTGTACGATAAGGGATGGTGAGTGATTTGATGTGTTCTGTTCACCTGCAGCCCAGCCATTGTCGCCAACCTGTGGGATGTCACTGACAAGGATATAGATCGCTTCAGTGAGTCACTTCTGAAACAGTGGCTTGAGCCAGGTACCCACCTTTCATTACCAGAGGTGCTGAGCCGATCGCGACAAGCATGCAAACTGAAGTACTTGATAGGAGCGTCACCTGTGCTGTACGGTCTACCAGCTTACATCAAACAGTAATTCCATCAGTTCAGTTGGGTGAAAATTGCAGATATTTTGAGGCAACGTTTGTGACAATGTCTTATCGGTGAAGGTGAATTATTTGGAACCTCGTTCAACGGTTTGCATTGAAAGACAAACTGGGTTCAGTGTGAGTAATTAAAACTGAAGAATAGTAACAGACCATTTTCATAATCACTATCACCACCATCACCATCCTTAAGCGTGTTCAAGATGCCTGGGTCTATTGTCACACATTTATGGTACACTTCACAGGATGGGTATCTTTCCACAATTTTTGATCTTATATTACCTCTAACTATTATTAATATATCCTAAATTATGTTCAAATTGAAAGGTTTATATATTATTAGGTTTTAAATCAGCAATTTATATCAGAGTGATTCATCTCAAAGTAAATAAGAAATATTATTGTCAAGATGGTAAATCCTAACCTCTCCTAAAAAAATTGATACTGCTAAAAAGAATGGGTAAACTTTCAATGCGTTTTAGGGTAGGTGAAAGAAAACTTAAAACTGTAAATGAGTTCATTGAAGTGAAGAAGAGAAGTACCCGATAATTTTTTTCAGCTATTCGCTTTTTTGGAATAGATGGCTGTTAAACGGAATTTAGTTACAAGATGCTTGCATCCTGGTTAAATGTAAAATTGTGTTATTTAGTAATTTACGCCAGTAAGGGTGATTTTTACATTTTATTTGTAGCGATGTAAATTAAGCGCACTACATCCGTGACGCCGCATGTAGTGATAACTGTTCAAAATAACTGCCTCAAATTAAGATGATATATTCCTTTTTCTTATTAAAGTTTGCATTATAACTTTCGGTTTCAAAGTCAGTTATTTTTATTGCAATAATAATTGAGGTACCATCTAGAACTTCAGTGCGTCCGACTGGAGATCAGAGGAGGTCTGTGGCATAATTATGAGCTTTCAGCTCTGTGGTCTTACCCAATCCAGATGTACTTTAAAGTGTGCATTTAAAATGTTTGAAAAACCTAAAAATTGAAAATACTGGTAGCCAGGTAACCCGTATGAGTAGTATAGGGCGCATGTTTTGCTCTGTATTTTTGCGGAGGAATCTCATTAATTTGTGGGGGAAGACATTAATGTAGGTGACATAATAAGTTATCGTGTTTATCTCATGAATAAAATGCGATGGAATTGCATTAAAACGGGATATACAATAGCTTGTGATGTCACCAACGTTACTGTTTTCTCTGCAAATTAATGAGATTCCTCCGCAAAACTACGGAGTGAAACATGCGCCCTATACTACTCGTGGGAAAAGGGATAGGGCAAGTTGCTTCGTCTACGGAACCTGGAAATATTAAAGCGCTGCCCTGAGGATCCGAGGCAGACTTTCATTTTTACACGTGGTAATCTACTGTGGCCAGAAATCATCTCCTGCTTTGTGAATTACGGCCAAAGTCATTGCTTTGTGACTTATGCTGTGTTCACATCAGCACCTAAACATGTTTAGAGTGTTTCAACGAAACACGTTTCCTGTAAACATGTTTGCAATTTCATTGTTCACATTAGTTGTTAATTTCAAAACACATTCCACGCCTGCTTCTACATGTATAATTTATGCTGTTTTACAAAACAAGCATATTATAATAAAGCTCGCATAAAATCTATATAATTACACATGAACCGAAATAAAATAGAGCTTAAACTCACTGTTGCATGAAATGTCGTTTAATTTCATTTCTCAAGCCCTTCTGGAACGAAGGGCATTGCAGCGTTCAACAAGGAGACGACATTTGCGCTAACGTGTTTTGTCTGGCTTAGATCGAAACTACCTCGTGAAGTAGTTTCAATCATGCTCAGAATAAACATGTTTCGATCATGATTCGCGCAATGTGCCGCCTGATGTGAACAAATTTCCTAGTGAAACATGTTTCATTCGTAATCAGACTAAACATGTTTCTCCCCAATGTGAACACAGCATTGGTGAAGTCAAAACCTTGACTGTTTTTGTAACCTTATGTGCCATTCTGGCATAAAAAGGCCGAGTGAGTGAGTGCTTGACTGCCAATTTGTAATGTTTCAATCAACAATATTATTCTTACATTAGACAGTGCTGAAAATAACAGTCTGTCATTGGAAATTCTCCGACCAAAATCCTAAAATGTTGATTTGACATTGTACATTATGTACTACTGGGGGGTTGACACAGACATGTTGTCAGAGTACCAAAATGACTTAGCTTTCGTCGTGAAATTCCAAAAACACTAAAAATAAGAATTTATGCTGTTTGTATCGTCTATTTTGCTGTAAAAGGCTCTCTCTCGATCTTTGAAAATCTAGAAAAGGCTATATGATTTTAAATCGCCCCATAATGCATTGTAAATCGCAAATTTTCTTATAGCATGTCATGTATGCTAATGGATTGTGTCTCAGGGAAAATCCGAAAATGCCAATGTCTGACCAGTTTGTAGAATGTCTGATCAAAATGGAGGCTTGAAAGGACTCTTGTCCTAAAGTAAAAAAAAAATTTCAGCACTACTCGGAGGGTCCGATGTAGCTCACAGTCACTCTGTCCTCTCCCTTTCCAATGTCCTTTGAGTTCTTGTTCTTGATGTCATCTGACCATTGAATATTTCCACCAATCTTGAGCGGTTGTTAATCGTTTTTTCTCCATCAGAAATTTTTAGAATACTCTGATGGTTGAAAACAAATTAAACGGTCATGTGACGTCAAGAACAAGCCCTGAGAATCGGACTATTATTGGAGTGGCTGTTTGTTATTTGCTTTATCTGATTACCAATCAGATGCACGCTTAATCTACAAAACTCTCTAACTCAACTTTTTCAGACTTTTATAAGCGATGGTTACCTACCAACAAGTCATTGATCAATATCGGCTTTCTAATGTACGACTTTTTTTTTAATATGTTCGGAGAAACCTTAAAGTGCCTATCACCCCTAGAAAGTTATTTTCAGAATCAACTCTATGTACATTGAATTGTTGAATGGTAAAATATTTCTTGTTTTGAACGTCGCGTTTGTGAGTTACAGAGATTTGAATTTACAAAATGCTAATTAGATGACGTCAACCCGGGAATTTGCCATTATTTCTACGTCAATTTACAATACGCAGTTTACAGCTTGGGGATGATTAATTTGATAAATACTAAAAATAAACTGTGGATAGTCAATTGATTCGTAAAAAACATTACTTGGAGGTGAAAACAAGTAGTTGTATAATAAATTATTCCCGGGTTGACGTCATATAATTAGCATTTTGCAAATTCAAATCTCTATAACTCACTAACACGACGTTCAAAACAAGAAATATTTTACCATTCAAATATTCAATGTACATAGAGTTTATTCTGAAAATAACTTTCTAGGGGTGATAGGCACTTTAACCAAGCTGTATACACCTCACATTTATCTCTCACACCAAATCATAACTTAACCCATTGACTCGTAGAGAATTTGCAGAAAACGGCGATTTGAATCCATTTAATGCCGTTTTTTGACTGCTGTGGAGGCAAATTGCTAGCAAACTGTCCAAAACGTTGTTTGCAACATGAAAACTAAGCTTCCTTTTCGGTCGGGGTCAAAGAAATTGACGTTTGGTTTCGGGCATGCGCACAAAGCAAAACACCAGAAGCTTGACTTTTCGTTTTCTTCGTTCTACTCCCCGTTCTTTTTCGTTCTTATTCCATTTTTCCCTCTCGATGCTGGCCTTTCACTAGACTTTATATATGAAGTAAACGTTTCCCAGAAAATGCTGAAATTTTTTAACAAAAATTGGCAAGGGGTGAATCAAATCCCTTTGATTTTGCCAGTCAAATCTGATATGTTTTTCGCGTGTAAATCTGGCCCAATTCACGAGAGCTCTCTCATTTGGGCACTTTTTCACATATTTCTTCCTTCTGCTTGAGTTAGGTACAAAAGACATCTTTTATCCTAAAAAGGGATGACGTCACAAATGGTAGAAGGACCGTGGTTCCGTCACAGCCGGTTTCGGGCGTTTGAGGTCAAAGGGTTAAAATTATCCATGTTAGACTGTGTTGTGTGTCGAATTACTATTGCAATGAAAGAGAAGAAAATAAACAAAACATATATTTATGAAAATTTCAGTTTATTTGCATTTGGGACGTGACCAACAACAGATCAAGCATCATAATCAGAGAACACCTGAATTACATTCTATGTTTAAATATGAGTTTAATGTAGTAACCATGTATAAATAACTAGAGACTGAGATGTTTCATTACATGAACACTACCGTGTGTTTTTAATTATTTTTACCACTATCTGTAACAATAACTAGAAATATGGTCCAAAATTGTTACCATTTCCAAGAAACTCTTTATAATTCAATTTAGCCTTTTAAACCAGTAATGATAAAATTCCCTCATTTCTTTCTATTGACTATACAATTGCATGCTCTTACCTTAACTTAAACATTGTAGTTTGGAAACGTGTGAAACAGTTAGGAGAATTTTGTTGCATACCTTGGGACAGCATTCTAAAAAATAGTTCTTTTCTGCACCTGGCATGCAGGCTAAAATATTTTCACTTCGAAAAGAAAACGCTTTGTACTCAGCACTCTCAAAATGTCCCGGCAGCCACCAATTTTGCCACCTACAAGCGACTATTTGTCGATAAGTTCACTAATTTTCCCCAGGACCCCTTTGGATTTGGTCCTTTCTGTCTACCACTCCGTTTATGTTGCCTGCTACATACTGCAAGAAATCTTGAGAGGGCTGTGAGCTCTGAGGTTATATTATCTTATATTGTAAAATTCATTAATAATTCATAAGGGTACTAACAAATAGAAATAAGCCATTCCAATCAGATACAACTCACTAGTGAGTTGTATCTGAAATGTAAATTAGATACAACCACTAGTGAGTTGTATCTGGAATGTGAATTTCACAAGTTGTTTACTACATTTGTGTCCGTGTTGTATCGGCACTATACATTAACTCGGCTGCGCGTCGTGATTGTATAGGCCGATACAACACTCCCGCTCATGTAGTAAACATTACTTATTATTAGTACAGTGGTGAAAGAATGCAAACAAGACTATACAGAACAAGTTTATGTTGATTACGTTCATTGATGAACCGAAACACAGATGAGAAGTCCAGCTTGGCATATCCCTTGTTGTACATTATTCAGTATATCTGATACAGAACAATCATAAATTATAAAGAACATGTTAATGTTGATTATTATCTTCCTTGAGATATTGAAACACAGATGAGAAGTCTAGCTTGGCATATCCCTTGTTGCACATTATTCTGTACATCTGATGAGCTAGTGAGCTCATTGGTGTGGGTGTCTTGGTTGCTGTGGCAGCACTCTGAGCGAGTCCCAGATCCTGCAACAAAAGACATAAAACTCAGCTCACCCTTAATCACCCCTAACAGTATCCAACTTCCAAGTTGAAAGAAATTCTTAATTCTGTTTTGTAAAATAATGAAAAATTAACGGCATCTTAAAGGGAGGGTTTCACGGTACGGCGCATGTGCACGCTATAACGTAACCGATTTAAATTCATTGTTTAGACCAATCGGAAGCAAGTACATAACTCTGGTGGGAAATTTGCCCGTGAAAATGTCACTGATTGAATGGATGATTATACATAACAATGTGTGCCATGAAAGCCACCAGAGCGTAGAATAAATCCTTCGGGTCAAAGGTTTTATTCAGTGTTGACTTTGTCGGTGTAATCCATCAACATTTTCTGTGAATTTTGGTTATCCTTCGTTTTGTTTGGACTAATTATAGTATGTGATTATTGAAGTAAATGTGAGTGGTTTTTTAACCAATAAAATTGGTAAGCAAGCGAATAAAGCATTTAGATCTGAAACCATCCCTTTAATATTATATAGACTTCAATTGAAATACAAGCATTTCTCTCATTGAGAAAAACAATATCTTGACATTATGAAGATATCAATTTTATCTTCAGGTTAGCTGCCATGTTTGCCTCATTAAATGTCAAGCAAGCTAAAGGGTGTTGGTCTACAATCGAAACTTCTTTGGATCTTCCGCGGAATTCTTCAGACATCCTCAGCAATCTTCAGAAAATTTCAGAAAAATGATCGGAAACAACCTTCGGACAGTATTCAGAGAGAACGTTGTTTTTATAATAACATAATACATGGCGACTTGATGATATGAAATTTCTTTTCAAGTGTTCAACTCAATGTAACAAGTGAGAGTTGAACATTCAAAGAAAAATTTATATTAAAGAAAGTAATTATCAATAGCTAATTCATTTAAATGGTTGCATACTATTACTACATCAAATAAGGCCAGGTTTGAGTCTAGGAGTAAAAAGTTTAAAACAGGCATAATTAGTTCACCCACTGGCCTTAATCCAGAAAGGAACTGCTAGCAGTCCACTGACCCAAGCATAATATTAACTTTCAATTTTAAAAAAATTCTAGTTTGCTTACCTTTACCATGAGCTGTGATGCAAAACCTCCTTGGTAATTGTTACTCGAAGGAACGCCTTCAATAACTCCAGGGCATGGATTGTATGTGTCGCTGGACCAACAGCGTCCAGTGCTTGTGTTAATCACCTGTGCAATCATTTCTGGTTCCAGCCCGAGACGGACAGCAAGATTCATAGCTTCTGATACTCCAATCATACTCACCGCAAGCAGTAAATTGTTACAGATCTTAGCAGCCTGGAAAAATGCAAAGTGCAGGAATTGAAACTGTGCATTTCTTCAAATGAAATCATCAAACACTGCTGCTTTGTTACCCAGGTGCCACTTTTTTCCTCACAAGAGGTCATGCAAGGGAGCATGGGAACGTTTTTTGTTGAGTCTTCTCCTCCCAATAAGCACCTGGCTACGAGACAGATAAGATTAGACTATGAATAACCTGAAAAATGACAATTTAAACTGAAATTAAATGTCATTGTCGATTGATCATCTAGGGCATAAAAATTTTAAAATGAGAAATTCAATTCTCTGTAATAATATTGGTAAAGTCTACCTTCTATAGCTTAGAAGGAGGTCGGACACTTATTGAGAATTATATAACGTAATGTCGACACTTGGAATTTTATTTTCAATAAATTTTTAAGCGTAAAAAAGAAAATCTAAAATCTCCACTCAGGATTGAACCTGTGACCTCAGCTAGGCTCAGACTTACATAGCCTACCGTACCACAGTGCCACTTAGCTTCTCGGGTTGCTTAGGCCTAAATTTAACTATATAAACTGCTAACCCCAACCTCAACTGAAAGCTAACAAGTTACTCTGTTATATAAGTCTCAATAAGGTGTCCGACCTCCTTCTGAGCTATGGAATCTAGACTCTTCCGTAATAATTGTTCTACAAACAGTAATATATACCATTTTTCCCTACATCTCTTACTCTGACAATAAAACCAGTAATTTAACAACCCTCCAAGCAACCATTTTACTCACTTTAAGGTGCCATGATGACTACAAGTATGGCACTGGCAACCTGATTCTCAAACGATTTGCCAACTTGGCACAACTTGGCAGTCAGTTGCCCAATGGCCACTAAAGAAAAATTTAACTTGGAGGGATGGTGAATTTTTAAATGCACCAAGGTAAAGTCGCACAGGAGCCACGGATGGCCCACACGGCTGGAGCTTAACCCCATTTCTGTAGCATGAAGCAACTATGAATATTGCTACTCCCCCCTGGATGGGATGCTAGTCCATCGCAAGGTTACTCCCAGCATTTTGTCGCCGGTGCCCATTTATACACCTGGGTGGAGAGAGACAACGTGGAGCAAAGTTTCTTGTCTAAGGAAACAACACGACGACAGAGACCAGGCCTTGAACCACCGACCTTCAGTTTGAAAGTCCGACGCACTAACCACTACACCAGCCGCGTTTGTTTTTAAATGCACCTAGCACTGTAATAATTTTTTTGTATTGAATTATAATATGTTAATTCTATTTAGTTCTCAGTATAAATGGATGTAACATACATGTATACTGACAACTAAGAAGAATTAATTATTGTATCACTCAGGGCTGTCATTAGTACCTGTCAGCCGGCAGTTTTGGCCAGCAACTGCAGTGAAGATGACCCCCAACTCAAAGTTTGAACATGACCATGGAAGGATGTTTTGAGTTTTATGACCACCTATTTTCCATGTGTAGCTGGCAACCTTCAACCCATCCTTGTTCGCGAAAGAAAAGAGTTCAAGATAGCCAGAAGACTGTCAATAAACTGACAGATTTCTGGTGTCAGTGCGCAGGGTCTGCTTTTTATTAGCGGTACATGTAAGATTTTTATGCGATTTTTGTCATGCACTCCAATGCAACTTTTGTTACAAGTGTAAACTAGCAGTGATTTCTGTGCTAATTTGGGTACGATATTTGCTGCGATTTCCCAAAATCGTCGCCATATTGCACCAAAATCGCCGCTAGTTCACATAAGCAGTTTGGAGATGCAACTTGCATGCGACAAAAATTGCATTGAAAAGTGCGACAAAAATTGCACAAAACATCGCCTGTGTAAACAGTCCTTAATACAATTTTCTCCAGAAGTAGGATAAAAACCAAACAGTGTTTGTCTGAGTATTCTCACCTGCCCAGTGCCTGATGGCCCAGTGTGGATCACATTCTTGCCCATGTGTTGTAATATTTTCACTGCCTTTTCATAAGCTTCCTCTTTACCTCCAACCATGAATGTTAAGGTTCCAGCTTTAGCTGCCGTCACACCTGCGGCAATGTCCACCAAAAAGGGAATGATCAAAACAGTTTTTTGCCAACCCTATTTCTAGTGCCTCTGAGTGTGTACCTCCAGGATTGGAATATCCAGGCACACCTAGATGGGTGGGGGAATTTAAACCAAAAACCTTCCGCGGGGGATCGAGGTATGGTTGATTAGTTCACTCACTATCCAGAAAGGAACTGCTAGCAGTCCACCCAAGCATAAAATTAACCCTTTCACTCTGAGAGTCAATATGAAATTAAGGAAACATAATATGATTGATATGTAGATCTGATAGATATGTAACTACTTACATGTAGTATGATAGATATGTAGTTCAGTAACTTTTGAGTCTGTCAACGAAATCCTAGGGTGTGACTTTTTTGTCCATTCAAATGAAACCTCTTCAGCAGTACTTTTGCATGGTACCATTTGTATTTCAATATTTTACAATATTAAATTTGGGATTTTTCTTGAATTTTTAGGGTTAAAAGAAAAACACTGGTAGATTGGACAACAAAAATAATTTTCTTTATATACCTCCAGAGACTGGTGAATCCAGAAATGTTGCTCCTTTGCTCTGCACCAGTTCCCCCACTTCCTTGGCGACAGCCGGTTCTATTGTACTGGTATCAATCAACAAAGATCCAGGCTTTACAGCACTGAAGAAAATAAAAATGATATTTATGGAATAAACAACAACATAACAAAGTACTGCTTGGTATATTTTAAGTAGCTTTCATTTGTCAATGAATGGTCACATTGTACAGAGACTGCGTTAACGCAGAAATCATGCATTTTTACGCAAAAAAAATGCATCAGCAAAATTTTAATGCGTCCCAGGACGCAAGATGTTGGCTTGAAGAACTCAATCCACTTACTTTGAATCTTGAATAGAATGCTTGGGACCCCAATTTGACCGGACATGTGGGTCCGAGGACCCAGACTGAAAAATCCTAAGTGCCATCCCTGATTTGTAGCTAGGATTTCATTGCTAGACTCAAAAGTTACTAAGTGCCTTTAAAGTCACCTTTGCAGGCTTTTAACACTGTGCCAGTCCTAGCATTAGTGCAAACTATTTTGGGACTGTTTAGAGATTTGGCTCTGATGGCGAAGGGATCAAATGCCAAAATAAAATAAAAATGTTTTTGACAAATGTCATCATCAGGGTAGTTGTTAAAAGCCATCCAAGATTATACATTGTTTTTATAACAAATTATTCCTGAAGGGAACAACTCTTACAACATACCGGTACTTTGTTCCATGTTGGGTGCTTTTGTTGTATAATTAGGCCTTGGGATCTTGTAACACATAAGTTACATCATTCACAGAGCCCGCTTAAAATGGACCCCTGTTGATGCAGATTGTTTGCATAGTCTAGGTTTCACTGTAATTGAAAACATTTAAGTTTTATTTAAACTTACCTAAGAATCCCATTTTCACCACAGTAAACTTCTTTAACATTTGGGCTGAAAGAGGAAACAATATACATTTCTCAATGTATTATATAGTTAATTTTAATATTCAACTTCAATGACTTATTTTTAATAATAGGTTGGCTCAAATTAGTAAGTCACCAGTCTGCCACTTAATATGATATGTCCAGGATTGATCGCAATTGCGAATTTTACGATTTTTCGCATCACTAGGCCTGAAGCCAGTTCCTCAACAATTTTTCATTTTTACTTGCGGATTCTACGAAATTTGCAAAAAATCCCTAGATCAATGATTTTTCACAAAGTAAATTTATTTATTTATGTTGAGTTGACCTCAACCTGACAGAATATCCCTATGCTTCAATTTTTGCAGTTTCCCTATAACAGTATATTTATTTTATTAGTTAATGTGGAAATTTCTCAAAGTGACCAATTTCTTGATTCTTATCACTTAGCCACTTGACAATATAACCATATTGTACAGAGAATTGATGAACTCTAGATCTCTTGCATCTAAAACATACCTAGATGGTAACATGGTGACAATTGTCGAGGTCTTGGATGCCACTTCACTGGGCGTGGTAGCTGTTCCAGCACCCAGTTCTTTCAGATCCACTACTGCCTCGGGAAACACATCGTGAACTAACACTTTATGTCCCACATCCAATAGATTCTTAGCCATAGGACCTCCCATGTTACCCAGGCCAATGAAACCAATGGGTTCTTCCTTAAATAACCAAAACAATAGACAAGAACTCAAATTAATTTGTGTTTTATTTTTACTGTATTTTTTCACTCTATATTTAGTACAGGAGATTAGGTTTAGGTTTAAGGTTAGGTTTAGGGTTAGGGAAAAAGGTTTTCAGTGGTACTTGTGGGTTAAACAGAATTGAGAATGAGAGGTAAAAACCTCGTAGGATTTTAAAACCTGTTTTAAAACCCCATGACACATCTTAACCATGAACAATGTCACACGAGCCGTGTTATATGGCATTTTAACATGATGCGAGCAGTGCAACAACAGTCATAAGTAAGAGTTATACTGTAAAATAACCCATTTCCAAGTTGCTGTTAGCCTCCTTTTCAAACTGAGGCCAAGTGCAAAACCATTCATATGGATATGAGTTTTCTTTCACATGAAAATAAATAACACTTATATCCATATGAATGGTTTTGCACTTGGCCTTGGTTTAAAAAGGAGGCTAAGAGCAACTTGGAAATGGGCTATTGGCCTGAAGAAGAAATGATAAAAATTATGCTGTCCAATACTGTGAATTAAGGTGGCTCGACTGGGTTTTTTGGTGACACAACATCCCTACTTTGAACGGCTGATACTTCACTGTCTGAGCTCGGTCAGGCAAGCTGCTTCACACATATACTAGACATGAAATGAACTTTCCAAAAAACTAGATTTGAGACCGCAAAGTTTGAAAAAATTCTATGAGAGCATTTTCAAATAAAATTGGGTTGAATATTTCCATCAAAAATTTAAAGATTCGCATTACTTTCTGTTATTTCGTCGATACCAGCGTTTTCCTGACAAATTAAAACAATATTTTCACCGTATATTATTCATGTGTCATAAAAGTACCTTCCTTGAAAGTTTCATCCTGTTTGCTTCACTAGATTTCAGTTGATGTGATCAGAAGCAATGTGTCAAATATGCTCATTCTACTCACAGAAGTAACACTTTTGTTAGGGAAGCGTTTATTTAAAAACTAGTCGATGAAATTTTTTTAAAATCTTTTGATCTAAAGTTATACATGTAATGCACGACCTCTGTAAATTTCAAGTGCATTGAATCATTTTAAGGGCGCGAAATACAATTAAAACTCAGGGGACGTTTGCATTCGTCTTCCAAAGTTTCATTGCCGTATTATTCGTTGACAGCTGGTTTATTTCAGGACTTTCTTCTTTGTCTACATTCTACATATTTGTAGATATTTATAGAATTTTTACAAACTTTGCAGTCTTGAAGACATACATCTAGACTATAAGAGACATACAGTCGTTTTAAAAGTTTAGGTCTAGATGTTAAGAAAATTACCAATATGCAAAAACCATGACGTCATCAGATCGTTGTTGTGGTAACACTGATGACAATCAAATCTACTTTTTTGGACAGTTCAATTCATCTCTAGTTTATGTGTGAAGCAGCTTGCCTGACCGAGCTCGGACAGTGAAGTATCAGCCGTTCAAAGTTGGGGTGTTATGTCCCCAAAAAATCCAGTCGAGCCACCTTAAAGGGTTTAAACACGAAGACGCACTATAAAGGAGCGTACCTTAGGTACGTCAAGATCATTTGTCAATCAACCGCCGTCCCGTACGGACCTCTGTGAAAATTTGTGGAGAATAAAGACAGCTTTTGGGCAATCTGTCTGTGTGGTTTACTTTCCTTTGTTTGTACTAGTCGCTTTTGGCAAACCCCATAACATTTTCATTACATTTACATTTACAACACAATGGAAGAATTTGTTAATGTTTGGAATTATTCCTTTGAGAATTTCGAACTTTTATGACGCTTATTTCAGAATAAAAACAATGAAAATTAGCTCACTCAAGCTGAAACAGGGGCAGAGCTATTCCTTTTATAGTGCGTCTTCGTGTTTACCAAAAGGGAACAAGTAATGTTTAAAACACGAACAGCAGTGTTTTATCAAGTTTAAAAATTCGAGCGCAAAGCGCGAGAATTTTTAGACTTGATAAAACACGTGCTGTGAGTGTTTTGAAAGTTTTGGGATTTTAAAGTTCTGAGGAAAAAACTAATCCATGAAAAATGCTATACCAAAGTTGACAGGTACGGTGCATTATACGTCTAACAATTTTTATTCATTGGCATTGAACGAGTAGAAATAAGCAGCTGGCATCTCTGAACCACTCGCTTTCCTACCAATTTACACCTGGGCGCTGGTGTCATTCAAATAACGGCTTACTTGCTAAGTTTTTGGTTGCTTATTTGGTTGGAGAAGATTCCATATAGATTGGCAAAAGCTACACATCGTAAAACAGTACTGAAAAAAAAAGTTAAAGTCACCATTTGTTGTGTCAGTTTCTGTGTTGATAATTAATTAATATTCATAAGTCCCGTGCAGTGTCTTTATATCTGATAAAACACCGCATACTAATAAGGATGAGGTTTATCGATATAAAGTCACTGCACGTGATGTATTATCTACCATTTGATTGGGTAATGGCCTTATGAATTATTAATGAGTTTTTGAAGTCATTGTAAAGAGATCACTGTTCTCACTTGTGGTCCATACCCCCAGACACACACACATTATTTAATCCTAATTGATTCATGATTGTTTTTTGGCCAGAATAAATTTTGGTACAGCCATCACAAAAGCGACAGACTCGTAAAAACGTACCTTTTCAATGTTTCTAATAATAAAATATTAGAACCAAGAAAATTTGAATTGCTAAAATTCTAAGCTTAGGTAAGTAATATCGAACATCAAGTTAAAAGATCAAAGGTCGCATGTTCTTGAAATGAAAACTTGTACAATGTCGTATACAAATTTGGTAACTTCTCAATATATCAACAACGAAATGAAATACAACAATACCTCGTTCTTTTTATCCATTGTTACGATAATTTTTTCTTTTGTGGAATATTCAGACTGCTAAGCCATTGTTGTTGATATATCGAGAAAGGGCCTACAAATTTTGATCAGTTATTCTGTGGCAAGAACGTTACAGCAGAGGTTAGGGGTAAAAACCTTTACAGAAAATAATATTTTCCAAAGAATTTTGTTTCTGTCTTCCACGTGTAAACTATTGTATTTTAGTATGAACACAATAAATGTGCACAGTACCTGAGATGGCCCGCCATCTGCAAGAGATCACAAGGTTGCTATTAGAATTTTATAAGATCTTAATCGATATTACCTTACTTCGATTTTAATTACACAAACTTACTTGAATATAACCGGCAGAATACTGCTCTTCGAGCAAAAGATCGGAGAACAAAATTGGCCCGACAAATTGTTGCCATTTTCACCCCAAGTACTCGCTCGATTTCTCGAGAAGACCATTGTGTATGCTACACAACTTGTCCCTTCTGAGTCACGTCGTTGCCTCAACCTCGTTCCCAGGGTCTCTCTTCTTCCCGCCCCCTGGAGCGAGAGAGAGGCGGGAAGAAGAGAGACCCTGGGAACGATTCCCAGGTTGTCGTTGCCTGTCACGTAATGGTCACACAATCCGCCAATGATACACAATAATATGTGTAAATAAAGTAATAACCCGATATACTTATTATCGCTGGTCAAGGCAGGCGGGCTCTGGTTCCAATTTCGTTGCAGAAAAAAACATGGCTGGTTGGTCGAAAGTGGCAGACTTTCTTCAAAGATCAATCACTTTTACTTGTATGGCAGGCACAGTTTATCTTTTAGTGTTCACTGGGAGGAATTACCTGGCTATGCGTGAAAAGAGATTAGCAAATGCTGCTGCTATCGAAGCAGAAAAAGAGAAAGGCTTGTCCGAATCTGGAGTTGTACCTAAACAAGAGTAAAGCAACAACCGAATTAACCAAGGTAGCATTTATAATATAGATGAACGCCTACAATATAGTTTTTGAGGTTTTTTGAGTGGGCTCTTGTACTCGTGCATGATGGAAGGGAGGGAAGAAGGTGGACATAACATAACATTTCATAGTATTTTGCTCGCTATCTCGATTCCTATTGGCTGAGCGTATACGTCGGCTAAATCATGCTGGAAGGCTAAATTGCAGAATATCCTGCAACTTATGTCGTTGAAAAACAAAAGTGCCTATTGTGTTATGCCTCGTTCTACAAACCATTCCGACACATGTAAATGAAGTCGTCAGGAGTTGTGGGGTATTCTGCATTTGCTTCTCATGTTGGCCAGGGAAGTATAGCCAGTATTATTTGGGCCAGATTGTCAGCTTCTCTGAAAAGAAATATTCTGACACCCCATGTGATAGGAAAAAGTGCCAAAATGATGTGTTTTCCCTGTAATAGTAATAAGCCATCCCCAGCTCACACACACACACTCACTGCAGAAAAAGCTCTTTTGACAAAAGTATGTGAATCCAGGAATTTTTCAGTGGCTTATTGTTTAGACATTTTTAATGGCTTTCTTCCCAATACTAAAACTGACTTCTGATCTTAACTTTGTTTATAGGACCAAAACAAACAAGAATAAAGCAGGACTTAATTAAAAGAAGCCAACAACCACATTTAAACCCTTGAGCAGTGCAATATGCATCGGGAGGAAAAAGAACACCTTGTGGATTATTTAGCTTGGATGGACCTACAGACATAAAGTGTCTTTAAGACATGCAACCATAAATTATATCTCATTGAAACAATGTCCCATTTGTGATGGTTTTGTTTATTAGTATCATGTGTTTAGAGCAGTTTTCAATTGAGTGTCGTAAAACCCAAACCAAAGTAATTACTCTGCCAATCACAGCAGTCATAAACAATCCAATGAACCAATCAGAGCTTGAAGCAATTACATGTCGGCGGCGCCAAGCGCAGGAAAACACGTGCGAGCAAGTCATGATTGGTTTTGGTTTTACTTCTGATTGGTCGATAAAGTGGCACGAGATTTTTTAGCCAATCACAAAGCGTAGCAATGCAAAACCAAAGCAATTGTGCTACTGCTCTAATGCATTGAACTTGTAAGTTTGAAAATTTCAAGTGTTGTTCTCATCAGGAATTGATGTTGATATTTTTTTAAATAAATGCTGCTTCTTCTTGGCAGTAGTTTGAGGAAAGAAGGTACTCTGTTATGATCACAGTGTGTTTTATGTGCATAGCATTCCATGCAATTGCCCACTCCAGAAACTATTAAAAATACTATAATACTTAAAGTGCAGGTTTGGGCGGTGCTTGATGTAAGCCTCATTTTTACAATTTCTTTTGTTTTCAGCACGAACTGCACGTGCCATGCTTCATTTTCATGGCAATTTGCATATGGTGCACATTTGTATGCGAACACAATGCTACGTCCTAGCGTTCCTTCGTGTACTCTGAATTCCATTGTGCCATTCTAACAAAGGAGACTTGAATAATTACACCCCGGTGAGGCTGAGCCTGCGCATAAAAGAGTATTATGATATTTTTCGAAGTAGCCAATGGGTAGAACAATACTCCTAGTTGCCTCATTCTAAAGAAACTGTTAAAGGGGGGGTAGGGAGCTTCCCTGCATAAGCTACATAGGTATGTTATGCCCTGTGGTCTGACAATGGGTTTAGATTTTTGGCTCGAAATGACGATTTTTTAAAGGCAGGTCTGAAAACGGGCAGAGAAAATTATACAGTTCAGTCTGAAAACGAGGAAAGGTTTCGTAAATTGGGCCGCAAACCCCAACAATTTTTTTTTAGTTTCCTCACACCCCTCAGCATACACAGACTCGAAATAACGCCAAAGATTCCTATCCCTTTCCTGCCTAAGTTTATCGTTCGTGAATTTGACTCTTTCCTTTATTTCTTGGAGCTCTCTAATTTGCACGTTAGCATTTCCAGGGTCGAGCAATATTTTTAATTAATCGTCCCCCTCGATAAATCCCCCCCTTTGAATGATCACCCCCTTTTGGAGTGAAAAAATTAATAATCGTCCAGGCTATCATTCGAGGAAATGCGATAACATAAGTTATGTCCAAATCAGGGGGGTACATTTTTATTATCTTAATGAACAGAACTTTCCAAGACCATTTTGGTGGCAAACGTTCATTGAAATTGACCAAATATTGACCAAAGTTATTAATCAGAGGTCCACTATACTAAAATAGCGACTTAAATGAAATTCAGACCTGGCTACAAGCTAATAAACTTAGTCTTAATATAAAAAAAACCAAGTATTCTATTATTGGTAGCCATAACAAGTTGGCTAATTTAAACCACCGGTTTGATATAAAGATTAATGAACATTCTCTAGAAAGGGCTAAAACTTACAAGTATCTTGGCATTGATTTGGATGAGAGCTTATCGTGGGACTCCCATATTAACAATATTGTTAAAAAAGCATCCGCTGGCCTCGGGGCTATCAAACGTGTCAGGAATTTGATTCCCCGTGAGACTCTTATTATGATCAAAAAGCTCTCATCCAACCATACTTTGATTATTGTAGCTCCGTATGGGGCAGTATAGGTGTGTGTCAGTCTGAGAGACTCCAAAAACTCCAAAATAGGGCTGCACGTTTAATCACTTTCTCTGACTTAAATGTTAGATCTTCCACTTTACTCGGTGACCTTGGTTGGGATTCTCTGGAGCGAAGGCGTTCAAAGCAACTAGCAATTATTCTGTTTAAGACTCTCCACAATCTTTCTCCGACTCGTCTAAATAGTGTTTTTAAAGCTACATCCAGTGTTCACTCACATAATCTAAGAAATTCAAAATACAACCTTTTCGTTCCTAGACCGAGTACTGAAGCAGGCAAACGAAGTTTTCAATATCGCGGTTCTGTTCTCTGGAACAGCTTACCTTTGAGCGCTAAGATACAGCCCACTCTTAGCTCTCTTTTAAATCATGCATTTAATTTTTATCTAATTTAATGATAGTTAATAAAGGATAGTTTTTATCGTTTTTAATACAATTTTATATAGATAATTAATTTAGTTAGATAATTTAAATTAGTAAAGTACTTAATCTATTGTTGTTAAAAAACACGGCTCGATGGAAGAGCATGTTTTATGAATTGACACCGTGTATAAATAAAGTTTACCTACCTACCTACCTATACTGGGTCTCAGACATTCAAGGGTTATAACTTCATTGTTTGTATTGTGCCCAAACGTCTCTCTTATTATGTAAATAAGCGCAAAGTTCCAAGAAATCCGAAAGCTAACAAAACATTCACTATCATTATGGCGCGCAGCCATCCACACATTTCAATCCTTCTGTTAACTGGGGTATTTGTTATTGCGATTTTCTGTTTCTGTTGTAACAAATGCCAGTCTTTCAAACGTCGTAACATGGGTGTTTCAAAATTGGACTCGAAGTTTGTACTGTATCACCTAACAAACACATGGCAGTCTGCCGCGGGAGGCGTCACTGCGGCTGTTGGTGAGTGATGATCTCTTAGCGAGTTACAAAATCACTACGTAGCCTTTCTTAGTTAATAGCAGAGTGTTTGTTACATCTCCGTTGGGAAAAGAACTAAGCCAAACCAAATTACAGAATTTCAGAATACTAGGCCAGTTTTTGCTTTTCTCTTATGACAATTTAGCATAGGGCCTATCGTGTTTCGCCTCGTTTTTAAAGCGTGCGTTCCCAACAAAAAACGTCGTATTGAGCGAAGGTTGGCCTGCCGTATTAAATTATGTACATGTACTTGTGATGAGATCAAAGTCAGTTTCTCAAATGTGTGAAGAAACGAGCATAGTCATTTGGAAGCATGTTAGCTCGTGTGGAGTTTATATTCGCTCCCATCGTTATAAATGTCTGTTTACAAGCATTGTGAACATTAACTTTTATTCCTTTCTTCGGTTCCCTTTTAGCTGCAGAGTTCCGTTTTCAGAACTCGTGACAGATTTTCCAATTTTATATGTTTTGCAATCCCTGTCAATTAAGTTTCTCATTGAAACTTAAATAAAGGCCCTTCGAGACTCCGTTCGAATCAGCTTCGCATGCATTGAAAGCGGAAGTAAAACGGAAGTAGATTGTATGTTAGGGACCGTCGACATATTCACAAGTTCCCCGCTTAACGTCCACTAGACGTTAAGGTCAGAACCACCCCACCCTCCTCCTTAACGTCCACTTAGAATTTTCACCGTCCCGACGTCGCCTGGAGCGACGTTTTTCAATAGTCGGGTGAATACAGTTTGCGAGACTACTGATGTGTGAAACAACAAACATTATTTGTAAATGGGCTTTAGAATATATAAAGACTGAC
This sequence comes from Dendrophyllia cribrosa, assembly GCA_024195265.1. Lineage (NCBI taxonomy): Eukaryota > Metazoa > Cnidaria > Anthozoa > Scleractinia > Dendrophylliidae > Dendrophyllia > Dendrophyllia cribrosa. The sequence goes on from JAJLRJ010000007.1 coordinate 3,952,908, forward strand.
AGTTCCTCGTACCTGTTTTGCTAAAACATCTTTGTGTCCACTTTGTGCCTTTTCACGGCTCTCTTCTAGGATTAAAAACTAACAATTTCGTACTTGCCCAAATGACGCTAACGCTAACGTCCAAATCTCGACGCGGGGAACTTGTGAATATGTCGACGGCCCCTTTCCGGGACATTTCAAGGAAAAGTGGAAGCTGGAGTTGCCATTATCAAGTGGTCTACAATAACAAGTAAACTGTGGTGGCCAACAATTTTCAACAGTGACTAAATCACTAAGTCTGGGTTCGTCATGAAAACACATCTACACTTACCGATTATCGATGATAGATCGCAAACCCATACGATTGCTAATGATCGTACGAGTACATAGCCTGTGAGCAAGCCTCCTCTGCCAAATCCAAAAATTGTGAATGATCATTTCCAGCGATTGACAGCCCGTGTTTGTTTGCTGGCAATCTGAAAGCCTTGTCCAAACGAGACATCTTGTTTGACATTTCTGGAGTATTTTGGCAGCCATGTCAAGGAGCTGCTACGCCCCCGGGGCTACGCCCAACCCGCCATTTTGAACAAGGTAGTCAAAGCGATATTCTCTATTCGACTCACGCAATACTAAGGGATTACATGAGATTCAGCAAGCTGTGGTGCAAAACTATATACTTATATTAAAAATCTAAAAAAAATTTGTACTCAGAGCGTAATAAAATATGTAAAAATCGAGAAATATTTCGTTCGGCTCTCCCGAATTTCATCAGTCTCAAATGAATAATGTCAATCCGGGTGATTATATCGTGCTTGTGGGGTTCTCGAGGGGGTTAAAATAGTGTCAGAGTGAAATAGTGAAATAGTGTCATATATTTTGGCTAATTCAAAGCCATTGTCTCTGTTCAAAGAGGGCTTTTTTAACTTTATCTCGATTGCCTCCCTTATGCGTCGCTTGAAGGTGTTATTCTCCGAGGCGAGAACTTTTGTTTCGCTAGCTATTTAACTCAGTATTATAGCGCGAAAGCGCGCGTGATATCGCCTAATACTTAGCCGACGAGACCGTAGGCCGAGTCGGCTAAAATTAGGCGATATCACGCAAACTTGAGTGCTATAATAGTTTTATAATTCAACACATTGATAACAAAGCACTGTTTGAAGAAAAACTATCGCCGACAAGCGACGGAGAATAACACCTTCAAGCGAAGGATGTCAAATTCGGACAAAAAAAACCTAAACGGTCCCTTTATGCACTCCTGAAGCGAAATTCGGGGTCACTTTGCAACAATCCCATCAATGGTCTTTAGCTAATGTTTGGGCGATTATATTACAGTGAAACCTGTATTAAGCGGACCCCATATAAGCGGTGAGCGGACGCCCTCTATTAAGCGGACACCAGCTTGGGTCCCGAAATTTTCTAATTTTCTGTAAATCGAACCTGTATTCTGCGGACCCCTCTATTAAGCGGACGCGGACAGCAACATTAGGCCATTTTGTCAGTTACACGAAACCTGTATTTGGCGGACTTTTTTTTTTTTTTTAGATTGCATTTTCATAACATTTTGGGATTATATCGTGGCCACCCTAGCCTCGCATAGGCAGCTTGATGGCTGAAAAAATCGCAGAAAAAAGTCGTGAGACTACACGTACAATTTTTACCGCTTTTTTTTTAATCGCATCGCTTGTGCGACATGGCAGACAAGACATGTTCCAGTTTGCCTCCAACTGTTACTGTTACTGTTGGGCTGAACTGTGGACTTCTTCTTCAACAGTTGTACAATTTTTGTCTTTATATAACAATTTAAAATCAGAGAATTTTGCTTACATTTGAAAAAAGACTGCTATGAAAGTATTAATGAGAATTGTTTTTAATCCATTATCTAAAGTGTAGATTCCACGCCATTCCTGTGTTTTTTTTGGCGAGGGGATCATTTCCGGTCCGGGGATCATTTGCCGGCCAATTTGACGATCATTTGCGGGCCGGGATCATTTGCCGGCCTGTACAGTTCGGGAGAGCCGAACGAAATATTTCTCGATTTTTACATATTTTATTACGCTCTGAGTACGAAATTTTTAGATTTTTAAGATGCTTCCATGCAGAGCAGGAAAATAATATTTTTGATTGTATTTTCTCATACGTTTTGTTGGTTTTTAGACAGGGAAAATGCGGAGAAGAACTACAGTAAAAACTTTGCTTATGGTTGTTTGTGGCAGATTCCGATACCAAACATCACTTTGGATACGACATTTACACCGGAGCAAGAAAAGGTTGTACTTATGGAGCTATTTAACCAAACAGATGGCCATAATTGGAAAAATAGCACTCTTTGGGGAAATGACTTTGTGTCACACTGCTTTTGGTTTGGAGTCACATGTGATAACACGAGTCACAGTTACGTCATCAGCATATCTTTGTTTGAGAACAACTTGCGAGGAACCCTTCCAAGAAGCCTATGGAAGCTACGTAATCTACAGGGCTTGTGTCTTTACGATAACAGCCTATTGTCTGGGAAACTCGATGAAATTCTGTCTGCTAATATGACTGCCCTACTCCGTCTTGATCTTGCTTTTAACAGAATGTCTGGCAGAATTCCTGGTGAAATTATTGCAAGGATGAAGTCTTTGGTTAAAATACAACTCTGCTGTCAATTGGGAAAAGGGATCGCTGGCGAAATACCAAAGGATATTGGAAATTTAACGGAATTACAAGTCCTCAGCCTTGGAGAAAACAAACTTAATGGTTCAATACCAAAGAGCATTGGGAGGTTGAAAAAGATATGGTTTTTGGATCTTGAAACTGGTAATTTAAGTGGCGGAATTGAGAACCTATTTAGCGTGTCATCTTTGCGTTATATGCATATTTCTCTTGCTGGACTACACGGAAGTCTACCTGATGAATTTGGACTTTTCTTTCCTGCGATGATACAGTGTCTCTTATCGGGAAACCATTTTACTGGAAAAATTCCTTCAACGATTGGCAACATGACAAACTTACAGCACTTGGATTTGGCAAATAACCATCTTTGGGGACAAATACCAAAAAGCATCGGTTTTATTCCAGGGCTTCAAGTCGCCGACTTCAGTGGAAATCAGTTCACATCGCTGCAGACAGGAATTAAGTTTAAATCACAGTCATTCGAGGTACTTTTACTAGGTGGAAATCATGAACTCACTATGAAATTCGATACTTTGTTGGAAGCATTGGAGCCAATAAATGGCTCCTTGCGTATCCTTAACATAAGCAACTGCAATTTTTTTGGAACAATTTCAACGAAGCTCTGGGATTTTAGAAACCTGATCTCTGTGGATTTAAATGATAACAGTTTCTCTGGAGAGCTTCCAAAACCAACTGATAACTTTTTTATGGTTCTTCTTCATCTTGATGTGTCTGCGAACAATCTTTCGGGAGAAATTCCTGCACAGTTTGCCAGACTACAAGTGCTGCAATTCCTTGACGTTTCAGGGAACACACTCATGCATGAAACTGAGGAGGATGGAGACATCCTGCCTAACTTCATGAGGGCTGATTTTACAACTTTAACTCGCAAAAATCGATCAGACAAGTTTAAATGTCCCAATGCTCGTCTTAATTACAACGATGGAGTGGTGGTTTTAGATCCTCGATATCATCGTTACCGTCTTTGCATTTGTGATATCGGATACTACGGTTCAGGAAAAGACTGCTTTCCTTGCATGAAAGGCGCTGTGTGTAACGACCAAACGCTTCACGATCAACGCATGGTTATGGATGTGGGATATTGGCCATCGTCAAGGAGTGGCCAGAACGTCACCCATCTTGTAAACTGCGCACGCGTGTTAGGTACCAGCTTACCAGGAAGCACGCCATGCAACCCATTGGGAAAATGCGACTGTGTAATTAATGTCACAGAGCATACTAGACCAACAACCGTTTGCAGGACATCTTGCCTTTGTCTCGAAGGCAGTAAAGACCGTTTTTGTTCACACTGTGAAAAAGATTATTATAAACAAGGAATCCTTTGTTACCCTTGTCCAAAGTCGGACAGTAGCGTGTACATCTTGGTAGCCCTTATTTTGACCATGGTGTTTATAACTGTTGTCTTTATTCTCTACAAAAAGAAACGCCTTCTTTCAGTTTTGATCGCCTTTACCCAAATCATCGTTTTGTTTGTGCTAGCCATGCTTCATATTATTCCAGGATGGTTTCTGGAACTCAATACAATAGCCCTCGTGGTTGGTTTAGCCGGACGAGGAAAGGCGTCACGCGGAATTCTCAAGATCAGCATCTTTTATTTACAGACCTTGGATGCTCTGATTTCCAACAACGATAACATTTGGCCCAGGGAAGTCCTCCAAGCTCAACATTACATGAGTGGTGTGTTTAACCTTCGTTTCTCAGGTTTTGCTTGTGTCTTTCCAAGCTTATTCACACCACTCGGCGAGATTTTATCCCTCATCCTCCTCCCTGTCATCTGTATTTTGTGCATTTGGTTGTATTTCGCACTCGGGTGTGTAATGCGTAGACTTTGGAATCCGCTCGACAGGCTCTTTCCATCACGAAATAACTGCTTACAACTTTCTATTATATTACTTAACCTCACTTATTTCCCCATTGTGAAGAAAACAGCTTCTGTCTTGGCTCACTGCGACGAAGATAACAGTTACCGCTACTTGCGTGAAGCACCATGGCAAGATTGCGAAGGTCCAATTTACACTACCCTACAGAGTTTAGGCTGGATCGCGTTGATTCTCTATGTGTGTGGTATTCCTTTAGGAGTGTTTTTACCGCTTCTGTGCATATATGTTCGAACAAGAGACAGACTTACCCCCAGAGAACAAGAGACGTTAGACCTCTGGCTAGGTTCTATTTATCTTCCTTACAAGAAAGACTTTCATTGCTATTTTGAGGTACTCTACCTAATAAGGCGCATGCTCATTGCATTCTCGTTTTCTTTCATTCCGAGAACATCATCATATCAAACCATTGCAATTTGCTCTGTTCTGTTGGCCAGTCTGTGTTTTCAGGTTTTCTTCAGACCCTTTCTTGATTCTTACCAGAAAATTCCTTTAGAAAACACAGCCGAGACTTTGGTACTTTTAACTCTGCACTTCTCGTTCATGAACATCAGATACGTGCTGCTGAACCCAAACGATTCCACGTCTATTGTTTGGATACTACTGGTAGTCAATTTGATAATACTCACCTTCATTGTCCTTTCTATAATCCTGCTGCTCGGGAGAGTGGCCCATGCCGTAACCGATGGTACAAACGACCGCCAAGTACCGGAGAATGCAGATTCCCCTTCTGCGGTGCTGACTGAAAATGAAACTTTGGATCCGGAATACCCACAGGATGCCCAAGCTCACGAACAGACCACTTAGTGGCAAAATATAAGGATTTGTCATCTCGTCCCCAGGGTCTCTCTTCTTCCCGTTTCCTGGAGCGTTGGAGAGAGAGAGAGAGAGGGGGGGGGGGGGGGGGGGGGGGGAGATGAGAGACCCTGGAAACGAGGTTGAGGATTTGTACTGAACTTTACCGTTGATTTAGTAGGCGAACGAAAAATGACAATAAAAAGGCATTTTATGAAATTTATAAATTCATTAAGTTCCTGCATGTTGATAAACCATACTTTGATTTATCAACGAAGTGTTATAAATGCTAGGTTTCGCAGTAACAAAAGAGCAGTTTTCAATTGAGTGTCGAAAGTAATTTCACGATTGCCTTGGTTTTGCATTGCTACGCGCTGTGATTGGCTAAAAAATCTCGCGCCACTTTATCAACCAATCAGAAGTAAAACCAAAACCAATTGTGACTTGCTCGCACGCGTTTTCCCGCGCTTGGCGCCGCCGACATGTAATTGCTTCGAGCTCTGATTGGTTCATTGGATTGTTTACGACTGCTGTGATTGGTCAGAGTGATTACTTTGGTTTTGGTTTTACGACACTTAATTGAAAACTGCTCTAACTATCAACACTTGCGATTGCATTGGTTCTGCATTTAATACTACTGATTGGCTACAAAACCTTGCGCCACTTTTACAACCAATCAGAAATGAACCAAAACCAGTCGTGACTTGCTCGTACAGGTTTTCCCGCGCTTGGCGCCGGTTACATGTATTTACTTCAAGTTCTGATTTGTTCATTTGATGGTTTGCGCCTGTTGTGATTGGCCAGAGTAATAACGAAAAAATAAAAACGGATTCATGTTTATCACTCAAAAATTTTTTACTTTTTAAAATAGAAATTAATTTTGAACTTTTTAAAACAGTTGAAGCCACCACCCATAGGCGTTTATCACGCGGCGGCCATGTTGACTCCCCGGAGAATAAAATGCTTTGTTTTTGTCCGCCTAGCCTCGCAGTGAAAAAGTTGAAAACGAGGTTGGGCGGGCAAAAATCTTTTGTTTTTATACAAAATGGCGGGGCGTGATAAATGGCCTATTGAGACCCTCTTTATAAGGCAAAATTTCGAGAACGAGTATCACCTGAGTGCGCGCAAAAGGGAGAGATTACCCTATTCCAGAATAAACTGCAGTTGAACCGGGTCAGGTTCCCAGTCACACAGAAACTCTATAATTTGCACTTCTCGTAAGTAGCCCCTTCTCCTATAGGAGGCACACTTGTATGTTTCCCAAGGGTTTTCCCGTACAGCTGCGCCTTGTTTTTTTAACCACATTCTTGGTTTGGAAATCCTGATGAAACATTTACTTCTACACAACTATTGCTAAATGTGAGACAATTTCAACAGACATTTGGTTTCAACAGTATTGTATTTGTCTTCAAATGAAAGTAAAAGTGAAAGATCTTTTGGTTAAAACAAAAGGCTTGCATTTTGCCATCCATTCATTGTATATGTTGCAGTTAATTTTTTATGTCAAGTAATTTTTGTTTTTCCTTTGTTTCAAATTCATTAGCATATATTACCATACCCAAAAACAATGGAAAAATAAAAATTACCTGAGATAAAAAATTAACTACAACATATACAATGAATGGAAGGCAAAAAGCAAACCAAACTACTGTTGAATCCTAGGGCACTTACCATTGAACTGATTGGCTGAACGGGTCATTTTGTAATAATTCACCTTTTTGGTGCAACAAGTCCATTAAAATAATGCATGCTATTTTTTAATTAACTGGTATGGATGGCCATTTCTGAAAATCAATGGCATACTGTTTATGAATTGGCTGGTCTAGCCAGCTAGTTCTGACAAATGATAAGTGCCCCAAGTAACTCAACAGCCAGGTGAAACACAGTAAAATCGTTTGAGTTATTCTGGGTAAAATTACAGCAACCTGCAAGCAGGTTCTTGTTTCCCTGACTCGTGTTTCTCACTGTTTCACTATGCTGGCTACCCCATTTTCATGGCTTTGCCACATGTGAGACCCAAAACATAAAAGCCTGCTTGCAGGCTAAAATTATTGTAATCGGTTGAAGAAGGGAAGACCGCTTTTGGTGAGAAGTTGGAGTTATCCAGGACTCATAATACTGTGATTTTACTGTAACAGTTTATTGATCCAAAAAGATCACTTGCATAATGACGCTTGAGACAGAAGTGTTTAAATTTCCAGTGCTACATGTAAGGGTCAGAGAAAAATGCAGACAGACATTCCAAACAGGTAATCAATTGTTTTTGTGTACTGATACCTCCAAAATAGAAGTGGAAAACTGTTTGAGTAAGAGATAGTGTGGTGCATACATGTGTGTATATGTGTGTGCAGTGCAGAGGAGGAGAAGGGGAGGGGATTAAAATTGACATCTGGACTATGAAAGACACTACTGCTTTTAGCATCTCTGAACTGGCAACATTTGACAGACAAGACTACCCCAACACTGTCACATTCTCACATTCCTGCCTGGGAAATGTTCAAATGCAGTCTCCATCCATAATGGCAAATCCAAGAAATTAGAAGACCCATGAGTAAAACGGTGCCTTCTATGAAAATGAGGGCTCAGCATTGTAGAAACTCCTCAATACTTCCCCCTAAGTCTTCATCATTTGGAGCTCGCCAGTCCAGTCCAGCCTGAAATGACAAGCAACTGGGATGGAACCCTCTGGAGACAAATCTCCACCCTTGACAGCATCACAAACATTTTTATTTTTGGCAATCTGTTTGGTTTCTGGCATTATCCAGGTCCATTTCTCTCTTCTTCATTATGTTTTCTCACCTGTGGAGAACAAGGAGTAAGTAAATAGTTGTTAATACAAAAAGTTGGGGGCCTTTCATTCCTGGTTTCCAACATCTCTTTGAGGGTTCTCTATTGCAAAATATTCAATAATAATAATAATAATAATAATAATAATAATAATAATAATAATAATAATAATCAATAACAAAATTCTTGATTGTGATTGGTCATCCACACACCAATTTCTTACGGTCTTGGGGGGTGTGCAATTACAGCTATTCAATTACAAAGTTTTATATTTGGATAGCTGTAATTGGACTTCTACGTTGCATGTGCATCAATCAGTTGCACTTAAATCGGTTATTTTTTTGCTGTTTTCCTCCTACTGTCAAAACTGATAGAAAATATCCTTGATGTTTTGAGTACAAAAGAGTGCATTGTTATTGATACATTTAATTAGTAATTGAACGCGGTACAATTCGGGATAAACATGCTTGTATTTCAAATTGTCCTCACGCTTCACGCTCAGCCAATTTAAAATTACTTGCCCTATTACTCCCTAAATTGTACTCTACTCAGTCCAATTACTATTTACTTATTTTTATGAGCAGGATACATTATGTTGCCTTCAGCTCTCCCAGCAGCTCATTTAACTTTAGGCTAAATGTTTGAAGTTCTCCCCTTTTGTATTTGAAAAATCAGTAAAAAAATTACTGTGGTTCATTTTTCCTTTTGAGAATTTTCTTACTAACTTTTCAGTTCAAACAAAATTTTGTGCATGATTAAAGATTATTATCACTTTTGTTCAGTAAAAAATCAGCCAAATCCTTGTGACACAACCCGTTTAAGTTACAAGATTCTGAGCAAAAAAGGAAACAGCTCAAAAAGTCACTTATGAAAGTTTTGCATAAAACCCTTCAATGTTTGTTTTCTATTCCTCTTACTTCACGTCACCTAGGGACTCACTTTCTACCCTCTCTGTTTCCGTCTAACATAAACTGCCTAAGTAGGTGCAACTTTTAAATTGTTTGTTTACGGAAGGTGGAGAAATGAAAACTGCAGCTATGAGAATTCCTTTAGAGTGTTCTTAAAGTTTTGTTTTGCCATTAAAGCAGGCAAAGCTCAATCTCTATTACATTCCATTAGCTACAGCTATACTTACAATCTTGATGATGTGTTCTCGTGATTTTTCATTCCCATGACAAGTATTTTCTTGGTAAGGTGGCTCAATTTTTACATCGCCCATGACAATGATGGTCTTACCATCCCACTTGACATCGTTAATTCTGTTGGCAAACAAGTATTGCAAAGTTTTACTTCTTAAGAATGTTAAAATGCAAATTTTATCCAGCGCCACATGAAAGTACTTCCCAGTAGCTTTCATTCAAATGGTCACACTCTAAGTTTTCATCCACAGACTCAAAAGTTAGAACCACCTTTTACAGCATATAATGAACAGCACTACAGGAAAGTACTGCTCAATAGCTTTCATTTGAATGGTCACACTTTAGGATTTCATCCACAGACTTAAAAGTTAGAGCCACCTTGTACAGCATAATAAACAGCACCACAGGAAAGTACTGCTCAGTAGCTTTCATTTGAATGGTCACACTTTAGGATTTCATCCACAGACTCAAAAGTTAGAACCACCTTGTACAACGTACATGTAATAAATAGTACTGCAGGAAAGTACTGCTTAATAGCTTTAATTGAATGGTCACGCTTAAAGGTACACTGTCCTGGCTGAAATATCGTGTTTTCATGATTATGGTTAGGGACTTGCTTTAAACTTGCTTTATTATCTTGAAATTGGAAGAGACATCACCAAAAGTGATAGAAGCAAAGAAATAAGAAATAAATAAACAGAATAACGGCTAGAAAAGTCAAAACTTCATAAGAATGACAAGTTTGATTTATTGACAGTTGGTCAAGAAATCAAATTTGATGAACTGTAATCCACTTCAATCCTTCCAATCCTGCACTTTATCTCCAAACAACTGTTTTTGTTTTGCGCTATAGAATCTTTTTATTCAACTAAGTTGTGTATTTGTTGGAATTTGGCGATATAACATGGAAATAAGCTAAGCAAAATTTTGCTATTTTGGGCGGGACAGTGTCCTTTTAAGTATTTCATCCACACAGGCTCAAAAGTTAGATCCACCTTTGTTCAACATAATAATTAACCCTTTAAGCCGTAATATCAAAATTTAAATTCTCATTTCTTGTCCCTATACATTTCCTATAAAAGAAGTGGGGAGAAATTGTTTGGGTATATAAGAGAATTCATCTTTTGTGATCATGTTCTTAATTCTCATGACTTTTTTGATTAATAAGGCATTGATATTACAAGGAGAAATTTGATGCTGATCACTCTTAGGGCTTAAAGGGTTAATAGTACCACAGAAAAAAAAAATGCTCAATAGCTTTAATTAAATAGTGACACTGTTATTCCATCCACAGAATTAAAATTGAGAACCACCTTGTACAACAAACCAACAGTGCATGAAGCAGGCTGATTTTCATTCATTTCAAAGGGCATACGAGATCAATCGTACTCTCTTCAACTTACGTTTTGTTAATGGTATCAAACAGTTTCTGTGCTCCAGGTGTCACGTTGATGCCTATTTTCTCTGCAGCTCGTCGTTTCTGCTCCAGAGCAGTATTAATCTTTTTATCAATTTTGTCCACATCCAAGCTTGGGAGAGATTGTGAAGGTTTTGTGGACAGCTCAGTAACTTCAATGTTTCTCATATGACCCATGTTCAGCATCTTCAGATCTGTCATGTTCTTTTTGGTATTTTTGGTAGATTCTACGGCATGTTAAGGATTCCTTAGAGTGGTTATATGATATATACTGCTCAGTTGAACGTGTTATAACTGTCTTTGTACATGTATGTATTTATATATTACAGTTACTAGTATTACCTATCAGTATACAAGGGTGTAGCTAAGAGAAAACTGAGAAGGTTCATTAACAAGCACGGCCAGTTTTTCTGGCTTGTGCACCTTCAAAATCACTCCAAGTCTTTGTTTTCTAGTGAAATTTCAGCCAGTGATGAGTTTTCTTTCAGCTGGTGAAATTAGCTGGTAGCCGGCTCTTAGCTACATCCCTGAGTATACACCTTATTCTAAAATGGTGGCCATTTTATCGTTCTTTTATATTCATGTAAAATAGCCCTCTTTGCCTTGTCAGTATGTACAAAATACAAAGAATTTTCAAGCGAAAATGAGGCCAAGAGGGCTAATTAAAATGTATATAAAGTACAATAAACTGATCGCCATTTTGGAATAAGCTGTATAAGTACCCTAAACAGCCATTATTTACGTCCTGATGCAACCCTTACCAAATAATGGTTGCGGAGGATGCCCCTTGAAATATGAAAAATTGTTTTTTTCAACTGGGTTGACAAAGTAAATTAGCAAACATAGAGATATTCAAAAGCTGACATTTCGAGTGCTAGGCTTTCGTCAGAGTGAATTGTTCGCTCATATCAACTAAGTTGCTAAAGCTAAATTTTCATGTTTCACTCCTCCCACCCAAGCAGCACAACTGTTTCTTTAAAAACAAACCCTTTTTTCACTTAAAATATGAACTTGGAACAAGTCTACATTGCTAAATACTAACAACAGCCAAATTCAACATTAAAATAATTTGACATTTCAGATATTAAATAATGTTATGGTAGTTATAAATACATAAAACATTTTATGTTGCAAAACAGTACTAATATCTCATAAAATACTGTCGCACATTTATGTCGGAATAATGCCTGATGCTCAAACTACATGCATGGTATTGTATATACGTGTTGTTGTTTAAATTTGTTTTTGGTTTAATAATTTTTAAACCGTTACCCCAGTTTAATTTGTCAGATTCATTGCCATAATTTGAAACAAAGGAAACTAGAAATAGAACAGGTGTGAAAATTTTTAATCAAAACAAAAATTAAATCTCAACACATACAAATGTACACTTACAAGGACGCATGTAATGACGTCATGATCACAAGACTTTTTGCTTCATTAGCACTTCCCTTATCATAAGGCAAGCTGTCACTATTTGAAACAAAGTCCTCGATTGGTCATTTTACCTTGGGATTCCAAGACACCAAGGTAAATACCTTGGTAACGGTCATGAGTGTTTCCTTTTTTTTCTTTTTTGTGGATTCAGAGATATCAACTTTGGTAAATTTGCCTTGGCAAAGAGTGGTCACATGCTAATTCTATTTTCACAGTGCTAAAACGGCTCACTAGTTAATATGAAAGAAACAAATCCTCATTATTAAATTACAGTCTTGGTCTAGAATGTGCAAATAAAAAATAATAATAACAGCTAAATGGATCTGTTGTTAAGGAGAATATGTGCTTTGTCTAAGAGAAGATCAGCTAATTTTCTTCCTGAAGACCTTCTACAATTTGAAATTTGTTAAGCTTATGTTTGTCCAGGGATAATAGACAAAAGTAGTTTAACCAAACTGATGAAACCATAGTAATGATTACAATAAATATCTAAGTTTGAGTTATGCTTGTTTACTATTCAGTTCCGATCACAGCCAATTACCAAAAGTAAAAACTACATGTACACTTACAAGGATCTTATCATTTCTTCCCTAAATAATTTCTTAAATTAAAAGTCGCCTCAGGATCGAGATCTTAAAAGATCGAAACAAAACAGTTTTTCTCGCAATCAGACAAGAGAAGTTCAACGCTTCAAGGTTTAACACTTGCGGAAACACGCAAAGCTGTGACGTCAACAACAACTATTTCTAGAACTCCCTTCATTGATTAACAACAAATTTTAAGTGATTATCGCCAAGAAATCAAGTTCTTAGGGCGAAGTTCACTTACCACGAGACGGAACTACCTGCGACATTTTTCCCACCAAAAACAAGTAATCGAGACGAAAAAGGATACTTATGATCACAACTTTGGCTCCATAATCAAATGCCACGACTTCTCCTTCAATTTTTTCATCGAAACAAGTCGTACAAACCACTTTAGTGCCTGGTGGAATGTCTTTGGTTTCTTTCGCATCCCCTGTCGCCATTTTCCACCGGTACTTTACTCATGCGTGTTGCATGCGCGAGTTCCGCAAACGCTCTGGGTTATTGAGAGTTTCTAGATTGATCAAAGCACAAAAGCGCATTTCCCATAAAATTTTACATATGTAATTTCACAATTCAACCTGCAGGCCAACAGAAATGTGAACAAATACTGCTTTTTGGTTACAAACTAGACTTTGTATGACTTTTTAATGTTAGTATTCAAAAATTAAAGCGTTTTTGAAGAAAACTTGATATTTCCTAATTTCTCCTTGAATGAAAATCCGCTGACAGACTACAGTCGCCGCAGAAACGAAAATAAAGATGGCGGACGGAATGGTGAGTTTCTTGAATTTCGTTTTGTGCTCGCAGCTTGAAGTTCTTTGATCAAAAGAGCAATTTTGTGTTATTTTGAGTTTTATTATTAGTTGTTTCACCTTGTTAAGATGAAAGTGTCATCTATATTATGCGTTCTTGACTGGATACTTGAACATAAATTTAGCTATATTTTTAGCAAGGTTTGTTTCAGTTTTATCAGTAAAAACTAGCAAAGTTGGATCGCTTTATAAATAATGTAAGCTTAAGTTACTCACAAAAATATTCTAAGGCGCTGTTTCTTTTACAATATCTTAACTAAAAGGAAACTGGACAATTTGTCAAATTTGTAATCGAATATTTACTATAGCTATAGTAAAAAGTTAATTTAATAATAAATTTCTTAACTTTTATTAAACTCAGAGTCTGGATGAACTGTTGCTTGGCTTGGCATCCATGGGGTTTGAATTTGAAGACTGTCAGTCAGCAGTGGAAGCAGGAAATAACACACTTGAATCCGCAGTGGAATGGTATACTGGCTTTCTGGTATTCTTATCAGGCCTCTTGATATTAAGTGCATGGTAGTGTAAATTTGCACAATAGACCATTTTACAGTTTCTACTTAGTAACCTGGTCTTTGTGTGGAAATGAGGCTGAAGTTGACCTTGTTTTGATAGAAACCTTTCTTCTTTTCATAAGTAAATCATGTTCTTATGCTAACTAACATGATTTACATATGAAAAGTAGGAAGGTTTGTATCAAAACAAAGTCAACTCTAGCCTCACTTTCACGCAAAGGCCAGCGGCACACAACTGTAAAATGGTCTATTGGTATCAGTTTGCATCCAATCGCATAATTTACTAATCATGATAGATATAGATAGATGCCTTCGTTTCAATAGGGTCACTCAAAACTTGAGTTCCACCTATCACGACCGACCATTGGATACTAATGGTAATATACATAATCAGTCAACCTCATCGCCTGATAAAGACTAGTACTAGCAGTAAGCAGTCGAAAAGTTGTGATCTACATCTAAAGTGACTACATTGTGAGACAAATAACAATACACTTTATTATCAAGGGGAGATATTCTTAAATTTTTCTTAAATTGATGTATAAAAATTCCACTATCTGCTGCCATATTGATTTTATTTGCATTACAGGTTGATAAGAAAACAATCGAATCAAAGTAGTGATGTCTCTAAGCCGGAACCCAACTCTGAGCCAGTAAATGAAGATGTGGTATGTTTTTTGTGAACATTAAATTTGCTTTGTAATGCAGCTTGTAACCTAAGAAACACAAACTTCCATTGCTGATGTCATAGCAACAACAACAAAAATCTTTATTAGTTAACCCATTCGCTCCTACACAGGCCAAAACCGGCCGTACAATACTCCACTGCTTTAAAAAATTGCAACTTTCTCAATCGCGCGAACATTGCCCTAACTAGCAGTTCTGAGCATTGACTAGAAAGTCCCTCAAATTGAGATACCCGATAAACACAAAAAAGTCAGCGATTTTTGCAGAATATCAGCGTTTGAATTTGGACAATAACAAAAATGACCGTTTTTAACGTCATAGAAAAACAACAAAAATCATGTTTTTGCCTTTAGTTTTTTTTTATTCAAATCATCATGGTAAACCCAAAAGTCAACATTCACAGCAAAATTCAGTCCTAGTCCTAGCTTAGCAGTGAATTTTTTTGCTCTTATTCGTTGCTCGGGCCGAGCTCTAGCCTCTCGTTCTAATGCATACTGACCTTGCCTCGAATTTCAATATCACCACCGCACTGCATGCTGGGAAAAAGCCAAAAATTTTGACAGCGTTCGATTCTTTCCGCACACATTTCATATTTATACTAAGTCCACAGCCACTCCGACCCACTGCCGAAATTTCGTGCTTGTTGTATTCTCCTGTGGTCGCAACTTCCAAAATATGCTGCGGTAGGTCGAGAAATTCATCCAGAGTCGAGTCCCAAAGCTACTTCATTTCCAGGCGGCCATTTTTCCAGTTCAACGAGCAACGAGCCAAATTCGTAAATGAAGTACAACACCTAACTCGCTTCATTGAGAAGTGGACTCTGAACTACCTCCAAGCTTAATGATGCCGATCAGGCAGCTACTAAAGATGAAAAATGGCTGTGAAAAATGGCTGTGAACTTACCAAAAATCGTAGATAATTCATATTGGACCCTTTATTGCAAATCAACCAAGCAAAATGAGATCGTCACAATGACGTTTCCAGTAAACTCGAGCCTTCAGTGTTTTAGAACAGCAGCACTTTCAATGGTAACTTTAAATATGGAGTCACGAAATCCTATGGGGCGTGTGAATGCAGAAAATCGCTCAAAAACGTAAAAATTCTCAGGAGTGAATGGGTTAATAAGTATACAATTTATAAGACAGGCTGGCCCGCAGGTAGCAAAAGCTAATCTTGGCAGGCCAGTCAAAATAATTACACGATTGTCATTTAAACAATGTGCCAGCAAACTCAATCCTGACTGATATATTTTATGCATGGTGATCAGGTCTTTTTTATGCCAAGGTAATCAATGACTTTAAGGTTGAAGCCTGGGGGGGGGGGGGGGGAGGGGCAGGGGGAGTGGGTGGATGGAATGTAATATCTACTCGCTGTTAGATGTATATTTTATGTCTGGCCGAAATTGAACATATTACATCAGAGTTAATGTTTTTCCCCTTGCATACTATTTTCTTGAGCAAGTGAAGCCTGCTAACACTATTTTTTTTTAATGATCTTTATAATAGTCACAAGTTATTCCTAGTCAAGAACCCAGCACATCAAGTAATGATACGCAGCCATCAAGTCACTCGTCATCAAGTAATGATATACAGCCATCAAGTCACTTGTCATCAAGTAATGATACGCAGCCATCAAGTCACTTGTCAAGCCGTTACATAGTGAGTGAGGAACATCAGAAAGCCAAAGATCACTTTATGGAGAAGGAACGAGAAAATGCAAGAATGGAAGCAAAGAGGAGAAAATTGATGGAAAAAAGAGTAAGAATGCACCATTTTATTCAGGGGTTTCAATGTGGTTTAAAAGTAACAGTAAAGTGAGAATATTTTTCCAAAATGTATCAGAGGGGGTGGGGGGGGGAGCTTAATGAACTTTGTGCTTTAAAAGGGAGGGGGGATTTTTATGAATTTTATACTCCAAAAAAGGGGGCCTTACTAGACTGGAGCGATGGGCCTTATTAGAAAGGGGGTATAGGGGGAGTGGGGGGGGGGGGGGGGGTGAAAGAGGATTATATTATTTATCTGCCTGCTCGTCATCACCTCTTAACTACTCAACTCAGCTCTGTGAACATTTTGGGAAGTACTGTCCAGTAATTTTGGTAATTTCTTATAAAGTGTGTTTGTACATGTAATTTTAGATATATTATCATCTTTCCTGCAGGCTCGACAAGAAATTCTTCAACAGATAGCAGAAGACAAGGTTAACAGACGTGATAGGAGACCAACAAAATCAACAGCGCACCCAACTACATCTCAAACAGCAGTCAGTGGTGAAACATCCAGTCAAGGCTCACAAAACAAGAGGAAGTGCTTGCTTCAGGTAGATTAATCTCTGCCTTGAACTCCAAAGAATGTTCAAGTTTAACTTAATAGATATGAGTGGCAGAATTGTATGGATATTTATTATGGTAAGCCACAGTCGAGCCATTGTAAATATTCAAACTGTTCTGCTGTGAATATTTTATACTTATAAAAGAACAATAATGAATGATGGAGCTTATAAGCATTCCTATTAGTATTCTGCATCAGTGATACAGTATATCTGTTCTGTATCAGGATTTATAATCCTTCATAAACTTTAATTTCTTTTGTATTTTCCTTATGAATAATTTATGACTTTTATAAAATTATATAATTGGAATGATCAGAAACCATGTTTAATTTCATTGAGCCTAGCAAGGGGGATATAAAATTAAGGTTTTTGTCTGTGGATAAAATCCCTAAGTGTGACCATTAATTTGAAAGCTGTTGTGGAGTGAATGAGACGCACTTCCCCATAGAACTTACATCTAATAAATTAGAAAAGTTGCAAGACATTTAAGTAGGTACAGTGATAATAATATTAAATTTTATAGTTACGGTAGCATTAATTTTTGATTCACCTAGATCAGAGGTCCCACTGGACTTGTGAAAAGAGAAACATTTTCTCCTGATGCTAAACTTGAAGAAGTCGTGTTGTTCATCAGTAGCCAATATCACCTATCCTCTAACAACTATGAGCTGTTACAGGTACTGTATAGCATCATTAAAAGGGGCACTGTCCCACCAAAACAACACAATTTTGCTTACCTCCATGTTATTTTGCCAAATGCCACGAAATATACAACTTAATTGTATAAAAAGATTTTATTTAGCAAAACAGAAGCAGTAGTTTGAAGGATGGAAGTGGATTACAGGTCATCAAATTTAATGTTGTGACAGGCAACTGCATTCTTGTGGAATTTTGATCTTTTTAGCTGTTATTTTGTCTATTTAGTTACGGCAATATTTCTTTGCTTTCAACACTTTAGCCGATTTTTTTATTGTTATTTCAAGATAGTCAAGTCAGTTTAAAGCAAGCTCCTGGCCATAATCATGAAAACATGATATATCAGCCGGGGCACTGACCCTTTAATACTCAATTTAAAATGTGAGAATGGCAAGTGACAAATCCACAAGTATCAGGAGTACAGTGAGGGCTAAAAAAAACAAGCAACTGCCATGAACTTATATCACACTACCAAACAATAACACTAACCAAGACCTTGATGTTAATCATCATGAATAATTTAACAATTTTGTTTTGACAGCCGTTTCCTCACAAGGTATTCACTGTTGCAGACATGTCGTCAACATTAGTTGATCTTGGGCTTAGCCCCAGTGGTTCACTTGTGGTAAAGAAAAAGGAAGACACACAGACATCAGCAGTAACGGGTGAGTTCATCTACTCTATTTTGCCTGTTTGTTTGTTGTTGTTTTTTGCCTTGTTGTTGGCCTTTCACTAGACTTCATTTGAACAGGAAAGGTTTTCACATAAATTCTGGAGAAAGTTAAAATATGTAACAAGAAGTGACAATAATTTGTAGGAAGGCAAAATTTTCCTTCAAGTTTGCCAGTTAAATTTACTGGTTTTCTTGGGTGTATCTCTGGTGCAATTCAGGGGATTGCTCTCATTTGAGAACACTTTGGAAGATTTCTTCATTCTGCATGAGTTGGTCATCAAAAACATCTTTTGAGTGAGAGACGTAAAAAGTGACGACATCACAAATGGCCCCTCATCGGCAGTTTAGGTGTCAATGGGTTAAGTGATCACCTTCTATTAACCCTTTCGTGGCCAAGTTTCCTCAAATTTCATTCTCTCCATGGTCATGTTTTATTTCCCAAATAGCATGTGGCGACTATAGTCATCTTTGGACACTTATGGGTAAAGGCGACTATAAACCGCTGTGGCCGCGAAAGGGTTAAAGCAGTAACTTAAAAAGTCCCGGAAAAGTCTCCCTTTAATAATATACTATTATAAACCTGACCTCTGTTAAGCAGTCACAGTAGCCTATTCCTAGGTTCCAATGATTTATTTTTATTGTCTTCACATGCGTTAAACAATCACTTTGTTAAGAAAAAACATGCAAATATATGTTGTAGTTAATTTTTTATGTCAGGTAATTTTTATTTTTCCATTGTTTTTGGGTATGGTAATATATGCTAATGAATTTGAAACAAAGGAAAAACAAAAATTACCTGAAATAAAAAATTAACTACAACATATACATTAAATACATTTGTGCTTGGTGTGCTGGTGAACACATTTTAATTTCTCTACAAAACACTTTGCAGTCATTTTTTCTTATGACTGGTCTTTCTCCACGTCAAAGTCTTCTTTCCTTGGTTTCCTTTTTCTTTTTCTTTTTTATTGAAACTAAAATGCAAAACTACTTACAAATTGAAGCTAAATTACGTCACATTATTTACTTACATGTTACTACATTACCCTTAGCCTTACGTACCTTTAGCTTACAAAACACATACACACACACACACAAAAACAAAAACAAAATTAATAAAAAAACTACCAGTTATAAGAAAGAGGTTACAAGTGCGATTATAGAGCAGTTAAGGAGCCTCAAAGGAAGATAGGCCGGTGAAAAACAAAAGATACGTCTTTGCTGAAAAAAGAAAACAAAATGTGCAATAGAAAAAACAACACGGTGAAAGATGTCAGGGGAAAGTTTGGAGAGAAACAATCATAGTTACTCTAGGGATAGTGGTTCAAAATCTTTTCTGTATAGTTTGAGATAAGTTTTAAAGCTTTCTATAAATGTGAGATTCTCCTCTGCAGATCCAAATGAAGAATCTAGCCAATAAGAAAAGGAAGTTAATACTATTTTTGTGTTTCGATTTATCTGATTTTAGACCCAGAGCTAGAGTTTTGTCGAGAGCGAGATTTTGTGGGACAAAGTTACCATACTTTAAAAGAGAATCAAATGTTTTCCAAAATAATTGTGTTTTATTGCAAGACCAAAACAGATGAAGAATTTTTTCAGGTTCTTCTTGGCAAAAGGTACATTTATCATCCTCTTTGAAACCCATTTTAAATAGAGATATATTTGTGGCCAGAGATTGATGTAAATATCTGAAGTGAAATTCGATAAGTTTTGAGCTTTTTGTACATTTTTTTGCAATCTGATAAGCGACGTTCCATTTTAAATTGCATTGAAATTCATTGCACCACTTCTGCTGACTGGGTATTGGGAGATTGGTTTTCCCTTCTAATAGTCGTTGATAGGCTAGTCTGCTGGGTTTTTTGGTTGCTTTCATGGCCGTTAGAAAAGTTTCTTCTTTTGTCTTGTTGTTTTTTATGTTCGGTTTTTGGGTTCTCCAGAGTATTTTGATAGAGGATGTTATGCCGTAGAAAGTGAGAGGGTTAACTTTGATGAAATATTTATTTTCAAATTCTGCTACCGTAAAAAAACATTTGGTTTCTCTTTGATGAGTTGACTAACAGAAGAAATCCCTTTTTGATACCAAGATTTATAGAAGACCGGTTTGTTCATAATTCTAATCAGTGAGTTTTGCCATAAGCTTTGTGCGAAAAAGGATTCGATCGACGTTATTTTTTCTTGATAATTTAATTCGATATTTTTTTAGTGTCTGCCTCTGGTTTCCTTTCTGGGCATCAGTCAAACCTGTATTAAACGATCAACTTGTATTTAAAAGCAGTCAGTTAGCCATTCCTCAAGGATGACCATTTAATGTACAGGCTTGACTGTATTAATTTTGTAAAATTGTCACTTTCAACAACAGATCATGGATCTGCAGAAATAGATCCCAATAATGTATCCACAACAACATCAAGAGGAGAAATGAACAGTCATGGGAGTAGTGACAGCAATCAACCATCTAATGATGATGATAAGGAGGAGGAGGAGGAGGAGGAGGAGGAGCAGCATGCCGCTCCCCCAGTGTTCGATAGAAGCCCTCCTCCAGAGTTAGAGGGTTTCCCTGACATACCTGATCCAAATGTTCTGGGTAGAGGAGGACTTCATAATATGGTCTTAAGAGGGCATGATCATGTGTGGGGTGGTGGGGTGCGACTTGGTGCTGTGGAGCATAATCCACATGTCATTGAGCCAGTGCTAAGAGCACAAACCCCTGGGGAGTCTGCTGCTAGGAGATTGGAGATGAGACAGCATTGGCAGCTCCAGTCTGAAGCAGTTGCTGGTAAGTAATAATTTAAAGTAGTATTGTAAAGGAAAGATAAAGTCATACATGAGCCATGGGTGGTGTTTAACCTGGTTTTCATAGCATGAAGCAACTAGGAATATTGTTACTCCCCACTGGATGGGATGCTAGTCCATCGCAGGGTTACCCTCAGCATTTTGTCACCAGTACCCATTTACACACCTGGGTGGAGAGAGACAGTGCGGGGTAAAATTATTTTCTAAGGAAAAAACATGACAGCTGAGACCAGGGCTTGAACCACTGACCTTCAGATCTGAAGACTAAAGTGCCTCCACTAAAAAAAAAGTCCTGACAGATCACTTTTTAACTGGAACCCTTAAGAATTCTAAGACTCGCAACCAAATGTGGTCATGACAATGTCAAACCACCACTGTCTTTATTTTTTGCATCAAGGTCCCAGTCGTGTAAATCAAGATGAGCAGCCCCTCCTTCATCGGGATGTTCAGCGTTTGGAAGAATTATGTATCAACCACATTAGTCATCGCCTTCCTGGCCACCAACACCCCATTGCTAGCCTGGGCATGCTACCGCATGATCTGTGCGACAAGATCCTGACTCATCTGATGAAGAATAAAACGCTTGCACCAAAAGCAATGCAGGCCTTTATATCTTGGTAGGCTACAAAACTTTATGCTTCTAATTTGATACATGGCCTTTAGTAAAATTTGTGATTTATGGATACGAGTGATGTTTTCAAAGTTGTCAATATGTTTTGCAACTTTGGAAATGTTTAGTTCAAGTTCAGAAATCTTTGGATCAAGTACACAAATCTTTAGAGGTCCTTGGGTCAACTTCAGAAATCTTTGGAAATCTTTGGGTTGATGTTGGAAATCTTCAAAAGTCTTCAGGTAGCCTTTAATTTTGGAGATATCATAATTTTGGTCCTCAGTGGTCTTCAGAAAACCCCATGTGATGTATGTCATTTATGATGTCGTGAAAGCAGAATTGAATAATTTGTTGGGTGACTGTATATCTAACAAAATTAGCTCACATTGTGTTGTGTTTCATTTCTCAACAGTGGCCTGCGGCATGTGAAGCTGGACTGTTATCCTCTGGTTACCAATGAACTTCTTATAGCCCTCAGGTCAGATGCAACACTAATAAATGTGAACCAGACATGTAGCTCCTCTATTTCACTATTGGCTAACAATCGATTGACAGTATACAGTGTATCAAGGGATTATCAACACAAAAGTTAATTGACAGATAACTGACAAATGATTGTAAATGAACATTAAAAATGTTTTAGTCAGCTAGTATGCAATTGTCCCCCAATATCAAGAGGCATGGCCACCATGCATTTCTCAAAGTACTAGTTAGAGGGGCGGTAAGGGGGGGTCCTTCGCACGTTTCACGGGTATTAAAAACGATCAATAACGAATCACGGCGATTAATATTCCAATTTCACGGTTCACAGAAAATAACATAATCGCAAGGGTGTACTTTACGTAAAATTCTCCATATTGTAGTTTTACTTAACTTTTTGATCTTCTTTGTCGAGGGTTAGTTCCAATCCTTTTGCTTGGAAGTTATTTTGTCTTGTGTTCAACAGTTGAAACGAATGTAACATGACTAAAGAACATTAAACACCAATCTAAACATCTTTAGAAATCTTGGTTTGTGTAAGTTACCTAGAAGAGCTTGGATGTTACTCGAACCGTTCTTCCGCTCCGAGTTGTTACAGCTCGAAGAAAAGTAATTTCATCCTCGTTGTCACTGTCAACAATTGTAGGTTCACTGTCAGACTCTGTGTCATACTCAGAAGATTGATCCACAAACTCCGAGTCATCGGCACCTTGCGCTAAACTTTCCTCTACTTCCACCAAATCATCTTTGCCTTGGGAGGGGTCGTCGGATTGCTTGTCGCTGCTGTCATCAGAAGATC
Organism: Dendrophyllia cribrosa; assembly: GCA_024195265.1. Lineage (NCBI taxonomy): Eukaryota > Metazoa > Cnidaria > Anthozoa > Scleractinia > Dendrophylliidae > Dendrophyllia > Dendrophyllia cribrosa. Next base: position 3,975,995 of record JAJLRJ010000007.1, read on the forward strand.
CGGTAGGAAAATCGCCGTCAGTAATCCCAGTAGGACAATCAACCACTCTTCTCTCTAACCTTAACTTCTCCTTTGGTTGCACATATGTGGCATACATGTTAAGGGGTAGCGTGCCTGCTTTGAACATAGTTGTTTCTTGGCGCACAGTGCGTTGCCTGACAGCTTTACTGTTGTTCGATGCCCACTCTAACATCACAACTCGCTCTCTGTCGTTAAGCTTTCTTGTCGGCTTAAGATGGCTCATCTGTGGAAGAGCATTGAGTGGTGTAGCCTGAGGAACTACTGGATAATAGGACTTCTCGTGCGTGTAGTAGTATGCAGACCACTGTACTACTCTCTTGATACTCTCATAAACGGTATTTGCTAGATTTCGTGCATACTCTAACAAAGTCGGAAACTGGTCCTTAAAGTGGCCTATTGCATGCAAGTTTTCGACTTGAACTGTGAGACAAGTGTGCAGGTCGACTTCATAACCTGGGTTCAGTTCCTTCAGTAGCTGTTTCAGAGCTCTCAAACCTTCAAGAATCATGCCAACTGACGAGAGTGTTTGACTAGACACAGTCCCCATTGTGCCCGATGGTTTGCATGGTTTTTCGAAGATTGCCATTACATTTTCTACGGACTCCTGCAAGAAGTTGTTAAGTGTCTCGAGGTGCTTAATGGCCTCATCTAAGGAAAGCTTTGGTACCGTTTGATGTTTTACGTGAACAGAAAATGCCTTGTAGAGAGGGCCCAAGTGTCTTAAGAACTCTACCATGCCTTTAATTGTGGTAATTAGTTTCACAGACCCAGTTTGCGCATCAGTTACGAAAATGTTTTGGTCGCACTCGACACAGATGCCCATAGGCTGCGAAAAGCAGGCGTTCTCGGCTTTTCCGTTTGAATTTCCTTCTTTTCCGCTTCCAGCAATAACAATGACGTCTTCACTAGGGAACTTTGCCTTTATTTGGCGATCTTCTGTGTCAACGAAAATAATTCCATTTCTATAAGGAGCAACATGGGAACTTTCAGAACATTGCGTAGTTCCATTCTTTAGAATCATGTTAACCATCAAGTCTGACATGTTTATGGCAGTCACTCCACCAGGCGTTCCTTTATGAGAAACGTGGAGGATGTTGTCCTTTGTACACATGGCAATTACTTCCTCACAACCATTTGGATAGTTTGCGAAAAAGGTAACACTCCCGTTAACTACTACTCCATCCATCTCCAACGTGATCGTATATATGGCTTGCTCCACATCACTGGACGCCACAAGAATAGAATCGCTTGCCTTGGAAATACAAGAAAACTTCACGTTTTGAGATAGATGCACCTTTGTCAGATCCACGTTTTGGTCTTTGTACACTTTCTCTAAGTTCTTCAAAAACTTGTTGAGCCTGTCTTGAAGAACTTGAACTGTGCCTTCTGAAGGAAGTCCTCTCTGCTGTAGCTCGCTAATCAACCCCGCTTTCTTCAACTTTTTGACTTGTAGCTTGGTCGTCTTAGATATGGAAACTGTTTGAATCCCCGAGGGCTGACAAACATAAGCTATCCCACCCAAATAAACCACGGTTGTGGCACCCAAGTATTGTCCAAGGATCTTAACGTCGGCAGGAACATGCAGCCTTACTTCCAACAGCCTTGAAGTATTTTTCATGGGTGCATAATCCAAAACAAGAATTTTGCCATGTTCTCCGATACAAACAGCAATCGGATGGGGATACATGCCACCTTTATTTGTTTCTGAGATTTTGTAACTGTCAGGAACAATTGAATGAACCACACGATCAATGCTTTCCAGATGTGACAAAACGCTCCCCTTGGCCAAATGTAGAACACAGTCTACGTCCATTCTGTCTTTGTTAAGCACGCTGTCTCGTGGAAGTATCTTCTTAAGATATGGATCTGCGCATCGAATTGTGTTCAGCATAGAAAGACAGGCTCTTTCGTTACGTAGGAGCAGCATCTAGTTGGCAAAATTGCACTTAAGACTTTTGCCCACATGTACAGCATCTGGGAAACAAATGAATAGAAACTGGGGATTTAAAGTTCCATTAGCTCTACTCTCTGCAATCAATTCAAATGCTTTCTTATTACCAGATTCGCAATCAGTGGCGACAACCAATACAGCTGCTCTTACACATTGGTGACCAGCTTTTAGACATCTTTGACAAGCTCGGAGTGAGGGTCTGTGACTACTTTGCCCTTGCTCTTTACATTCAGCACAGACAGATTCCATGTCAATGCATGTCTCACAGTGGCTGTTGCAGATGGCCGTCGCTTCTTTCTCGAGAATATGTTCCTTTGACGTTGCTACCTTAGCACAACTGTGGCATGTTTGCAGAACATCAACCTCGTCAAGAAACAACTGTTTTATTTCCTCACCACTTTTTCCTGTCTTGGGCATGTAACGTACACTAACTGGCATTGCTACGTTGTTATCGGCAGTAGATAGGTAAGTGACATTTGCTTCTGAAACAATGTTCTTTTTAAGAAATTCTGGTTTGGGATCTGAATTTAAATTCACAAATCGAAGGTCAGCTCTATCTTTCAAACCGACATTTACTTGTTGGCTTTCATCGTATTGTATGGCTGGTTTAAGTGCAGTGCCATCATTTTCCATCGCAACGCCATAGACTTTAAGATTTGGTGTTTCTATCAATGATTTGACGTCCAGCGAATCCTCGGAAAGCTGTAGGAAAGAATCCAGCCATGGTTTTACCACCCCACTCTTGGTTGTATATCCTGAGGAGCGCTTATTCCTCATTGTTCGTGACAGGCCCACCCAAGTTTAGTTTTGCGCATTCTGGTTTTAGCACTCCTCCTTTTCCACAGCCGTGCCACATTGGTCCTCGGACAAAATTAACAGTTCTTTCACCTCCGAGAAATTTTATCGAATTAAAAAACTGTACCACTTTTTCGTCAAATTCATGATTTGGATCAATCATGGCATATGTAATTGAATCGAGATACTTGTAAAGTATTTTGTCTTTGGGTATTCTATCGCTTTGTATCAAATCATTCAGTCTTACACAAACATCGTCCGCCTTTACAAACGAAATTGGAAATATGATATACTCTGGGTCAATGGCAATGTCTGCAAAGTGATTATCGCAGTCAGACTCGTTTTCACTGCTTTGCTCTGAAGCAGTAAGGCAGTCGCTATATACTTCTAGCTCGTTTCCTGCTGCAGTCTCTCTATCACTATCAAGCTGTTTGTCATCAAATTCATTTGCAGATGCTGAAGGGCCTTGAAACCTGTAAATTGTAAGTATTGTAAGGTATTGCAAATCAAAACACACTTTTGAAATTGATCGTGTGCCACATTGCCATAGATGCCATAGTATAAATGTCATACTTTAGTAACCACTTTTAATACAATCTTAATACAAAATAAGTATATTGAAGCACTTTTCTTTCTGAGAAGCCCATGGTCCAGCAACACAACTTTGTCTAAGCTGACTTAAGATCGTCTTTTTACGAACAATATTATAACAATTAAAATGACATCAAGAATTTACAAAATGAATGTGCAGACAAATATAACAGTTCATATAGTAAATTTGTTCTAATATTATCCTTTGAAATAGACACCGAATGCTGTCGTTCGTTGTCTTTGTTAAGCCTGAAAGTGTCAGAAAGTTTGTTTTACAGCTAGAGGGTGATAAGAAGGCCATATATTACAATATTAGAAGTTATTCTTACATGGTGCTGTCTAAATCTAAGTCTCTATCGCTGTCATAGTCTGGAGACAATTCTCTACATAAATCGACAGGGGGCACTGCAGCTTCTTCACTTTGGCTTTCCTCTTCAGTACGTTTTCCAGTGCGCTTTGTTAGGAAGGCATCCATGTTTTTTTTTCATTCTAGCTATTACTGCAGAGTTTTTCCGGGCATTCTCTTCCTCATTTTGACGGTTTTGACAAGCGTTATCAAAGTGTTCTGTAAGGCAACGCAAAATGTAGTCACGTTTACTGTCGAATAGTCAGGATAGTAACAACTCATAAGTAAAGAATTGGTTGAAGTCGCTGAAGTAACAAACTGTTCATATTGAGTGTTTTACCTTTTTTTTTAAGAAACGCCTTTTAACTAAGGATTTTATACTTAAAAAAAAACACTGATATATTGTAGATGCTTAATTCAGTTTGTTACCTTTACACAATTTTAAGAGTTATACAAAGTCTGCAAAGAGTACATGTATAAAAAGTCTACTCACTTTTCTTAAAATACTGCGCTTTAGCTTGAGGCGTCCCGTCCGTGGGAACAATCTTTAACTTTTTACAACGACCACATCTAATTGTAAACTCGTTGACTGCTTTGCTTTCAGACATACTTGCAAAAGCTGTAAAAAAAATGATAGGAGAGAATCATTCCCCCCTTCCTGAACAATAGCTAAAATTCAGGTGCCTATAGTACACATGATCCAGAAAGACAATGGCATCCATCATGGACCTGGGTACAATTCCTTTGACTTCTTTTTACTTTTACACTTTTACACGCTTTAACTTAATGGACACTGCATACCCTGATTCAAGTCTTCCAACATCTTCATTTTTCTCTCATTCCGTGTAATAGTTTCGCCCATCTTCAACCGTTTTACAAGCTGGTCATCGTCCAATTTTGTGGCTGACCTCTTTCTACCCCCTCCTGGTTTTCTTCTCCCCTTGACCTCTTCCTTGCTGACCTTGCACTGACTCGAGCTGGCAACGTTGTCGTGAGAAGTCTCGGCAACTGTTATTTTAATTACTGGCGACTCTTTAGCAAAAATAACTTCCCTCTTGAGAACATTAACTGAAAGAAGAGTCGAAAATTGTACTTTAATTCACATGCAGCCAAAAAATGCGAAGATTTGTCTTCCATAAAATAAGTAAGGTAAAAAATGTTTTTTATTTGTATAAATACTGTGATACCTCTGTAACGCTATAAACGGGTCTCAGGTATCGACGCTAAAGGTAATTAATTATTTGTAATATGACACACTGTACTACGTGGAGTACACAAATCACAAAGACCACAAACCTTGCAGCAATATAAAACTATGTGCCCACCTTGTAAAACTGCAGAATTGGAGAAAAGCGGCCTCTCCACGTCCCACTGAGCCTGCGTATTTATTGAAAATGCTTTACTCCCTTCTGGTGTTTTGACCAACCGGCATAGTTTCAAATCGATGGACGATCCAAGCCCACGCTTTTCAGCTTCGGCTTTGAGGCCAGCATGCTCAATAATATGGCGTCTAAAAGCTTGTAATGAAGAATGCGCATTTGTTATTGGTATCCGTATACGCTCTTTTCCACCAAGAAAACCCAGAGATCCAGGAGATTTGGGATCGACGAAATATACAACGCTTTCTAAAATGAAAATACAGGCACCTTCGTTGACTTCGTTGTCCATCGTGCGCGAAGACAGCATGGTTTACAGTAATAGGACTCCGTTGCAATTTGATAACCTTTTAACATGTCAGATGTCAGAAATGTGTCAAAGTTTTTCAAAGGCCATACCGGTCGATCGTGCTCAATTGTCACGCAAGATTTGCAGGTCACGCATTTTGCGAATTGGCAGGGAGGAGGTGTATGTACACAGAAAAAGAAAGGCATAGAGGCTTAGTAAATTATTTTTCACGGCAAAAAATGAAGTGTCTTTGTCGAATATCACGGATATCGGGAAATAAATTTTACCTTTCACATATCACGACATGCATGTCATTCACAGTTCACGGATTTTAACTTTTTGTAATCACAGTTCACAGAAAATAAAAACACCCGATCACGCTTCACGTGAAACCCCCTTACCGCCCCTCTAGTTAGGATAAGTTTTGTTGTCTAATCACTCTGCAGTGAAACGAAAACAAAATAATTTCTAACTTAGTACCAGTAATAAAACCAGGCGTACAGGAGGGGCATCTCGTTTATTGATCACGCATAAACATAGCTGAATACAACCATCATAGTAAACCTAGACCAGACATAATAGAAAAATTTTCTAAAGTAAAATTTATAGATAGAAACGGATCAACAAGCGGAGATGCCGTCGAATGACAACTCCTAACTGACAAACTCCTTAAATATTCCATTCGTAACATGATTACATAAGCTGCATACCAACGAATCTACATACCAGCACACAGCTATATTACAATAACAACGTGAAAAATTATATGTTTTTTCACCTTTAGTGATCATTTCCTGAATGCTCAATCATATTAAGGAGAAATTTGACAATGATAGTTATTGGGATTTAAAGGTTTTTCAATCAGTGGATAACTGATATTAACAATGATTTAATAAATATAGAGAGAATTGTCTTTGAACTAGTTTTCTATAATGTAGGTTGCACAGACACCTCACTCATCTAAGTTTGAAGTCTTGTCCTCTCATCACAGACAAAGCCCTTGAAGCAGTGGCAGGTATTGTAATTTTGTTATAGTGGCATGAGTTTTTAGACCAGTAACAAAGCATCAAAATGCAAACCTGAAGAAAACTCCCCTAGTGATGCTTCCCCTGAACCCCCCGACTCTCAACACCCTACCACATCCCCACTTCGCCCCTAACCCTCCGCAGTACCTATGTCTTCCCAGAGCACCCCTGATGTATCTACCATCCACAATGCTTTGTAAGGTAGAAAGCAAGCAAGCAGTCCCCTGTCTTTTCCGCTGGATTAAATACTAGTCCATTGCCAGGTTCCCTCCCTTCTCCTCCCCCCCCCCCATCCCCTCTCCTCCACCTCCCCCCCCCCATCCCCCCCTTTACTACCTTCATATATGGGTGGACAATGTGAAATGAAGTTTCTTTTTTGAAAAGAAATCTGCACAGCAGCAGAGGTAAGGACTTTCATCACAGGGAGGGGGGACTCCCATATAAAATTGACAGGGTGATCCTCTGAAATTTTGAAAAGAATTCTTAAAAGGTACCAGAAACCTGTTTGTTGCCGTTCCCCCCCCCCCCCCCGACTTTCACCAATGATCTTCAGGTTGAAATCATCCTCCACCATGCTACCCACTGATCCATTGCACCTCTATCATGTCACCACATTACTATTGAAAATCTGGATTAGTACCTTGATGAATACCTTTTACTTTGTAGATAACAGCCAGTGTTCATTTTCTTTTAGTTCTAAAGAGACTGAAATCACTCAATTTAAGCCAGTGCAACCAACTCACAGACAAGTGTTTCTTCCACATTAAAGGTGAGTACGTAGTCAATATATGATGCTTGTGTATCATGAAACAGCAAAATTCATTGATTTTGTTACCTTGATCTTCCCTTGCAGAGCTTCCTTCTTTAGTGACATTACAAATGGATATGACAAAAGTAAGAAAGTGCAGTCTGGTCTATAATTCAAACCAGAAGCTTATCACGTTATGAGCTTCTGTTCAAACAGAATCTGTTCCAGAAAATTTCCATACCCCTCCCATGGAATGGTTTTTGGTTTGCTCCTCTCCCCTCCCCCCCTCCCCTACCCTTTGGAACTTTCAACTTGGCTTCATACTTTCCTTTTAAAACTGTGGCTTTTGTGACCCCCTCCCCCACAATAAGCATCCATGGGGGAGGTATGGAACTACACATTGTTATTTTGTCACTGTTAGTTGTTATATGGATGTAAATGAGTGTTGAAATATTATTCAGCTAGATCATCTATTAAAGTTATGTACCTATAAATACATGAATGGTTTGTATTCAAAATAAGTCTTTCTGTTTCTAAGTTCTAACTGAATTACTATTTAATTAAATCTGCATACTCTTCCTTCAAATTGTTTTATATTTGTATGTATTTGCTTGCAGATAACTGATACAGGAGTTTGTCATTTTATGGAGAATGCTGCATGTTGTCCCAACTTGGTACAGTTAAGTTTCAGTGGAACTAACATTACAGATCGCAGCTTGGAAGCCATGTATGGTGAGTGTTAGTAAAGTTCAGACCAATTTGAAGAACATAAAATTTTGCAATGTTCTAAGTTGAAAGTCTCATCCATTACATGTACTATACACTTATGCAATAATTGCTGACCTACAAAGTAAAGAAGCCTTGTTGGCCTTAGAATAGCAACAGTTGATTAAATGTTACTGAGAACCCTGAGATGAGACTTAACAAGTAACCCTTTGGGCTTCACAACCGGGCTTCACTACCGGGCTTCACAACTGGATGTAAGTTTATCCTAAACTCATATTTTTGTTATCTGCAGGTGTGAATAATCCGTAAATGAATGGGGTTAGTTTCTAGAGAAACTGTGGTGCTGCGTCGGTGGGGGGATGAAACACGAGAATTTAGTTTTATCGACTGAGTCGATAAGGTAAATTGACCACCGTAAAAAGATTCAAATAGCTGACGTTTCGAGCGCTAGCCCTTCGTCGGAGCGAATCAAGGAATTGTGGGTAGTGTGTGGTTTTATATAGTAAGCGGTGGAGCTACGCTATTGGTAGAAATTTGGTGACGTGAAAAACAAATGTAGATTAGTTGAATGAAAAGCGTTCGTTGATTCCGTGGGGTTTGAGAGTGCCGATTTGAAAGATGATTTTTTGTTCTAGGTTTTTACGGCTTTCTGTGTTACCCTGGTGTAGGGAAAGGCCGCAGATTGTCATGTGTTGTTTAGAATGATTAGTAAGATTAAAATGGCGCGCGACTGGTTTGGATGCGTCTTTGTCATTTTTTTCAACGTCTCGGAGATGTTCACGAAAACGGTCGCCCAGTCTTCTCCCTGTTTCGCCAATGTATATCTTTTTGCAAAAAGTACATGTTATGCAGTAGATAACATTTACGGAGGTGCATGTAAAACGATCAGTGATTTTAATAGATCGTTTGGGTCCTGTTATTTTGTCCGCGTTGTGAATGAAAGGACAAGTGTTACATCGTGTGCGTGTGCATTTGAAAGTTCCCGGTACATCGTCAGATTTCAGTGCGCTCGTAACTAGAAAGTTGCCAATGTTTTTGTCACGTTTGAATGAAATTAGTGGGGGTTGTGAAAAAATTCTGCCAGTTTCGGGGTCGTTTTGGAGTAATTTGAAATTTTTTAAAATGATGCTTTTGACTGTGTTGTTGTGTGGGTGGAAAGTGAGGGTGAATGGAATTCTCTCGTTCTCGTGAACATCTCCGAGACGTTGAAAAAAATGACAAAGACGCATCCAAACCAGTCGCGCGCCATTTTAATCTTACTAATCATTCTAAACAACACATGACAATCTGCGGCCTTTCCCTACACCAGGGTAACACAGAAAGCCGTAAAAACCTAGAACAAAAAATCATCTTTCAAATCGGCACTCTCAAACCCCACGGAATCAACGAACGCTTTTCATTCAACTAATCTACATTTGTTTTTCACGTCACCAAATTTCTACCAATAGCGTAGCTCCACCGCTTACTATATAAAACCACACACTACCCACAATTCCTTGATTCGCTCCGACGAAGGGCTAGCGCTCGAAACGTCAGCTATTTGAATCTTTTTACGGTGGTCAATTTACCTTATCGACTCAGTGAATAATCCGTGTTTGTTATTTATGAAATCAAAACAATTTTATTGCAGGCCTCAAAGCTCTCAAGTTTCTTGCTGTTGGCAATACAAAGGTATACTACAACCTAAAGTTATAGATCTGCATTTACAGTTCTGAATGTTTTGTAATATTGTCCCTTTTTTGGCTCTTCAGTGATGACATTTCATGGACAGTTTGAAAAAAGTAGTGACAGAAAACCCCTGGCCCTCCTGGTTGGGGTTTGGGCATGAGGCTAGTTACAGCGCTTTTGCAGTGTGCAAACATGATGGCCTGTGAGCCATGAGCAAGCATAAAGTGCAAGAAATGCATTGCTTTCTTTTTTTCTGCTCTCCCATGACTCACACATTTTTGCATTCACTCTATGCTTATTCACTCAATTCATGCTTATACACCACAAAAGTGTCTTTTACACAAGCTAGCTTATGTTTGATGGGACTGTTCACTTTTAAAAGTTTATTTAATTTAATTTTGATTTCTGATTTTATAACAGATTTCTACTTTGGATGTTGTTCATTGCTTACCCCAGTTGGAAAATTTAAATGTCTCGCACACATCGATACTTGATGATAGTTTGGTTTCTCTGGAGAATCATCCTTCACTTGTGTCACTTAGTTTACTCTCAACTAACATCTCTGATGATGGCCTGTGTCATCTACAAGGTGAGAATTAATCCTTTAATCCCTGATATCAAAATACAAATTCTCCTTTCTTGTCCCCATACTTTTGTAAAAGCAGTAGTGGGGAGAAGTTGTTAAAATATCATCTGAAGAGAATTCATCTTGGGTGATCATATCCTTAAATCTCATGACCCCTCTGATTAAAAAAAAGCATTGATATTACAACTTGGGGGGGGGGGGGGGGGGGTACTCAACAAACTTTTCTACGGGGATGCTCCGCCCCGAGGTCCAAACCTTTACCCTTTTATATTTTGTTTTTGACAGAAAAGGTAACCCTTTGATATATCTATCCCTGATGCATGTTGTAATAACAAAGGAAAAACAAAACAAGTATTTTTGGCTAACAATTGAGCAAGGTTTACTCACTTTTCTTTGCATTAAAATACTTTAAAAGACAAATTAGCCATTACATGCAACCAGAAACCCATAAGTGGGTTGACAACCCACTTATGGGTTTCTGATGCAACCTAAATGGCAGTTTTCCCTACCCTTTTCTATACTTCAATTCCTAAAATCCCTACCCTTTTATATACCTCCAGCCTAATAAAGGTACCCCTTTCAGGTGGAGCATCCCCGTATAGCCCATTATAGGGAGTACTCCCCAGGGCTGTCATTAATTTTGTAAGTAGCAGGCTGAAAATGGAAAGTAGGCGGCTTGGCACTCGAGCTTCAGCACGGACACCATATTTTTTTCCCGGAGATTACGCACAAACCTGAGATCTAATAGCCCATAACATTGGCTACCGACGTTTAAAACTGTTCTAATACAGATTAATACATCTTTACTTTGACTAAAAAATTAGAAAAGAATGTCTTAAAAGTAATTTTGATGGACTTGTTTATTACTGTAGGCTTTCTCTTCAACAGTAAAGTGAAATGAAACGAAAGTAGACGGCCGAGGATGGGCAAGTAGCCGGCTGTTTTGGCCGGCTACCAGCCCTTAATGACAGCACTGGTACTCCCCCTCCCCGGGTATTACAAAGAGAAATTTAATGCTGATCGCTATTGGGTTTAACCCTTTAAGCTATGCATGTTATGCATTGTATAACCCACTTTGACAAGACCACCTAGTCTATAGATCTGCAATCAGTTATTACCAAGTGAAGTATGATTGAGGCATGCCCAGACTGGATGCTTAAAGTTCATGTCCAGTTAGTCTTAATGCAGTCAACTGCTGCATTCCTTTTCATTGGCCGAGAGCCCGCCACGTGACCTGCGACGAACTGTCTACGAATAATTCTGCTGATGTGCCCAACAGTGCTAAAATGTTTTGCTGCAAATAATAATTGTTGTTCTGCTCCCATCCTCTACAATGGCAGCCCGATTTCTGCTCTGTTTTAGCAGTTATGAATAAATATTAAATTGATAAAAAAACTTGGTGATCGAAAGATAAAACAATTATTAAACTTCGCTGTCACAAAATATTGTTATTTGTCAGTGTCTCGCCACTGACAAATCACAATATTTTGCTCAACTTCGTCCAATAATTTAATAACTATTTACTGATATTGAAAAGATTGATGTCTGTGTAGCAATTAATTTCTTAAGTCTAATCAAAATGTTATCTGGCTTAATTCAGGTGTGAAATTGTTCACTTTAAAACTACCAAACAGACTACACATTACAGACCAAGGAATAAACAACATTCAAGGTAAGGAAAATGGTGTAAAACATTAACCTGTACTAGGATTTGTTTCTCATTAGAAAGCTGTATTTTGAAGATGAAAATTTGATTTCATTAACTGAGTTGATGAGATAAATAATTGACCAATGTAAAGAGATTCAACAGCTGATGTATCAAGTGCTAGCCACTCTTCAGGTTCACTCAGACAACTTTAGGGCTAGCATTTGAAATGTCAGAAAAACCTAATTTTCACATTTCACTCCCCCACAAATGCAGCACCACAGTATCTTTAGAAACTAACCTCTTAATTCATTTATTTTGAAGACCTTAGGCTATGTGTATGGTGTTCATTACACTCTACACGCGACCGAGTTCTGAGTCATATATTTATCTATACTGACTGAAAGCAGAAAGCAGATGGAATAAAAATGTGAGAGTGGGTTATTTGTGGTGTCCTTTAAATCGCTGCAGGATTTCCTGAACTGTATAAAGCAATATCTACGAAATAAATGAAAAGAAAACAGCCCTTTCGAATACTTGAGCGTAACAATTAGCACTATCCAGCACCTAATATCGATGCACCAAGCACCTTCAACACAAATTTAACCAGATTTTCACTCATTTCAAAATGCACATTAAAGGAGCTTTTGATTTCTATCTTCTTTCAGCGACTACGTTAAGTCCCTGCGACATTATTCACATGTAAATGACTACTTATCGTTGTCCAAAATGGAGAACGCTGACACAATATTCACTAAAGAAAGCTTCTGTGTAGCACATTACTTAGAAAATAATAGCATAAAAACATTACTCCAAGAATGAACGCTAACTAAACTGTCTTTTCGTTATCAAACCCTTTCATCCCCTTCTTTTTAGTCCGTCAAAAACAGAGCGTATTAACTACTGAACGCCGAGTCCAATGCCGCCATCTTGTTTAGTGCACCGTCACATACCAAAACAAGGTTTAGTGCACTAGTGCACCGGGTGTACTAGTGTACCGGGTGCACAAGTGAACCGGTGCACAAGTGTGCACCGGTTTAACCGGTGCACTGGTGCACTAGTGCACCGGTTCAACCGGTGCACAGGTGCACTAGTGCACCGGTTCACTTGTGCACCGCTGCATTTGTGTAACAGTCTTGGGGATCAATACCATACACATAGCACTTAGCTTTGTTTGCTTCTAAGTAATGTTAACTACATGAGCGGGAGTGTTGTATCGGCCTGTACAATCATGAGGTGCAGCCGAGTGAATGTCTAGTGCTGATACAACACGGACGTGAATGTTGTAAACAACTTGTGAAATTCACATTCCAGATACAACTCACTATTGGTTGTATCTAATTTACATTCCAGATACAACTCACTAGTGAGTTGTACATGTATCTGATTTACAGGGTTACCAGGCTTGTGATTGGAATGGCGCATTTCTATTTGTTAGTACTCTTATGAATTATTAAGTAATTTTACAAGCACTATTGTTACTCAACTGTACCCCTTGTCAGTACTGGCTAGAACAGTGGAAAAAGTCTTGAAAATTTACCTTTGCTGAATACCAAATGCAGATGTGTTGGAGAATTTTATGAGTATTTTGTTCGATTTTTTGGCTCAACCTCTGAGGCATCCTTCATTATTGAAAGTTTGAACGATAAATCTATTTTCTCCCTGGCAGGTCTCCCCTTGGTAGCTCTTGACTTATCAGATTACATTCATATCACAGACAATGGTGTTTATTCAATAGCACACATGACAAGGTAACAGCATTTTCTATCATGTAGGATTTGTTTTCATTGAATCCTCTATTGCATTGATATTTTGCTATGTTCTTGTTACAAGTTTGAATTGATGTCAATGACAATTACTGGGACAATGTTTGAAACATTCAGATTGATCTTGAGGAGGGATTTGTCCAAGGAAGTAGATATAAATAAATTAATTAATTTAATTAACAGCATATGTACTACATTTCTGTATTTTAAACTCCAAGAAGAGGGCTGATCATCCCTAGCCTCTTTGGAAGGCAACTCTAAAGGAAAGACTGGTAGAATATCGAGCTTTTGGAAGCTAGAGACTGGGGAATTGGATGGGGTCTATCCCCAATGCTCCTTGGTATCCTTATTTTCTCTCCAGTCTCCCTTCGACCCTCAAGCTCAGAGCTGGCTGTTGAGAAGGCTAGGTTGTCTCCTGACAAGACAAACTATTTATAAGACCTGGAGGAGTTAGGACCAGGAGACCTCCAGATGACAAGTCTTGCACCCTACTGGGCCATGCCACCTGTCATCTGTGACTTGTTCTCTTGTGGAAACCAACCTTAACCCTTTCACTACCAGAGTCAATTATGTCAATCATGTAGTGTAGTTCTAACTTTTGAGTCTGTGGACATTTAAATGAAACCTCTATGGCAGTACTTTTGCATTTGTTTTTCAATATTTTACAGAATGGAATTTTTTTTTTTTAATTTTGATTTTTGGCCAAATGTGGGATTGATTTATTTCATGTCTTTTTTTTTGTTAGATTAACACAGTTATCACTTAGCAATACCAAACTGACAGATGACGGGATGAAACGTTTAGCAGGTAACGTTGAATTTTGTTGTTTTGAAATTACCAAAGCACAATTTTACAGAAAACATGTTCAGTTTTTTTTTTCAGAGTCCAGTTTTCTTCCCTAGGTGAATCAAACACAAACGCTAAATTTTAGTGTCTGCTGGTAGAAACTGAAAATGTGCGAACCAGTACGGGTGAATTTGGTTAATGACAATCCTGGACCCGGAGGTTAACTTTCTTTCTTCTTCTTCACAATGCATGGTATTTAAACACGAAGTTCCGGTATAAAAGGCTTAGCTCCTCCCCCATTTCACACCTTTTGGGTGTGAAATGCAAATTAAGGCGTCTTTCAGTCACAAAGCGTGGTTAACTTGCGCGTCCTTTAAATATAATTTGCTTCAAAAATCTAATTAAACCAAGATTTTACCTAAGCAAAAAAAGAAATAGAAGTTCATAAAGACTTCTGATATAACTTTCATAAAGTTTTTCCAAATTGTGTTAGCAATGGTCTCAGTAATGACGCATGTTGTTTGTCACTTGTTAATGCTTCAGTGGTTGATTGACGACTGGAGGTGAGAATGGCCAGGCCAGGCTCCTTTTCTACCGGAACTTCGTGTTTAATGACATCTTTGCGTCTGTGTATTAAGACAGTCTCAATGCAAAAGCTGTAAGTACTTAAAAAAATCGGTAATCTCTGAAAAAACTAAAAGTTACAACAATAGTTGTTTTAATGTAACATTTTTGTGCGTCTTTTTCTGGTTTCTGTCGACAGCACTGACTGAACTTGAGGAACTGAATGTGGACAGAACATTGATAACAGATGAAGGATGTACAGTGCTTTCATGTAAGCATCACTTGGTATCCAGACAATCTGAAACAATTTGCCCCAGACATCTAGCCCAGCCTCTAACACAGAATGCAGAATATTTTACAGTCATCTCCAGTATTTATAGGTCTACGTAAGAAATAATCAACGCCCTATATATTTTGGGCTAAAGCACTCCTGTAGTATTTAGAATCATTTAACGCTTACCGTATAAAGAATCAGCGCTGAATTTTGTCATAACTGTACATCTTACTCACTTTTGCTGAAGAAATAAATACAGAACAAAGTTTCTTACATGATAACCACTCTCTGAGCCAAAATAAAACTGATTTGGAGCGATTTTGATTTCAAGTCCAAATCAGAGCACACGATAGTTTCACATTGAACATTTCGATTTACTTTAATTCTGTCTTGTGTGTCACACAGGTTTCAAACATCTGCGAATTCTTAGTTTGTCATCGACAAGAATAAGTAACAAGCTTCTATTAAATGGAACTTTAAATCAGTGCAAGAATCTCGCACAGCTGAATTTAAGCAGAACTAGGATATCAAACAAGAGATTAAACCACTTGATGTTACCAGTTTTGACTCAACTGAACCTTGATTGGACAAGAGTGATAGCGAGCGACTGCCGTGCATTCCTCACAGGTAATTAAACATATATCCAGCGGTTTTCAATTAAGTATAGAAAGTAATTTCGCAATGAGTTTGGTTATTGTTACGCTTTGTGATTGGCTAAAAAATCTCGCGCCACTTTCTCAGCCAATCAGAAGTAAAACCAATCGTAACTTGGTCGCACGCGTTTTCCCGCGCTTGGTGCTAGCTGCATGTATTTGCTTCGAGTTTTGATTGATTCAATAGATCGTCTGCGACTGTTGTGATTTGTCAGGGTGATTGCTTTGGTTTTAGTATTGACACTTCATTGAAAATCTCTCTATAAAGACAAACCTTTCCTTACGGACACCTTCAAACGAGGAACTCCTCTCTCTCATGAACAGTTCCTTGGTTCAAAAAGACCAAAACTCATACAACCCCTATAAAGCGCTTTTCAATTGAGGTTTCATACGACCAAAACCAAAGTAATTTCTCCGTCCAATCACAACATAGGCAGACAATCCAATGGACCAATCAGAACTCGAAATAAATACATGTATGCGCGGGAAAACGCGTGAGAGCAAGGAACGATTAGTTTTGCTCTAACTTTCGTTTGGTTAAAAATTGGCGCGAGTTCATAGAACGGTCTTCAATTGAATGTCGAAAGTAACTCGAGTTTGCTTTGGTTTTGCATTTCAACACTTTGTGATTGGCTAAAAAATTTCACGCTACTTTTTCAACCAATCAGTCAGAAGTGAAACCAAAACCAATCATGACTTGCTCTACGCGTTTTCCCGCGCTTTGCGCTGGCTGCACAGGTATTTGCTTCGAGTTCTGATTGGTTCATTGGATTTTATGCGTCTGTTATGATTGGCCAGAGTGATTACTTTGGTTTTGGTTTTGCTGCACTCAGAGCAGTTTTCAATCGAGTGTCGTAAAACCAAAACCAAAGTAATTACTCTGACCAATCACAGCAGTCGTAAACAATCCAATGAACCAATCAGAGCTCGAAGCAATTACATGTCGGCGGCGCCAAGCGCGGGAAAACGCGTGCGAGCAAGTCACGATTGGTTTTGGTTTTACTTCTGATTGGTCGAAAAGGTGGCGCGAGATTTTTAGCCAATCAAAAAGCGTAGCAATGAAAAACCAAAGCAATTGTGTAATTACTTTTCATACTCAATTGAAAACTGCTCTAAAAGGTGGTGAAAACCGCCATAAAGCGCAACCTTGAACATTTCCCTTTTTTTATGTTCTTTGTTTAGGTTGCCCTTCACTCAAAGCCTTAAGAACAAACAACTGCACCCCACCATCTCAGGACTCAGAAGATTCAGATGACGAGCAACAGGAACAGTGAACATGCGCTACCTAAAAAAACGATATTACGTTTATTAGAAATAGTTTTTAAAATTTTACAGTTTAAATAGTTCCTGGGTACACCTTTATTTTGTGTTTCTGTATTTCATAAGTCGACGATTGTTTTTATGACACGATCTGTGTTCACTTTGGTGATATGAAAATTCTGCATATTACTTTATCGGTTTCCCAAGAGTAGCTAGGAATAAAAATAATAATTATATCTCACAAATCACTGCAACTTGTTCGTGAAACTGTTGTCAAATTTCTGTTCATTCAAAATTATATGAAGCCAGTTATTTTTGCTTAGAAGGCTTCCAAGTTGATTTTGAACAGTAAAATTATGCAACAATGTAAACAAATGATTTTTAAATACAGAGATTTAAAGTAAGACATTTTAAAATAAGAATATTGTTCAAGGTTGCAATTGATCTATTAAAAAAGAGCAAATAAACTGATGACTGCATATCTCTTGTTCCCACATTCTGTACTTGATGTTGTACACTCGGTAAGGTCCAAATAGCTCCGAGAATGTGAAGGTCCTTGAATATAAAATCACCAGGGAAGATTGGAACTTGTCACAGATGTTGCGACTGTGTATCATGCCATTTTGAAACAGACCATTTAACTTGTTGAACGTCATTGAAAATGCAGACAGGCTCTATTTCGTTAATATATTGCAATGAAATGTTTTTGTTTAGTACCTTTGAGTGGTTAAAATATATCAGAGCCATACTCACAAACCGAGATTCTGGGTTTTTTTAAATTTTTGACGAGCAACCGGTATCTCCATTACTTATAAATTGGAGCCCCCACCAGGCCCTGGTTAATTTCAAGCCCACGTGGCAGGCGTAATTGTTGGGGGAAGCTTAGAACGAGCCATAAAGAAGTGCCAAGTGGAGCACTGTAAGCCTCCCGGTGGGATGGAAACGACTGCTATACCGATAGGGTATTTCAAATATTCTTAAAGGGACATTGTCCCGGCTGATATATGGTGGTTTTATTATTATGGCCAGGAGCTTGGTTTATTATCTTGAAAAAGGAAGAAATAATCGCCAAAAGTGATGAACGCAAAGAAATGTTCACTGAAAAGACAAAATAACGTCTAAAAAAGTCAAAATTCCGCAAGAATTGCTATTTTCATTTCTTGACCGCCTGTCACGAAATCAAATTCGATGAACTGTAATCGAATTGGATCATTGCAATCCCCGGGTTGCAATTCTACAGTTTATCTCCTTGGGACAAAACAGCAGCACCACCAAAGTAACGGCCTGCTTTGTCTTGACTTTTAGAAAATTTCCCAGGTACCCATTTCTCTTGATAGTCATTGTTAGTTGTGACTTCAACTAGTACGAAGTCTGTCGACTCACGTCCTATTTGGGTACGTTTCAGTTCTCTTCGCAGAAAAGCGTGTTATTGTACTTTTGCATATATAGTGCAAATATATACTTTTTTATATGGGGGAAAAAGATGCTTTCCAAGACCCTTTTTTTAAATTCTTCCGGTGACGTCATGTTGAGCCCGCATTCACGTGAGTCTGTGAGCGCTATAAAAGACGTGATTTGATTGGCTGGCGACGCATGTTTGAAAGAAGTGGAGGGAAAAAACGAACAAGATGGCTGAGTCTTGAAGGCGGTTTCTACTTCGCTTGGATTTCGTGTTTCTCGTGTTATTTTACGCCGTTCAAGCTTATGAAAGAATCGACTATGTCTGTCTCTTCACTTGTTGGAGCTTTTGACGACATCGTTCGCTCTACTTCTGTCCTCGCCGAAGGAATTGAGGGAGGTTTGTGACCTGATTCGTTGTTCGTCTTTTCATTGAATCTTTCAGCTTCGTCGTTGATTTTTTGTAAGCAAACAAATATATTTTGACTTACGATCCGACAGTTTCTTGGCTTAAAGTTAGATTTATCTACTCTTCCACTATGTTTTCTCTTAAATCTTTTCAAGCTTGTGGCATTCAACTAAAATCGTGATCGAAAGTAAGCATGTGTGTCGGTGATGCTTCACGATATTACGAGTGAATCGAAAGGAAGGATATGATTTTTGAATTCTATTTCTTTTCTAGATTTCATCAAATTCGTATCACAACAAGAAGAATGCCGAAAGAAATGGCTGGCCGCAGAGAACCAAACCATCCGATTAAAGCAAGACATCGCGAAACTCACGGTATGATTTCAATTTAAATATTTGAGGAGTTATTTTTCTTTTGACAGATTTCTTCAGCTTTTTCATGCACCTTTCTTTCCCTTTTCGAATGTAACTTACATGTACTATTTTGCGCAATCCCTTTCTAGGCTGAAAATGAGGCGCTTGAAGTAAAGTTGAAGCATGCGAGGTTGGTGGACGTATATATATAAATAAGCTTAAAAACGTCGAAACAGTACAATGCTTTATACAAATCTGACAAAAGGCACAAGGTTTATTTACTGCTTCATAGTAGTTGATTGTTCATCTTCAAGATTCTGCATCTACATCCATCTTCTTTATTAACTGATAAAGCATCATAAAACTGCATCACATTCCTTCAATATAAGTACTTCTTTGATAATCCAGGTTTATTCTAGGAATTGCAATGCTGTATGTATTTCATCTTATTAGCCGGATTCTTCATATAGTTTCCTTGCATTTTTCCAGGAGTCAAGTTGAAATAGAAATCAAGAAGAGGATGAAAGCGGAAGCAACACAAGACCATCTGGTAAAATTTACAAAGTACAATACTGGATAGATACATGTACCATAAAATACCGGTTAATACCCCCTCCTATGGATAAGCATACCACAGCTCCAAGGCTATTCTTTACAAAAAGTTGAACTAACTCGACTAAAATAACTGCTCACTATCACAATATTGTTTACTTGCCAGTGTAAAAACCTTACGAAAGATAAATCCAGGACTTATTACGTTGATCCAGAGCCATCTGACAATTTAGAATACAAAATGAAGAAAGCAAGGTCGAGAAGTGATATCATTGTAGAAACCAAGTTTTGGTTTATTACATTGATGATGACATTGCCTGTTTGCTTTTTTGTGTCAACGTTTTACAGGAGAGGCAAGTAGCACTGATCCGTGAACTTCTAAATGACAAGGACACAATGAGCCGGTTGAATGACAATGAAAGACAAACGCTGATTCAGCTGAGTCAGTGTCAACATGAAGACCTGACCAGTCCAAGGAAAAGGTAAGGTCTACTGACATCCCTTCCAGTTGCACAATAACAGTGCAGGTGTAAGGGCTGATTTTAAAAGATGGTATAACTTTGTTGCATGCAACATGTCTTAATTACAGACTTGTGCTGGTCTAATGGTCAGCATGTTTTCAACCTACATGTATGTCATTAGCCTCCTAAACAGACCTTTTGGCATTGTCAAGCAGTGTATGGTGAGCCAAAACAAGGTCTGCCTAGAAAGCCTGGTCTCTGCCTTAGACAAGAAACTTTGCAATATGTTGTCTCTCTCGGACCACCAAGGTGTTTAAATGGGGACTGGTAAACATATTGTTGGGATGGACTATCATCTCATCCAGGGAGGGTCCTGGGGGATGCATTAATAGTTTCATTGTCTTCATGCTATAGAACCCAGGCTCTGACAGTTTTGGTCACATGACTCATGAAGACTTAACCTTTATCTGTCATTGTGTTGTTACAATGTAGGCGCTTCAGTGTTCAGGATGAATCTTCTGGTTCTATTTTGTCTCCATCAGACATCAGTTACGACAACACTGAGGATGACTTGGTAAGTCTTTTGATGGAAATATTTTATATTTTTTACTCAATGTTATAATTTACAGGGAATGTGTATACCATATTTTTCAGTTACACTGTATAAGGTGCAGCATTTATTCTGTTCTAAACTCGGCAAAAGCAATTTTTCCTCTGTGAAACAATAAACATTCCAAAATATAATATTGTAGCGTGCATAGGTACCTTTGATCTGCACAGTAACAGATTCATTTGTCAAATGTTACAATGCAATCCCTTATATTGTTAGTCATCCTTGCATTTAGCATCATCAATAAATAAGCTCTCTGGGATGCCATTAACAAATCAAGGATCACACCCTTTTGTTTTTTAGGATGTCTCTCATCCCAAGAGAGTTTCAATGCACAGAAAGGTAAGAGAAGTGTTTTGAGTATATTTTGTTGTGAGAGAGGGATGCCTAAAATCAGTGCTCAAGAAGGAAAATAATGGTTGACACACTATAAAAACAATGTTCTGAACACTGTGACTGTTTGTCCCATTAAACCCAGCAATATCAGAAGGGCTGAGTTTGAAAATACCAACTTGCAGAAAGAATGGCATTGGGCAACTTTGTTTCAGTGTAACATTTTGAACACTCTTTCTCCCCCACCCCACCCCACCCCTTAACCACTAAGTGAGGCTAACTGATAACTTTCGTCAATTCACTTGTCAGGTTTATCTTAATTTAAGTGCATTCAGCCCAAGGCCAAATAGGGTTTCACATAAATGCAAAGCTTGTGAGACAATGAAAATAGCATGCCATAAGGAACTAGACATTCAATGACAATAATTTATTATTAGTTCATACTTTCAAACTCTGAAATACATTGTTTCTAATTTGTTGTGTAACTTTCAGCCTGCACCATCAGCTCCAGAGCTTGATGTGAGTTCTTCCTTCCTTTTAACTCTTGTTAATATCAATAGTTTCAGTAAATAATCTGTACACTATAAAGTGCTGTGTGTGGTATCATTACCAATGCTGTTGCCTTTGAACAATTCCAAGGAGCCCAGGTTGTGAAATGTTAGGTTCCTCAGCCATGAACTAGGTGCCTTACTGGCTAGACTACCGGGCTCCTGTCAGACAACAGTGTTGGTTGCTACTCTGCAAAGTTTTCTAGTATTTGTTCACATCATTTTGACAACTTTTTTATGGCTTTTATTCCACCTGGCCAATCAAATGCAACAACTGCGAGAGGTGGAGTTGTCAATACAGTCATTATAGGGATCTTAAGCAACGAGAATGTTGATGTCCCAGATGTTTGAGTGTTTCCTTTTATAAAACACTTCTGCTTCTTGCTGAGAATAGGAAAGTTCCTCATAGGTTTTGTGACATGATGCATTGATATGACAACAGCAAAATTACTGGACATTGCCACAAACTTTTGTCCTACTCTTTAAAGAAGCAATGTTACGGCACCAGCACTGTAATACTATAAATAAAATGTATTGTGTAATAAAAAATTATTTTCAAACTAGTTTTCTATATTTCCTTACATTCCTGTTGCCATTTGGACCTACACAGCTGTTATTTGGCTTGTTATGCAATGGTTCTTGACTCCGAGAAGGGTTGCATGGCAACCCAATTAACTTTAAACAGCTGTCCTACATAGGAAACTAATCTCAGTGGTTCATAGTCTTAAAAATATACTGTAAAATTTATTGAACCTAATCACTCTTATTACAAATTCTCAATGTTACATATACTGATATATATGATATACTCAGTAATTTTTCTATCATATTTTGTTAATGTTCAATAAATAGTAAACTAATGATTATGTACGCTGGCCATTTTCATATTTCTCTCAGGTTACTCCTCCTAAAAGGCCTAGAACTGACGAGGTAGGTTATTTTCCAAGTTATAAATTAATTTCCAAGGTTTTGACAGGAGCAAAACTATACAATATGAAAAATTTCATAAGCTGTTGATAGTTGTTAATATTACTAATTTAGCCATGTTATGTATATGTTGTAAACATATGAAATTGTTCTCGCTCTTAACTGTAAGGTCCAAGGTCCAATTGTTC
Source organism: Dendrophyllia cribrosa (assembly GCA_024195265.1). NCBI lineage: Eukaryota > Metazoa > Cnidaria > Anthozoa > Scleractinia > Dendrophylliidae > Dendrophyllia > Dendrophyllia cribrosa. Next base: position 3,998,844 of record JAJLRJ010000007.1, read on the forward strand.
AAATAGTGGATAGTGCTTTTGGCCTTTTGAACAACCAGGTCCAGATCTCCCTTTTGGTAAGTAAATGTCTCAGAGTTCTGAAAATAGCAGCCCTCCGAAAGTAATGACTACCGGTACCCAAAAGTAACAACCTTTCTTGTAATTCCCGAAAGTAATGGCCTGATAGTAATGCTGCTTTGCGTTGTAAATTACTGAGTAAATTTATGGTTGTTTTGTTTTCTTTGCTAAATACAGCAGGATGCCCCAATGACAGTGATCAAACAGCAAGTTATTCCAGACAGTCCAGTCCATGTTCCTGTTTATCCAAGTCCACAGATCCACACACAGCCATCAGCCCCTGGTAAGATTTAAATACAAATTCTCCTTAATTATTTCTCTAATGTCAGTTCTGAGACATTGCTGACAGCATACTCATGCTGCATAACATTTACTTGTTGCTTGCGGTATTCACTTACTTCTCAGCTTGGCAATGTACTGAATGTTAGTTTTGAAGAGGGAAATTAGTTGCTGGTAACTTTTTGTACATGTGTCGAAATCCTAAATTGCAGTAAAAGCAAGATCTACAATGGCCACCCTTGGACAATGTTTAATGTCCTGTACTGTGCTGGCTGTTATGAGGAGATATCACTTCAAAGAAGATATGAGTGAATATATTAGAGATTGGGCTATTGTGGGGAGGTGATCATTTTTGTCCCTAATCGTATCAATAACAATAGTCTTGATGGATTGATTGTGGTCATCCACATAAATATTTCTCACCTAATTGGCATGTGGTCACGTGAATGTCTACTTGATGTGACTCACCTTATTACTCCCTGAATTGTTCTCCTCCAAGTCCAATACCGTAAAAGCCACTGCCTGTTTATTGAGACCTGAAATTAAACAAGAGAGTGGTACTATAACTAGCTAGTTACTTAATAAGATATGTTTTATCTTGAAAGAAGAAATAAATTATCGAGACCCATACAGACATGCCATCAGAGAGCTGGAGCACTATACAAGCCCAAGGAAAGAGACGCCACAAATGCAGAGGTAACATTTGATTTGAATTTTTATTCCAAAATTTTACCTGTTGAGTTAGACCCACCTGTAACCTTCAGTCTACAACAACTAATAGCAGGGATGTAAATAATAGGCAGAAGGCGGAAAAAATAACCGCCTGAAGACTGGGTTTTCTTGTTGTTGTTTTTTTTCGCCTGGAAAACTGTGTCTGCTTAACTCTTCCTCTCTTTTTTTAACGAAATTTTCTGCCTGTGATGAACAAAAGTCCACCTGTTGAATATCGTAGCTACATCCTTGTAATAGAAGTAGGGCTGATACAAAACTGTTTCTATTTTTGTTTCAGAATTATTTCACAGAATGGCATAGGACCAGCTAAGAAAGACAAAGTAAGATGTTCCAGACAAAATAATAATTTATCACTGGGGGAACCCTGAATATGGGATGATGTGGCGGGGGGGGGGGGGGGGGGGGGGGGGGGGGGGTGGGTTTGGAGTGCACAGCCCCCCCCCCTTTTTTTTCTCCTACCTTCTGGAGAAACTGCCCTGACTTGGAATTTTTGTAGTCCAGAACTTTGTGCTGCCACTTGAACAGTTTATTTTTTGCCTATGAAGATCAGTGAAAAGATCACTGTCCTTGGGGTGGTTACATGCCTTCTGAACTTAGAAAACCTAAAACAAAGCCTTTCTTTGTAACGACCTGGTATAGACCACCGGATTCTAAAATGGAAGTATTTGAAATGTTTGAAACTTACTTATCAAACCTCGATAAAGATGAGAAAGAGAGCATACTAGTAATATTGGGTGACTTTAATTGCAATTTATTGTCACAAACCCCCGACCAGAATACAATTTGTTTGAATTTTATTGTTGAGACATACCAGTATGCACAGATTATTGACAAAGCAACACAAATAACTCCTAACTCACGCACGTTAATAGACCATATAATCACAAATGATCCAAGTAAAATAGTTTGCCACGGAGTTGTGCATATTGGTATTTCCGATCATAGCTTAATATATGCAATTCGCAAACACAATTCGTCCAAAAATGCACCTAAGATAATAGAGTCAAGACAATATAAGAATTTTGATTCTAATGCCTTTATTGAAGACTTGAAAGAAACTCCTTTTCATTTTGCAACCCTACAGGACGACCCAAATGAAATGTGGGATATTTGGAAGTCACTATTTCTAGAGGTCGTAAACAAACATGCTCCAATCAGACAAAGAAAAGTGCGAAGCAAATATTCCCCATGGATAACTGCCGAATTAAAACAAAAAATGAGACAACGTGATTATTTGAAGAAACTAGCAGTAAATCAAAATTCAGACCATCACTGGAGGGACTATAAGCGAGCAAGAAATGAGGTCAATACATGCATTAAAGCTGCAAAAGCAAACTATTTTAATAATGGCATCAAGAATAATAGTGGTAATACAAAGGAAACATGGAAAATTATAAATAACTCCTTAGGCCGGAAATCAAACACAACAGTTATAAATGAACTATCTTTTGCGGGAAAGACATTTACTGAGAAACAGGAAATGGCTGATCAAATGAACTTGTATTTTTGTTCTCTTGGACCAAAAATGGCATCTGAAATTCCAGAAACAAATTCTATTCCAGAAGATTACATTGAAGGAACAAATGCCATTTTCGAATTTATTCCTGTAACTGAAGAAATTGTACGCAAAGTTTTGTTAGGGTTAAATATTTCAAAAAGCAGCGGGCTGGACAAAATATCTAGCAAACTTTTGAAATTAGCTGGCCCCTACATCTCGGAATCTATCTGCAAAATTCTAAACCATATGTTCGAAACTGGCATTTTTCCTGATGATTGGAAAAAGGCTAAAGTACTTCCTATCTATAAGTCGGACAAAAGAAATTTGCCCGAGAATTATAGACCTATTTCTATTCTTCCTGCAATTTCTAAAGTTGCAGAGAGATTAATTCACACACAACTCACAACTTTTTTAAAGCAATATAAACTTTTAACAGACTCTCAATCTGGCTTCCGTTCTGCGTATTCAACATGCACAGCTTTACTTTTCGCTACAGATGTTTGGCTAAAAAATATGGACAATGGCTCTTTAAATGGAAATGTATTTGTTGACTTAAAAAAAGCCTTTGATACCGTAGACCACGATATTTTATTGCGAAAATTAAGTTGTTACGGTGTTAAGGGTGGAGCTTTGCGTTTATTTACATCATACCTAAATAACAGGAGCCAGAAGACTTATGTGAACGGCGTTTTATCTAACGAAGAACAAGTTACCTGTGGTATACCCCAAGGGTCAATACTAGGTCCCTTGTTGTTCATAATCTATATTAATGATTTTCCAAGATGTTTGAATCACTCGATACCTGGGATGTTTGCTGATGATACATATATAACAGCGGCAAGCAGAGACATCCAGGATGTCGAGGAAATTTTAAATGAAGACTTAGCTGCTGTAAATAACTGGTTGAGAACAAATAAACTAAGCTGTAATTCAAGCAAATAGTATGGACTTACTCATGAACAACGAAGCAATAGAGCAAAAACTTCTAGGGGTATACATTGATGAATCCATGCATTGGGATGATCATATCAAACATGTAACTTCAAAAGCATCTAATGGCTTGTGTATGTTATATAAAACAAGAAACTTGACTAATGATATAGCCATCTTAAAATCTGTCTATAACTCACTGATACAGCCGTACTTGACTACTGCAGTATTGTTTGGGGAAATTGTTCTAAAACACGCACAGATCGATTGCAAAAACTTCAGAACAGAGCAGCACGAATAATAACTAGAGCAGATTACTCGGCCAGGTCTCATGACCTCCTTGAGAAACTAAACTGGTCAAATCTAAATGAAAGACAACTGTTACAATTGCAGATTATGGTGTTCAAAGTCTTTCATAAGATAGCACCAGACTATTTACAAAATTTATTTAAACTGACCTCGGAGGTACATAACTACAATCTTAGAGGCAGTAAATTTGACCTGCAACTACCTAAGCCTAAAACTAATTTCATGAAACGATCTTTTTCCTATCGTGGTGCCATTGCCTGGAATGAGCTTCCCAATGAAATACGAGAACTCAGTAGTCTAACCGCTTACAAAAGAGCTCTCGAACAAAAATAGAATCTGGTTCTATGACATCTATGATTGTAATTTTTATGTGTTTATAGAGGATATTATGATGTAAGATAGTGTTTTTTATTATTATTAATCTTATTAGTATTATTTAAACCAGTATAGTGTAACAGTTTTGCCACTATATATATATATTATATATTTTTGTTATCATTTAGATTAGATTATATTTAAGTGCACGGCATGTCTGAAAACCAGTTTTACTGAGCCGTTTTACCGTGTTTAAATAAAGTTAATTGATTGATTGATTGATTGATTGATTGGAGCTGTGCTGTTAGAGCAATACAGCAGAACCTGCCATACAACCACCTTGTTGTTGTGGTCAATTTGAAGGCATGTCAGTGAGAAAGAAGTACTCATTCAGTCATTTCTGGTCTTCTTAACACTGGAATTAAATCCCTGCATAGTACAATAAACTCTCTTAACTCAGACATCAGTAATTTTTATTGGCTGGTTCTGGCCAAATTTTACTTGTTTGTCTACAACTTAAACTAAACTCTCTCTAAGGTACATGTACACACCTCTAAGATGGACAGCCAAATCTGGTCTTGAATGTGTCAGGCTTAGACAGACTTCTGTTCACTGTATAGTGTGTTTATCACTAGTTAAGACTCAACAAAACACAAACATTGTAATTCATTGCCTTTCTTTTTCAGAAACACACATTCTGCTCCAAGACTGTAATCAAGCCAGAGAGTTGCCAGCCGGTAAGTGGAAAATGGAAACCATGAAACTTTGTTATAAAATGTCCAAAAACTGAAAATTCTTCATTTCAATTCTCATTACCTTTACAGTGCAACAAGAGGATAAAGTTTGGAAAACTTGCCTTGAAATGCAAAGGTAGCTATTCTGTAGTGGTATTTTTTCTCTCAAGTTGGACATGGATTTTAGTGCAAGGTCCTTACTGTCAAACGAAAAAAAAAAAGCAAAGAATCTGTTGTCCAGTTTTGTGATATATAAGTAGTTGTGTGACACTTTCAGTAGATTGCCCTGGTGACACTTTGTGCTTCCCTCTGTGGACTGCTGTGTTGTGTGACATGTTTATTGCACGACACTTTACTTTTTGCTTATCTTTGTAGATTATTGTGTTGTGACACATGTCCATAATTTGCATGTCATTTACAGTATGCTCTGCTTAATTAAGATGCCAAGCCTATTACAGGACTATCATTAACTTAACTAGGCTGGGAAGTAAAGAAAGTAGCCAGGAAAATGGGTTCTTCTTCTTCTTCTTTTGTTTTTCTATCAAAGTAGTTTGAGCTCAAAAGTCTAATAGCCAGGGGAAATCCCTAGCTCCCGGCACTTATTGACAGCTCTGCTATTGTGTGACAAGGCTATTGTGTGACACTTGATACTCCTCTCTTCACATTACTATCTTGTGTGACATTAACTTGCATGACACTTTACTTTCTGTTTTTCTTTGTGGATTATTGCATTGTGTGACATGCTAATTGCATAATATTTACTGTAGATTACCAATTATAATGGGGCAGTAGGCAGCTCTTACAAGGTCTTCTCTGATTGGCTGAGAAAACAATAAAACAACACAACACAACGATGGACTCTAGCCCTTGTTAAGGTTGTTAAGAGCTACGTGTTATCTGATAATAATTGCCAAGCCTATTGTGTGACACTGCCTGTCTTTCTCTTTGTAGATTGCCGTGCTGTGTGCCACCCTGACTGTAAAGACCAGCTTCCTCTACCTTGTGTGCCTACTAACAACACCCCAAAGCGTCCAGTAAGAACCCATTGACATGTTTGCTGGTAACCTAAGTTTACCCTAAATCCTTTTTTGATTTACTATGCTGTCTTTTTGTCAGGATGAAAATATTGAGTTCTTTGCACCCAACACAAGTCCTATGGTGCCAGAGATTGTTGTAAGTAGATCTTTTTTATCAGTTAATTCGTTGCTCACTTAAGCCACTCTATTTTCTTGCACACTATGCCTTGACATTACAATGACCAGCATATCAATTTTAAGTTGATTTGTGTGACAAATGCATAACTGCCTTTCTTAGGGACACACCATCCCGCCAAATAACAAAATTTGGCTCAGCATATTTCCACGTTATATTGCCAAATGCCACCAAATATACAACTTAGTGGGATAAAAAGATTCTATAGAGCAAAACAAAAGCGGTAGTTTTATGATAAAGTGCAGGATTGCAAGGATTAAAGTGGATTACAGTTCATGGAATTTGATTTATTAACAGGTGGTCAGGAAATCAAACTTTCCATTCTTGTGAAATTGACCTTTATGGTCATTATTGTCTGTTTAGTTCATATTTATTTGCTTCTAGATTCTTGGTGAAGGTTTCTTCCTATTTCAAGATATTAAAATAAGCTTAAAGCAAGTTCCTGGCCATAATCATACACAATACTTCAGCCGGGACTGAGTCCCTTTAAGTTAATGTTCAACCTACATGTACAGTAATAAATGTGAAAGTAGAAATAGAGACCCCTCCAAAAGTATTGACCCTGCCAAAAGTAACAAGGGTATTTTTCCACTGGCTGAATGAGATGAAATACGTGTAGGTGAAAAATGTTTTTCTCCCACACCACTGGGACCTGAGTACATATTTTTTTATAGGCCATGTAACCCAAAAGATGCCCCAGTTGCTTTTGTTGTGTTCGCCATTACTGACCAATTATAATGTGTAATTATAATGTGCAACTTTGTCAGTTTGTTAGCATCGCTGTTTTTTAGGGTTATGTTTGTGAACAGTAGTGGCGGCAGTCGGCTTGGCATGGTTTACCAGTGGTGTGCGAGAACTGTGGTTATACCTTCAAAACTTTCCTCAGCTATGTCAGCTGCTATGTCAATCATTGTAAATATTTTCTTTTTACATTTCTAAGTTTGTTGAAATCTTGATTCTTGATGGAGGATCATGCTGCATTGATACCTTCAAGTCTAACTGGATAAAAGAAAAACATGCAATTTTTTTTTTAATTGACTCATCTTCAAACTTTTTTTCTGCTCAGATCAAATGCATCGAGGAAATTGAACGCCGTGGACTTTCAGAGGTTGGAATTTACAGGGTACCCGGGTAAGAAAACAAACCAATTGAAAAGTGTATGTAAAATAGAGCGGTTTCAATTGAGTGTAGAAAGTAATTTTGCAATTAATTTGGTTTTGCATTGCTACGCTTTGTGATTGGCTAAAAAATCTCGCGCCACATTCTCAACCAATCAGAAGTAAAACCAAAACCAGTCGTGACTTGCTCGCACGCGTTTTCCCGCGCTTGGCACCGGCTACATGTATTTGCTTCGAGTTCTGATTGGCTCATCGGATTGTCTGCGAGTTCTGTGATTGGTCAGAGTAATTACTTTGGTTTTGGTTTTACGACACTCAATTGAAAACCGCTCAATAGCAGGCTAACAAGTTAATAATTTCAACGTTTGTCAGAGCAAAAAAAGAAAGCAAAGAAGTTATTTTTTTATCAAGTTGCCGGATCGCGATCTTTGGGACGTTTTGTAGTATTTTTATTGTGCACTTTGTATTTTGGCAGGTCTGAGCGGCATGTAAAGGAAATGAAGGAAAAGTTTCTACAAGGAAAAATTCCTGACTTGGTAACAAAATAAAATTGTTTTTTCAGTTTACAGGTTTTGAGTGAGCTGTGTGAATGAAAGAAATCAAAGTGTTAGTTGAGCAGTACTTTCCTGTAGTGCTGTTTATTATGCTGAACTAGACGATTAACTTAGAGTGTAATAGTTCAAATGAGCAGTACTATTTTTCTTGGGTGCTGTTTTTTATGCTGTGCAAATGATTCGAACTTGTGAGTTTGTGGAGAAAATCCTGAAGTTTGATCATTCTAATGAGAGCTAAAGAGTAGTACTTGTTAGTTTCGTTGATTTCATTCTTTCCCGTGTGAAAAGCAAGCAAAAAACATTGTCCAGTCTTGACAAGCTGCTGTGAACAGTTTTCAGCACCAATAACATATATCTTTTTCTTGCTGTTTTCCGCAGCGCAAAGTTGACGACATCCACGTTATTTGCGGATTACTTAAAGATTTCTTCAGAAAGCTGGCCGAACCACTTGTTACTTACAACTTATGGTCAACATTTGTGGATGCAGCAAGTAAGATCACAATTATGAAATGTATAACAAACGGCGAAAGCTTTCGTCATAATCCGCTGCTATACGAGAGATTTTTGGTAAATGTCGCATCGAAAGCGCGTCGAGATCTCCTCTTTCGAATTTTCGACGCCGAAGACAGTTATGTTGACTCGCCCACTCTGTTGAATAAAGTAGTGAAGCAGTAGCTATAACTAAAATCTACGATATTGAGTAAACCATAATATATATAATGTTTTTTTTTTCAGACATATTACTAGGAGCTAATGTTAATATCAGTTATATTACTAGGAGCTAATGTTAAATTTTGTTCTTATTTTTGACAACCCGCCTCGATTAGCTATGCTAACTGCGGGTTGTCAATGTTGAAAATATTGTTATATTAATAATGAAATAAAATTGTTCTTGTTGTGGTCAGGGCAACAAGTGATAGTCCGTATTTTGTGGCAAAAATGACTGCAGTTTTATCTACTGTCGCTATGCGAAAGTGGCTACATGTTCGAGGGGGGGGGAAACGTGTCACTTGGCAGGAAACATTGTTGCGGACGTAACTGTTTTTCAGTTTAGCCGCACGGTAAAAAAATGATATTGAACCGCGTCAAAAATATTCTTGCTTTTCGAACGCAAATTTTGTTTCTAAAACATATTTCCCACTTTATCCTCATCAGAATAAACAGTGTTTTCTAAAGGTTTAGCCAGGGCCTTAAAGCGAAAAGAGCGGTTTTCAAATGAGTGTCGTAAGACTCGAAGCAAATACATGTAGCCGCCGCCAAGCCCGGAAAAACGCGTGCGAGCAAGTCACGATTTAATTGGCTTGGTTTTACTTTTGATTGGTCGAGAAAGTGGCGTGAGATTTTTTTAACCAATCACAAATCGTTTTCACTTTCGACACTCGAGTGAAAACTGCTCAAAACGCTATGAACCAATCAGAATTCAGTGCACAAACGTGCAGCCGATGTCAAGCGCGGGAAAGGTTTCGTACAGTGAATACTGAGCTCAGTCAGCAACAAAAGCAAACGTGGATTTGTTGGTTTTTTTTTTTCACGATCAAACGACAGTAAATCAATTGAATTTTTTTTTCAGACAAGACTGATGAAGATGACAGTGCCAGTGCTACATACCAAGCGGTCAGCGAACTACCGCAAGCAAACAGAGACACTCTGGCCTATCTGATAGTTCATTTACAAAAGTAAGCACCAAATGTTAAATGTCCTCTAACAACTTGGCTAACGAGTTTAGGTTTTGTTTGTGTTTGATTTATTTCCTTCTTCCTTTACAGGGTAGCTCACTGCACCGAATGTAAAATGTCCTCCAGTAACTTGGCCAAGGTGTTTGGTCCGACAATCGTTGGAAACTCTTCCACTGACCTTGAACCAATGGAGATGTTACAGCAAGCAAAATGGCAACCCAAGGTAATTAAAATGACCGCGTCCCGAAGATATATCGAAATTTCACTTGCCAAATTTCCATGTTATATCGCCAAATGCCATCAAATATACACCTAAATTATATCAAAAAGATTCTATAGAACAAAACAAAACAAGTAGTTAGGGGATAAAGTGCACGATTGCAAGGATTGAAGTGGATTACAGTTCATCAAGTTTGGTTTCGCGACAGGCGGTCAAGAAATCAAAATTATCATTCTGGTTTTCAGCCGTTATTTTGCCTCTTTAGTTTACATTTCATTGCTTTCATCGCTTTTGGCAATTTCTTCTTCGTATTTCAAGATAACAAAGCAAGCTTAAAGCAAACTCCTGGCCATAACCATGAACACGATATTTCAGACGGGACAAATGTCCCTTATGGTTTGAGAAAAGGTTTACGTGGATGGCGGGCAGGAGGGTTCAGTGCAGAGCGCAGAATTTCTGCGAAAGTAACATGAAAATTTTATTTTTCTACTTGACATTATTGTTCCGGTTTGTCTATAACTGCTGTGACACATTGATATATTTCATCGGAAAGTTGTAACAGAGCCATAAGAAGAAGGCTTGCTCTATAAACTTGCAAAACATTCTTGACTATCGCTTTTCCCCAATACGGAGAGAAAAGCTACAGCCCTTGCTTGAAAAAAAAGTCTTGAAAAAAATCCCTACTCCTATTCAATTAAATGAATCTCATGTCTGATATTCTACATAAATATTTCCCAACAGATAAGTTAAAGATTGTGGTTAAACAGTATTCCACGAATATAACAATATTTATTTTGTGACTAGGTTGTCGAGCGACTGTTGTCGATGCCCGTTGACTACTGGAACCAGTTTATCAACATTGATGATGAGAACGTGCGTTCTCCCCCGTATAACCCTGCCACTCATCACACAGATGGAACTCCGATCACCCCAGAGTGCCGGCCAGGTAAGACTCGGGCCTCATTCTTTGTAGCGCGTTGCGCATAGAGTTGTGGGATGATGCACTTTTCCCGCGCTTCACCGGCGCCGGCTTGGGACGACGAAGAGAAAGCGATTTATACATTAGGGTAATTCCCTCGAAAAGGATCTTATACTGAACTTTTTTTCAAACTTGGTACGATTGATAACCATGCTTAGAACATTCCAAAAATGCAATAAAAAGAGAGGGTCGCCGTGCTTGTTTTTACACTGTACTCCCGTTATTTATAGCGACTTTTTATAATTGCGCGAGGAATGTTCGAAACTCAAACGTCGAGAAAGGGATTGTTATTACCTGCAGAAACTATCATTACTATTGAAATTTTAACATTAATTTATTTGATTGTACAACATTCTTTCAGGGAAGTCATTTCAAATTGCCCGGTCTAACAAATTTTGCAAGGAAATCGGACCGCTTCGGCATCACCACATACTCCTCATTGGCTCCAAATACAGAGTTTCACGCGATTAACACAGAATTAATACAAGTTCTACCACTAAACTTTTTTTCTGCTTAAAATATTTTTTTTTATAGTCCTATAACGAGTAAATTACATTAATAAAAAAACAGGGGTCACCGTGCTCGTTTAGGAGAAAACAATCTCTTATTCATTTGGCCAACTTATCCTCAAAAGAAACCTTCTTGGTTCGGACTGTGCGCGCGCTCGTGCGTGCGCTAATGACGTAAGAAATTATGCGCAGTAGGTGATGCGCAATGCAATACTAAGGAATGACCTTAACTTCTTAAAGTGCAAAAGCGATTTAAAAGGCTTTTTATTTGGATCAAAACTGTGCTAAAACTAAGTACCTTTTCTCTCACACGAAATGCTTCTGTACACCGAAGATGCTAAGTGAATTCTGGAAGGAAATTTTTTTGGCTAGTTTTCCGAGGTACAAGGGAACAACTTGAAAATATTTTAACCATATATATCGAACCATAGTATTTAACAATCAGATTATGAGCTCGAGATTTCTATCGCGTGATAGTTGGTGAGGACGAAGCCCGAATCAACTATCTTGCGTAAATCTACTAGACGTTCAAAACTTAACAACAAATACTCTTCAGACAGTTCGAAGAAGCGGCCGCCATTAGGCTACTCGCTCCACTCACTTTCTACAACAGAATAAATAGTGAGTAACGTAGCCAACAAGAGAACAGCATTCGTGATAGAACGCTAGTAGATTTATACTAAATATATATGACAAAGAGGGGATTGACCAACTTCTCGTTTTATTTTTAGTGCCCGAGAGCATGCTGGGACCTCTGACGTCAGGCTCCAAGTCTGTGAAGAAGAAGGGAAGTTTCCTCACCAGGACTCCGCTGACACCAAGGTAATTAACAAAGAGGGCCAGATTTTTTACCAGAATTGCACTGAGATTTTACTTTATAAGGGATGAAGAATTTGCCGTGGTTCTAAAGAAACTAAGGAAGTTAATAAGCAACGACGGCAGCGATAACGGCACAAAACAGTAGGTTCTGTACGTGCGTTGTACACTTTGGTACCTTTTTTTGCCGTTCCCAGCAAAACAACAACGTCAAATGATAAAATTATAGGTTTTGTGGAGAAAGTGGCCACCGTAAACAAGTTCAAAAGCTGACAAATATCCAGCGTTATCCCTTCGCTCTGACGAAAATCTAACATCGAAACGTCAACTTTTGAATCTGTTTGCGGTGGTCAACTCTCCAAATTTTTAATGTGGGTTTAAATGGCCTGTCTGTGATAGCGCAAGATCTCAGAAGATCTCAAAGCGGCATCTTGAGACGACCGCAAAACCTCCGTTGATTGTGTAGCCGAACATATAACCGAATATTTGCTTTTATTATATAGCTAAACTAGTACAAGATAAAAAGGAGAATTCAGATTGGTTCTACCAGCGGACCGAATTCTGCTATATAGACCGCTCACGAACATATTTCAGTCATTGTGTTTTTGAAAAAAAAAAAACTTAAAAGGAAGACTGTTTTTTTTTAAGTAGTCACTTTTCCCCGGGTATCTGCAAAAGTGGCATGATTAAAAATACACAACTTTCGTCTTTGCAACAAACTCCTTTGCCGATAGGAACAGCCATGGTGTCGGCAAATTTATCAGGAAGCGACAATGAAAAAATCTGCGGCGTTGCGGGATCTCCGCAATTTGAAAAATATTGCCGCGTAAAATTAATGTTGAGCCATCAAATTAGGCGCACAAAATTAAATATGAGCACGAGTAGAATTAACAAACGTTACTATTAGCCACGGTTTCTACCAAATAGGCTGGAAAAGAATTATTTTGTATTTTGGCAAGTTTATACAGCTCGTTTTCGACTCGATTCAGAAAAAAACTTCACCAAGACCTCGCGCGAGTTCAACACTAATGATGCTTGCGTGACTCGCGTTCCACGCTCGGTGCTCGCGCACCGTAAAAGCGTACCGTATTTTCTCAATTAAACGCCCCCGGCGTTTATTTCAAACTTGGCCTTGTGGACCCGGCGTTTCTTTGAATCGGCAGTTTTTTCTCGCCCGCCATTTTTTTAAAAAGGGTTATTATTCGTTTTTCTTGGCAGCCGTGTACCTTGCCCTTAAATCTTAAGTTTATTATACCACAAATAAACGTTTGAGGGGCTTACTTACAACTTCCTCTATTATACCCGGCGTTTATTCGAGAAAATACGGTATGTCGTGCATGCAAGCAAAATTTATAACTTAACACCAGCAATGTGTCACCAATATAGAATGTTTTGCGGTAACAGTAATCTGGGGTCTGCGGTTACGATATTGTGTCGTTTAGCGATATATAAATATCCTTTGACGGACGAACTAAAATGAGAAGGAAAAAAAAAACGGGCACGCGATTTTTAGGTTTTTGCGTGTAACGTGGATGAGCGAGCGCGAAGAACGCGCGAGGAACCCGAACAGCTGTGTGGAACAATAACCCAACGCGAATAATTTGGCAAGCAAATAATAAATTCAGAATGGCTGAAAAGGGTATAAAGAAATAGTATTGGTTTCATCAGCGGAGTTGTTTAGGTAGATTCAAAAGCTGACGTTACGAGCACCAGCCCTTCGTCAGCGCGAATCCTTATAAAAACGTTAGCCTGCGAGCAGCCGACAGCTGTTGTGACTTGGGTTTTCCAAGGATCCTATGCGAGCGGCGAATCCGCGCGTTACAAGCCGTTCGAGACCCGTCGACTCGTAAATTGCGGCTTCGCTGTTAGTATTCGACCCTCGTGGAACCCAAACCAGAAGACTGCTTGTAGGCTATGAAAAACCTGGATTTAAAAACACAACAGAAAAGAAAATTCCTCGTTTATGTGAACAGCTGCAGGCAGTTTTGTGAGTAATAATCAATGAGCCCTTTCAAGCAAAATATTGCATCATGGTTATTGGGGAAAAACATGCCGGGAATTCAGAGGTTTATAAGAGAATTCTAAGTTGAAGTTTGATCCACTGCTTTCGTTTTTAAAACGTTTTACGCTTGGGAATTAAAGATATTGTTTGAAAATTGTTCTGGAAGAAAATAACAAGACGCGAGACATTCCGAGAGGTTTGTAAGAAAATTTAATGCGATCGATCGCCGTAAAATTATAGACCATCTTATGACAAAGAAAAATAATATTACAACTTCTACTGCTAAATGGAAGCCCCTGAATGTCGACGTCTTTAATTTTTGAGCACGTAAGTCTTGACACCGCAACAGGCGAGCGATTTCTAAATTATTACATTAATATTATTCACTTTGTTTCTTTTTACGTTTTTTTTTTGGGGGGGGGGAGTGAAAAATTACAGAAAGGATCAGAGACTAAGAAAAATTAAATTCTCGTCTGAGCTAAGAAAAAAATATATATGTTGATACAACATTTACAACAACAACAACAACAATTTATTCAACAACAAACAACCAACAATCGAAACGTCAACTTTTGAATCTGTTTGCGGTGGTCAACTCTCCAAATTTTTAATGTGGGTTTGAATGGCCTGTCTGTGATAGCGCAAGATCTCAGAAGATCTCAAAGCGGCATCTTGAGACGACCGCAAAACCTCCGTTGATTGTGTAGCCGAACATGTAACCGAATATTTGCTTTTATTATATAGCTAAACTAGTACAAGATAAAAAGGAGAATTCAGATTGGTTCTACCAGCGGACCGAATTCTGCTATATAGACCGCTCACGAACATATTTCAACCCCGATGTTAGCGATGGTCTGACGTGGCGTTGTCTTAGTACGTCATGTAATAACCCTCGTGTTGCCTTTTCATTTCTTGACAGGTTTGGAAGCAAGAGTAAACATCCCAATAAGAGACCAACGCACTTCTTCGCCTCGCCGATGTTAAAATAGATACTTTATTGACATTACTTAATCTAAAATAGTTTAATGATCCCTGTACAATACAATAAGTAGTTGATTTATGCATGCTAGTCTGGTGTTAGCCCTAAGCTTTTTACAGCGGTGAAATACGACATTTATAGCACGGTTGATGCGAAGAAGCGTCGCTTATTGCGACCCTCTGGGATGCCATAACCTGATTCGTATCGAGGGAAGGAATTTACACGATTGTGTTCTCCAAAACTATTGCTATTTTGTGTTGGATTTGTTATTTTGCTTGTGGTCGATATTTTTTAAAGCAGTTTAACACTAGACACTGCCATATTGCATTCTAAACAAATGCTAGGAAAGCTAAAATTTAAACATTGCTTTATTTGCACGTTGTTTAAAATTACGATATTTTTTTCCCAAGATGGTTGTCAAATGATTTGCGCTGATAAAACTGACTTGTGTAGAATAGTTTCTTTATATGGTTTTGCAGGCAATTTCTTTACGTGTAATTAATACATTTACTGCTCAGTATTTCGAAATCTCTTTCCTTGTAATAACAGCATTTTTGTCAGGATAACTAATATCTCTGGATATTGCATCTGAAACAAAAGTAATGCACGTTGTAATTTGTTTTGCTGGAACAATTGACTGTTTTTCGTTCCCTGTTGGAAAATGCTCGCGAATTTCTGTGATAGTTTTGTGAAGCAAAGTCTTTGCTGTTATTACAAGACAAGAATCCATCCCAAGTTTGCCCTATAAACTCTAAATATAGAAGGCGCATAAAACATGCACACATCGTTTCATTTTTTTTCTCTAATCTTTTATTTCTTTGTAATTAAAATACAATATTTCAGACGTCGATATGGTTATTAATTTAGCCGTACACGACTTGGAGAAACTGCAAAAAAACAAGAACCCTTTTCTAGGATACTGAAATACACCAACCATCTATACACCCTGAGTATAATGGAACTAGAAGTAGTAATTATATTTAACTGTAAAAGATCTTTAATTTCTCCCTTTGTAATATTATTTATACAGATTAAACTAGCAGTCGCATATAAATTGCAGACTGTGTTGCAACAAACAACACTGTTGTCTGTTATGTTTGTAAATTGCTATGCTTAAAAACCAGTTATAAAATGTTCAGACATTTGTAAAGCTAAATTGCCTGTTTCCTCTTGTGGGAAACCATAACCCTCCAAACTTCCGTCGATGAAAAATGTTAAGTTTAGGTTTCCTTCGCTTCACTTGTTTTCTAAATCATTATCGAACAAGAACTCCGTTACCTTATCTGCGTTTATATCTTGAACATGTGAAAAGCGCAACTGAATTTTTCTTACCAAATTTCATTTTTCAAAATATTGGCAAACGAACAGCACAATAGTAAAGTTCGAGTTCTGCTCAACAGCTTGAAATTGAATGGTCACACTTCGGGGTTTCATCCGCAGACTCAACAGTTAGGACTGACCTCATTTCTAGACCGTGTATATTTCTAGACCATCAACTATTAAAAGCCCAATTTCATTTTGCCAGAAAAACCTTTCCAAAATGGAAAGAACATTCAATATCTTGCAGGTAAACGTCCACACGACAAGAGGAGCGTTCTAAAAAATGATTATGCAAATGCAACCTCTTTATTTGCTTCCCTAACTATTACATGTAAACTATTACACTGAGCTTGTTTGTTGGCCGGGGTTCGTTAACGATCCTTTGAATCTGGAAACATCCCCTTTCATTGCTAATTTCTCTCGATTAAAAAGCTCACATGAAATAACTAATTTATAAAGGAAAGAAAGCTGGATATATTACGACGTTTACATTCAGTATCGTTTCACATGGTATACAAACTGTAAGCTTAATTCGGGCTTAATTCATAGAAGCTCGACGGCTTTTGTACGCACTGGAACGCAACATTTTTATATTGCTCCTTGTGTTTATAGACCTTGCTCTCAACATAGAGTAGACAGCGTCATGAAAAGCATCCACTAATTTATTTGCGCCCGAATAAAGACATCTGTTCCATTTGCTACTTGAGAAACTAAAATATCCGTCGACAAAGAGACTTCCTTTCGAGGTCGTCGACGTTGTGGTAGTTCAGTTTGCAGTACAAATTTCAACTTTGGTACGAGCAATCCGATTTCCTTCTAAATGCTTGGAAAGAAGAAATTTTTGAAGTTAATTCAATCGGTTGGACGAATTTTCAAGCGACGCCGGTTATGTTCAAATCAGCGGTTTTTACACGGTACAGCTGAATCATGTCTGACGATTCATCGCTGATCGTCCTTTGAAAGCACACTTCCTACAAAATATAAACATTTGGCATTGTTCTCGTTGCTGAAACCAAAATATTAGGTGACTTGAAAATATAGAGGCGTTAACCTTTCAAGTAGCACTCCTTCAATTACGAAATCCACAAGAAATACGAAAACCTCCACGCCAAGAAAAACGTACCTGAAAAGCATCCGTCCACATTATGCATAAAACAACCACATGGTCAAAAGTTATCAGAAAGTTAACCCTTGAATAAATGCTTATTCTCCTTCGGCTTACTAAAAACAACGTCTACAAAATACCGATCTTAAATTAAACGTATTAGGTTCTGTAAATGGTGACGCATAAAAATTTAGGATTTTGTGGCATAAACATCGCTATTAAAATTGTACCTCGGAAGTAATTGATCGCGATCGACTTCAGCCGTTGCCAGTTAGTTCATTTGGACAATTTGGCTGTACTGTTGAGAAAAATTAACACGATTACGAAATAGATATTCTAAAAATTTAACCAAAATGGTAGGTAACCTCCGTTAAAATGTAACTTATTTAATATGTCACGGACTTGCGTGTTCGCATCTATATACTAAAAGGTTATCCCGAATCAAAGAAAGCGAAACTCGCATTTCAATTGTATGTCTGGGTTTTTGATTGCTCGCAACGGTGCCGGAGCCATGCATGTTATCAAGTGGCATATCCTCGAAGGCGATCACTTATTACATTAGTCAATAAATTGCAGTTACATCTCGCATGATAAATATGTACGTTTAAAATAGTTGTGCAAAACCTTATCACTGTATTCGATGGGGTATAGTTCCAGTTGACGGCAAGAACCAGACGTCATCGGCCGCAGGTAAACGCGAACTTGGACCAAGGCCTCTGCTTGAGCTGAAATATGCGGCGACATGACTTCCTTCATTTGCTGACATTCAATTCAAATTCGGCACTCATTTGGTCGAGAAATCCGAATTTTGCAGTCAAATGGTGTTCTCCGATGTGACCCGATTTTCATAACCTCCTCTTTGACCAAGGAAATACATCATGTATTTCAATAACAAGGCAGTAGATTTCACCAGCCAATCACACGGCATTATTCTGATTTCGACCAATCAGAGCATGTTCCCGGGGCTATTGAGCTTAGCGGCAAAGAGGCGTGCTTTTGAGATGGGGTTAACGCTGGCTAACGTGAGTTTGAAGAATAGAGTCACTTTACTCTCATGTTCCGGAGCAAATCCGCGCTTTTTGGACAACGTTGAGGTGGAAATCGAGAGATTTACACTGAAGCCTGAATATAGGCTGTAAGTTGTCGCGGTCTGGAAGTTTGTTTTGACCGTAGAGCGACTGATTTTCAAGTTATCCGTCGACCAGCTTTAGCACTAACGTCTTGCTTTTGGCAGCTAGTGGATAGTGACCGGGCTAAACATTCTCAATAAATTGAAACATCATTTGAAGTCAAGATGAGCACAGAACCTGCACCAGAACAGAACGGGTTCCCAAAATGCGGAAGGCTCGTATTTCGTGGAGTTGAACTGGCATATTTGAACATCGACGGGGAATACATGTTGCCTTTAGCGGAACTATTGGCTTTGGTTTTGCCAACAACGCCGAGAACTACGTTATTTACAAGAATGGAAAAGATGAAAGTTCGCAGGCATTTCTGTCAGCCCGAAGAAATCAAACTGCTGAAAACAGTCAATGGAATTCACGGTTCGTCAGCGAACTGCACGTTGCTTTCAAAGACAGAAGTTGATAAATATTGTTCGATGTATATCGACAATCTGAGTGAAAGCAACAAAGGAAAATGTAAAGAGGATATTACAAACGAATCGCAGATCGCCAAACTTAGTGAGGAACATAGTGTGGAAAACTGCAAGAGCAACAATATGGAATCGGCCTGCCTAAACAACAATGAGATACCGAACAAATTAACAATACTTCATAAACACAAAAAATCGCCGCCTCTGAAAGCTAAGTCCAAGTTGACGAAAATCGCGAACGGCGTGAAACTGAAATCGGCGCTTTCAGCCGATCGTCATCTCAATCAAACACTAACGGACAAGGAAGGTAGCACGGCCATTGACGGACATATCACTTCTGGTTGCATCCCTCCCGTTTCGTCAGAGTTGTTGTGTTCGGTTCATGCTTCGAATTTTACGCAAACACATCCATTACACGCTAACAACAAACGCTTGAAGAAGCGTGACAAAAATTTAAATTCAGAAACGAACAAAAAGGGAAAATTGTCTCGGGTAAAGAAAAGGCCGTCAAACGAATTGGAAAGCAAGAATGAATTCGAATCTCCATTAAAAATTCCCAAGAGGAGCGAATTACATGGCCATAAAGAAGAAAGCGACAAAGCGAATGAAACGAGTCAATTTCACTTTGCTCGTTGTTCGCAATCCTCTAAGAAGCAAGAAGTGGATTCTCTCATTTCAGATTCTTCATCTAATGACAGCGGCTTCACGTCGACGGTATTATCAAATGCAAGTACGCCAACAAAGACTGATTTTCCAGCTGGCGAGTTGAGCGGGCTGCTTAGAAAGGATGAAGAAGCTATCCAAAAACATGAACAGTCGCCGCGCAGAGCAGTCAGACCACCGAAGCTTAAAACGCCAACAAAAAACAAATTCAAAGGAAGCGAAGGTACCAGTCTGACGTTATCGCCTCCAGCTTTATTACTGAAACGTTACGAAGATTCGTGGCAAGTTGAACAAAAAAGCCCCGTCAAAGAGGTGGCAAACTGTTTGCATAAAAGCATAGTGAAATCAAAGGAGAAAGCGCGCCCGGGCGGATTAGCTCCTCTCTTTGAGGAAGCTTGCGGTCAAGCTGGACCACATTTTGAGAATAAACAAGTGAAGAAGCGAAGAAAACGAAGGAACCCGCCAGGATTAAAAGAGGAAGCATCGATCAAAAACGATTTAATCGACACAGAAAAGCCTAATAATGCAGGAGTTAAGAAGAAGAGGTTTATAAAGCGAAAGAAAAAAGGCAAGTTCACCCGAAAGCGGACTTTGTCGAATGGGAAAGTTGTCAGTTCCGAAAAAAGTAGCGACTTTTTGCCAGCAAAAGTAAAGAAATCAGAGTGTGTACCAAAAGAAAATCCAAGTCTAAACACCCGATTAGACACAGATAAGCAAAGTAAAGAAGACCTCTTGAAGAAAGATGCGGTTCTTGACAGGATTGTTGGAGACGCGATGGCCAAATTCTTTGGCCCAAAATCCAGCACCATTTGCACTCTGGCGTCAACTTCAAGCAACTCACCAGCTAAACCGCCAAAGCCTAAGAAAGCGAAGGTTGCTGCAACAACAAAACCCGTTTTAAAGACGAACAGCAAATTTAAGCTTTTAAATTTGTTTCCTGTTACTTCACAATTGGGTCTTCAAGACTGCTGTTTAAGCCCGGTTTTCACTATGTCATGCCCGAAAGGCTTTCAACCGCCATCCTCGCATCCTTTATGGGGATGGCGTCTCGGCGAAGCAGTTTATCGAGAGTCGACACCAGAGAAATTCCTTAAACCAAAACCAGTCTCGAAGCCTAAGCAAACGCAGTCTAACTCCACAACAAAGTTTGTTGCTAACAAGGTGCGAAAACTGAAAAGAAGGCGACGTCGAAAGAGGGTGCTAATGAACAAAAATCCGCTCAGTGCTTCTGTTTCAAATCCTGCCGTAAATGCAACTATCTCCGATTCAAATGCGACCGAGAACGTTTCCAATAGTGACAGTGAAGTTAAACTGTCTCTTTGCGATGTTATTTCTAGCATTGTTTCTTCGTCTGAAATAATAGTGAGTTAGTTTAATTGTAAATAAAAACACATGCCTTTCATGATCAACTCCCATATAATAGTTTATGCCTTTGGCAACAGTGCCAGACACTCGGTGAAAAATGTACGATTGACTGAAAAGCTTACCGAAGATGAGCTAAACTTACATTCCCATTTCATTGCGTATTTAGTCTGGCAAAGAACATAAATTTGAAACTTGTCGAAAAATTGCTTTCTCGAGATAGCTCAGTTGTTTTCAATTATTACAAATCCCGAAATCAGGTTAGGTTATTTTTTTTCTTAGAAACGTATATTTAATTCTCTTTTGCCTGTTTAATTTTTGGCCAAAATACGTTGATTTTTATTTCTTTGTACGAAACAAAAGGAATGATTTGTTTTAAGTACGTATATAAATATGAATATGTTGTCCAAATTGTACTTAAAAGCTGCCATATTTGAACGGCATTCATGTAATAATTTTTCACCTTGAAAACTATTCAAATGATTATATTTTTATCATAATTGTTAAAAACGCAAGGGAAGTCAACAAATTCTCTCCTCTTTGAATCTGGATGAGTTATATTTTTTTCATGGTGAATTGATACATTTCTCATGTAATTCTTGTCTTTGAAACTATTTTTGCTTACAATAAGTCATTAAAAACATTTTTTTTCAATTGATTTCTATCCATTATTAATACATTTTTAAGTTGTTTTTATTTTTCCTTTATTTCACATCAATAATTATTTTAACCTAATTAATGACATTAATCTTATTTTCATTTATTTTGGTAGTCATTTGAAAGAAGTTGGTGGTACATTTAAGGGCGCTCGCCATTTGTCTCAACTGGCTGGCAAGACCAGTAAGTTCGTTAATAGAATGCGCCATTTCGAGACCAGTTCCTACAAGTTCTTCAAAATGGTGAATACTGTTTACGAATTGACCAATCTGGCAGCCCAGTTCTGACAAATGGTAATCGGCACCCTTAGCAAACATCCCTAGTTTCTCATTTTTATAATTCTCTTTGTCTCTTCCCATGAGAATGTATTGATATTGTTAGGAGAAGGAAAAGTTTGATTGGACTTAGAAATCAGAGAGGTTGCAAGCTTCAGTTGATTTTTACATGGACATACTGAGTTATAATATAAGACAACAATAAAATGTGGTATTGACTTTGTTTATAAGCAAATTGGACACACTCGACGGGTTCAACTATATAAAACCTAGCTAGCATCATACCTTTACTTCACTTCCAAACACTGTCTTGTTTACTTATGTACATGTTATTCAGCATTGAGTTGTTTGCATAAATAACTGCTTGATTCCAGCATTAGCTCAGTTGGATGTACAATTTTAAACTTTGTTGCAGCAGTTAAGTCCAAATGGCATGTTTATTTGCAACGAAGCCCTGTCATTGAATATAAAATTAATTTTTTTTTTTTAGTTTTAGGAATGGAAATATCTCATTGCCATACGTCTTATATTCTGTTAAACTTATAGCCATGTTTTAATCTTTATTTGGAGTTAATAGATTTCTAGAAGTTCTGCAAGGCGTACATATAATCAAAGACATCAAAGTGACCAATTTGGTTATGAAACTCTTATTCTATAGGCATGAAATTCTCAAGGTTTCATGAAAATTCACAAGTGTTTAAGGAAGTTGAGAGAAGATTATACCACAGAACATCCTAAAATGCAATCCAAGTCCATTAATTTTAACAAACTTCCTGAATTAATTATATTAACAAATTACTGACACATGCAATATCAGATTGAGTTAAAGGAAGAAAGATGTTATACTTGTAGTTTTGTCATATTTCCCATTTCAAAGTGATACAATCATTGTTTTGATTTTATTTCTCTGTTAATTCTGGTCTTTCTGCATATACCAGAACACACTGTGTTTCTATTGTTTGTGAGGTTTTGTATTTTAGTCTTGTTTTGGAGCCAGTATGTTGTTTTCTGTCTTTTGTTTCTTTTGTTTTACGTCATTCGTGCTCCGGTACACGCAGAAGGAACCATTAATTTAACCTCTGCCCTGCAGTCTAGATACTGTGTTTTTTTGTCTTGTCTCTTGGCTTGAAATAGAACCCCCAGTGGTGTGCCTTTGGCTGTCTTTCTACTCGAAAGCTTTGAGCAGTGTTGATTCTTTGCCAAAGCCAGTCCTAAGAAAAATAAAATGTGGCCAGTCTAAAGTCAGTTGATAAAATCATAAAGTGTAACCATTCAAATGAAAACTATTGAAAAGAATATTAATATGTAGTTGTCTAAAATAATTTGCAAAATATTTTTGGGGGGGATTTTTTTCCCATATAAACGAGGTATGGCGCTAATGGGGTTGAAAATAGTAAACCATAGTTCATTGTGCACTCATACAGTTCAATTTGTGGGCTGTAAAATGATCCACAAAACGGCTGACAATTTTATCATCTCAACGATCAATTTTGTTGCGGTTTTGATCAGTTACGCTTTTGCTGTTTTTTGAAAGGTAATTTTTGGCAGTAACCCAGAAATAAGATATTGGTATTTCTCTTCAAAATGTGCTTTATAGGCAACCAAAAATAAGGAAGATTTTCTGTACATCTAAGCTCTATCAGATGTGTTTAATTGATTTCCCTCCCATACCGACCCTGAACACTGGTGTGACTATCAACCGCAGTGGACAGGGAAAGACGGGGAGGTCAAATTTAGCGGAGAATTTACAAAAGCAAGGAACAAACTTCAAAATCAAACGGAATGTTTAATAATGTACAAAGATTTGAAAAAAAAAATGAAAGATAACGGGGAGAGTATATGAAAACTATAAATAAAACGTGACAGAAAAGGGAAACATTTTTTTAAATCTGTAACGAAATTGATGAGAACAAAAGTTAATAACCACAGTATTGATTAAATAATAAATTCTCATTGCCTATATCAATTCAGAGGACATTTAAAATATAATGTGCCATAATGCACTAGTCATTTGTTTCCCCCGCCCCCCCACCCCCGCGACATGCGGGGACTTTGTCGGGCAATAGCGGTGGAATTACTGGAGGTTTGCGATGATTTTATGCCCAGACCCCCAGGGACTTTACCTCAAATTTGCTCGACCTTAAATTTCCCCGGGGAACCCCGGGGTAAATGACGGGGAATTTTTCGAAAACAAAGCGCTCACGAGGAGACTGCGTGCAAAGGATTCTGGATGCATTCCTAGAAGCAGTGATCCAACATGGCGAACAGAGCGGAAAGCGTGACGAAGTAAGTGTAAACAATCCTTGTCAATTCTTATGTAAATGAATGCATCCATTGATATGTATGATGGCAATTGAAAGAAAACACTTTGACCTTTTATCCAGACACTATATTTAGGCTTTGTTGTTGCGCGTATTCCGTTTAATAAGTGATTTCACTTTCATCATTCTAGATGGAAGGTTTTTTTTTCAAAGGCTGGCCTCGAGGACAGAGCTGAGGACTATGCTAAGCTTTTCGTTGATAATCGGTAAGTACACAATGCAACAATTCACAAATACACTTTTTGGAAGAATTAATCGTTTAATATATCTTCTCAGCCTAGCCCAGATCTAGAACCTCATGTTTACAAATAATGCCTAGTTAAATTTTCTTTCTATTTTTTGTGACCTCCTCCTACCTCAGAATGATTTAATATTTCTTGCCTTCTTGAGGTCAAGGGTTTTCTGATGTATTTTCTTTTTAATTTCTTCTTAAGCATAACAGAGGATGTGCTTAATGATATCACCAAAGAGAGCATCCGTGAAATTGGAATAACTGCTGTGGGAGACATTCTGCTTATTTTAAAACATATCAAGGTACAGTACATACTTATTATTAAGAACTGTATTTGAGGTTTGTCATAATATCATTTTTAAAATGCTGATTATGTTTCATGGGCCATTCTGCAGTTTTGCGCATTTTTATTATATATGGAAATTACACAGAACTCCCATGATGATGTACACTTGTTTCTTGTTTGGTGTGACAGGTTCTGTGTTCTAGTGTATCAACTCTGTCTCTGGTTGTTCAAAAATAAACCATACCCATACCATGAGGGGAATTTGATAAAGGATCCCCCATTCCTTCTGGAATTTTCAAGTGACAAATATAGTGTTTGTCATTTGTATGAAGGTTTTTATGTGTTTACGCAACCCAAAATCTCTCTGTGGCAATGGAATATTTTTGTTTTGAATTTCACATCTACATTTAAAAAAGGGTTGCCTTTTTCGTTGTTTGTATTTCCTTTCCTATGTTTTTTTTAGCAACCAGGATGTATCCTGGTTGCTCAAATTCTGAAAACTAAGTAAAAGTGAAAGTTTTCTTATTAAGATCAGACTTCTATTGAATGCTCATCTTTATCTTAACCATTTTTTAACAGCTTACCAGAAATTCGTCATCCAGTTTACCTGAATCCAGGTCATCTGAGGCTGTGAGTACTCCTCCAAGTACTATTTCAAGATCCCACCAATCTACAATTCTTGTGAACAATGGCAGTTTAACGATTGGCCCTGAGTTGCAGGCAAGTTGCTCTTCAAAACATTTTTTTAGCTCATTGATGTGCGCATGCAACGAATTAGTCATTATGGAGATGCATTGTAGACAGAAGAGTGTGGTCAAAGTCTGTGGGCCATAGTATAGATATTTTGACCAAATATGGAAATGACCGCAAATGGCGATGCTCCTCGCCACCCCTCCCCAAATTACTATAACTTCGATGTTGCTGAAATAAGAAATTGGTCTACTTTCTAGGTTATGCCTGTTGAGCAGAACACAGTTACAGTTAAGATTGATGAGAAGGAAATTCAAGAGAAGAGTAAGATATATGACACCTCAAAGATTGACCCTAGTCATAAGATGTTCAGTTACTATACAGAACTCAACAAAGCAGCATTTAAACTAGCTTTAGATGACCCAAGCGTAGTGAATGATAAACAAAAACTATGTGAATTGGCGCGCAAGATGTTGCACAATAGTGGCTACAATTATAAGAAAAAGACAAGCAGATCAAAACAATTTGGAGAGAGTAGTACTGGAGCACCAAAGAGAGGGTATCTTAGTGACTCGCTTAAAGTAAAAAGATTGCAAGAGATTCAAGAAGACTTAACTGATTCTGACACACAAATGGGACTTCTGACCAGGCAGCGCGAAAAACATATCAGTGTGAAACAGTTTGGCCAGGCTGCGACCTTAACAGAACAGATTTCGCAACTGAGGGCAAGAAAAAGAAAACTAGAGGAAGAACTCACCATGCTTCAAACCAAGAGAAGAAAATGTGAAAAGCAAAATGCAAAGACAAGATCCTTGAACACAAGTCATGCAAAAATCACAAGTTTCCTTCCCCAAGTTTCCAGTAAGACGCCAGAGCATGTTGATGGAAAGTTTATGGAATTGCGTCATACAAAGATGTAAGTAAAAAGGTGCGCATGGCTCTTCAAGAAGCAGCAGAAATAAGACAATCAATTATTGAGCTTGCAGAGATTGAAGACAAAGCCTTGATGAGGTCACTTAGGTTAGAAGATGCCATAAACGAAGAAGAGGAGGACAGTGTTGACTTTGAAGTTGAAGCGTGTGAAATAATGCCAACTGATGATGTATGTGATGATGGCAATGTGGAAGATGTTGAGCCTCCAGATCTAACTCATCCCAGTGAAAATACTGACACATCCAGCAGAAAGCAGGATCCCCAAGCTACTGTTGGAGTAGCTACCACACCCAGTGGCACGAGTAATTCATTTGATCACGATGCTATTAACAGAACAGCAATAGTGAACCCAGCATTACAGCTAGCTACCACACCCAGTGACCCGAATAGTTCATATGATCCGGATGCTATCAGCAAAACAACAACATTAACAAATCCAGCACCATCCAATGATACTCTTTTAAGCTGGTTGAGAGAACATGACTTAAATTGGTTCACTTTTTTTGAGGAGGTCAGACAGTACTTAAGGAACTATACTTCTGAAGTGCTTAATCACGTCATCCTTCAGTTCACAGACCACTTGCCTTTCAGTGATCTTACATTAGACGAAGAAATGCGCGTCGAAGTGTCACGTCAAGCTTTCTTAGAGGTGCAAAGGAGGCGTCCCTTAGATGAACCAGAAATTGAAGCAGATTCTGACAATGATGAGGATCAACACTGGGAAGAAGTGGAAATAACGGATGTGCTTGGGGAGGAAACGCTAAGGAAAATACAATCTGAAAGGTTGCGCATTAGGAGGCGAGCAGAGAGAAGAATGGCTGAAGAAATAGCCAAAACATGCATTCTTAAACGTAGAATCCCTCCATCAGCAAGTAGGTTACAGAAAAAGTTTCCAACTATTGGAAAGGATATGGAAGAATTTGTTGAGAGCAAAAAAGTCGGAGCAGATGCGTGGAGGAGAACGGGACTTTTTACTTTCGACGGTGAAAGGCGACGTGGGAAAAAAGTTACCTATAAGTCTATACAAGCTCATCTTGAAGAGAAATACAATACGAAAATTGGTTATGGAAGCATAGTGCAGCTTTGTTATGCCCGGAACAAGAGGCGTCTCTCCACTAAACGATACCAGAATGTGGCCAAGATTACATGCAGGCGGGCTCGAAAGGGGTTTTCTGTTCGAATAAATCCAGATGCACACTGGAGTTGTGCTTTGTATCGAGGGCTTGATTATATTCAACTGAAGGAGGGCAGCAACAAAGTTCTTTTAAACCGTGATGACCAGTCTGGTTTTAGACTTGACACAACATATGATCACAAGCACTCTAAAACCATAACTCTCACCAACAGGCCAGCACTGACAACACGAACAGACTTTGTAAATGATTACCCTTCAGTGATTCAAACCACTTCTTACCTGTTTATGGAAACCGACACCAGCAAGCAGGCATGTGTGGGCGTCGTTAAGCCCCACTTCACTTATCCAAAGAATGCAGCTCAACATGCGGCTGATTTGGAATTACTGCAGAATTCACCAGATCTCCAACCATGGGTGGAAAACAGGCCTATAGACTGCATTCGCGTCGATGGAGCAAGCGACGAAGGTCCAAGCCATGTAGAAGTTCAGTTTTACTGGACAGAGCGACATGTAAAACAAGCTAAGGTTGCTACTCTTGTGACATCCCGTCACAGTGGAGGGTCATACTTAAACCGAGTGGAATTAATGAACGGTGGGCTTTCTCAAGCGCATACCAACCTTTTTATTCCGTCAACTCTAAGTGGAAGCAATTATGGCCCTGGTGGACTAGACAAGCCAAAGCTCAAGCAAAATTTGGAAATTGCCACTGAGGTGTACATTGACCGTGTCCAAGGGTCCAGCTGCTGTGGAAGCCCAGTTCAACTCTTCAAGGGGGCAGAGTCTGATATGTCACGCCGCCAAAAGCTACTCACCTTTCTCAAAGGCAACAAGAAGGACAAAGAGCTACTTAGAACCAGTGATCCAGACCTTCACAGATATTTTCAAGAAATCTGGGATGTACGTAATCGGCACATGAGCAAGACTGTACCATCCAATTACATCTTCCATTTAACTCTCTGTGGGGAACCTGAATGTATTCATCCACGATGCAAGAATGGTGAAACCAGCTGTGAAATGAAATGGTATGAAGGTGGACCCTCAGTTACCTGGTTGCCAATTCCTGTCCCTGACCCAAAAAGGCCTGGAAGCTTTATGAAGCCCGAAGACTTGCTGTGTACTGATAACGATGAAAACAGAATGATGTCACCACCTAGTGTAGAGTTGAAGGCTGCAGCTAAAACTAACAGTGAGTAATATGACAATATACTTAGCAGCCAATAATATCAATGACCATTCAGTTAATCAGTCTTCTATTACCCCAAAGGTACTCCAGTAGAAGAGCTGGCTGAGAAACTTCTGCTGCCTGCCCAAGAGGTGGAGTGGCATCTAGATCACTACCGTGGTATAAATGAAAGACGGAAACAAGCAGCAATTGCTAGAAAGAACAAGAACAAGAAGAAGAACAACTCGGGTATGTCATATTTTTTATCTGGTTCAGATGTATAAAAATGTTTTACTTCTTATGCTTTGTCTGAACAATTTTTTCCTTATCTTGCAGATGATGCTAGTATTGGTTCTTGTATTGTGTGCAGCAACAAGGCAGAGCTTGCTTGTTCAGCCACATGTAGCAACACATACTGTCTAGACTGCCTTGGGTTGAAACATCCTCCACCTATGGAATGGGTTTGTCCCGAGTGTCAAGGTATGTACCACACATTTCAAGACAACCAAACAAGAAATACAATAGTAAAATATCTTTAATATCAACATTTATTAAGACCCTAAACTATTAATTTGCAGATGAAGAGGTCTTGTACTGTTTATGTAACCAAGGCGAGTATGGCCTGATGGTTGGCTGCGATGGAGCAGAATGTAGCGTAGAGTGGTTCCATCTTCAGTGCGTGGGTCTTAAGGGGAAACCCAAAACAAAGGAGTGGTTCTGCCCTCTGTGCAAGTGATACTTAAATGTTAATTTCTGTTTGAGAATAAATTCACAACAAGAGCATTCACTGGCATGTGTAACCATTAAGTAAACAAACAATCATCAAATGATGGTTTAATGTTTCTGTTTGAGAGTATAAAGTACACAACAAGAGGATTTCATACATTCATGTGTAATTGTGAAGTAAACAAACAATCAGCAAATTATGGTTTAATGTTTCTGTTTGAGAATATTAAGTACGCAACAAGAGGATTTGATACATTCATGTGTAATTGTTAAGTAAACAAACAATCAGCAAATGATGGTTTAATGTTTCTGTTTGAGAATATTAAGTACACAACAAGAGGATTTCATACATTCATGTGTAATTGTTAAGTAAACAAACAATCAATAAGTGATGGTTTAATGTTTCTGTTTGAGAATATAAAGTACACAACAAGAGGATTTGATACATTCATGTGTAATTGTTAAGTAAACAAACAATCAGCAAATGATGGTTTAATGTTTCTGTTTGAGAGTATAAAGTACACAACAAGAGGATTTGATACATTCATGTGTAATTGTGAAGTAAACAAACCATCAGCAAATGATGGTTTAATGTTTCTGTTTGAGAATATTAAGTACACAACAAGAGGATTTCATACATTCATGTGTAATTGTTAAGTAAACAAACAATCAATAAGTGATGGATTAATGTTTCTGTTTGAGAATATAAAGTACACAACAAGAGGATTTGATACATTCATGTGTAACCATTAGTCTAAGTACACAAACAATGTGCAAGTAAAAATATGGTTTAATGTTGTTTTTCTGTTTTAAGAATAAATACATAACAAAAGGATTTGATACACTTATTTGTGACCATTGTTTGTGGAATGTTCTCGGGAACCCCCGGGGGGTGGTGGTTTTGCAAAGATATTCTGCCCTGGTGGGTGGTGGAATTACCATAAATTAGCGTCGCTTGTTTGCAAATTCCCCCGCTATGTCGCGGGGGTGGGGGGGTGGGGGAAACAAATGACTAGTGCATAAAAGACGCAACAAAATCGTTTTTTTCTAATTTTCTCATTGAAAAACATAACCAACGTCTGGTAATCGATCTTTTGAAGCTTCTTGAATCTAACACAGTCTCTATTTTAAGCTTATCTTTATATAGGCTCGATTTCCGCCGCTTTCTCGCGTCCGGTCTCTGAGCCTCCCCGAGAAGAACGGCCGTCTTTTCGGGGGAGGAGCGCGGGCTCGTTTCCCGAACAGCGGCTGGTAATCGAGCCTAATCTTTATGACTTCAGAATTTTATCTGATTTTTCTGTAGTCTAAACTAAATGCATTTTTAATCATCTGGTTATATTTGTTTCATTATAAGGTTTTTCAATCCATTATAAACGTTAATGGTCGGCGAAGTACATGCGTTACATGCTAATAGCCTTTTCACAAGAGCAATGTGATGTTGTATTAAAAAAAAAACACATTTTTCGTGAGTCAAGTGACGTCACAAAAATGTCGAGCATCGCGGACCGTCCATCACGCGTAGGTTAGCAGTAGGATTTGGTTAGCAGTAAGAAGCTGAAAAATCTATAAAAACATGGCCAGGGTAGGCCTGGCCCCGTCCGTTTCCTCACTTTTTTTCATTTTAATCTCCAGACCACCCTCTTTTTTTCTTTTCAACCAGCAAAATTGTTGAATCTATTTTTCACTTGCACCAGTTTCCTAGTAGCGCTTATGCACTACTTTCAATCTGAGTTGAAATAAAGTTTACTACTACCCAACTTTGCAGGGAGTCTTAGTTTTACATTGTGATTTTCCTGTCACAAAGATCAGGAGGTCACTTTTGTTATCATAAATTTATCGATTAAATAATTACTTCTGTTAACGCCATGGTGTTGGAGGATAGCTCGGCTTTTCCGCGCAAGCACTCGCGAGTTGAGTACGCGCACGCATGGTTTTGTTTTTTGCGTGTGCATGTAGAAACGCTGCGACAGCGTCGCACCATTGCCAAAAATATTGGCTTAAATTGCGATTTGCGGTCCACTTTTTATCGTATTGTCATTTTAAAAAATCCCGGTGATTTTACTAGGATATTGTTTATGAATTGGATGTCATCTTTTCCCCAAAGGCGTGGGTTGGAAGGTGTAAACCAAATCGACAAATATGCTTGCAATAGAAAACTGAGAAACTTACCGTATAAAATAGAAAACTGAAAATGTTTCTGCGCTTGCTAAAATGATTCCCTTGGTAGATTATAAAAAGTATATATGCCATGTATCGGCCATATGATTGCTGATATAAAGTCGAGGGATCTAATAAAGCAAGGCTGACTGTACAACTGGGATTATAGTTATATTCTTTCCAATATTTCGCCATGGCCTGACTTCGAAGACTTCTTCAGGGAATAAAATGACCACAAGAAAAACGTTACACTGATATATAAATCGCCAAGAAACAAACTGATACAAGATTAAAGTGTCTAATTTTCGTTTAATTTTGCCGGGTAAACTTCTCTAAAACACTTGAGTGTGCAAAAAAAAAAATTCAAATTTTAAGAAGAAAAACTATATTGACGGATACGGAAATTTTGTGTAGGCGTACGAAAGACAGCCGTTTATTTTTCAGAAATGTACAGATGGTCAGCGAAAACAAGATTTGCTGCGCCGTGATTGGTTAGCAGAACAATAGATGATCGACAACATCCGACAACAAATAAACATCCGGGGATTTGATCCTTCTTCTGTTGTTGACGGCTGATGGAATATGGCCATGGCGAAATTTACGTTGGTGGTGTGTAGTGTATTTTGACCGTATAAACTTTTCTTCCTCATCAAAATCCCATGGAATCCCATGGATTCGAAAAACCTGAAGTTCGTCTTTCTCTTTCTGTTTTTAATTCTGGACTATGGACATCTTAGGGATTCCGGTAAGTCTCCGTTCCCATCAATTGCATCCCACTTTGCGACTTATCAAAGATTCGAGAACGCTTGATCTTCAGGCATAAAGAGCATAACTTACTCATTTTTATATTTCCTTTGAATTTTTAGAATGTTTCTTTTCGAGCGATTGTGAAGCTGGCGAATACTGCGATGAATGTGAGTAGAAAAACTAAATTACTAGTTAAGTTATAGAGGAGCTTTCTTGGCGTCCAGGTTTTAATTTGGTCTTTGATCGCCGATCACATTCTCTTCGCCCGATCTGTTTGACTATTCTGCGGTTACCAGCTGAATTTATAAACCTTCTTACTCATTTAATGTTAATTTTTCTTACTTATAAATTGCCAAAAATTTATCTAGTACGGAAAACAGACCCTGAAGCTTAGTACGTCGAGACCGTTGTTGAGACAAATTTTACATTGGCGTCGAAGGGATGTTTGATTGTGATTAAATTTGTTCTAGTTCACTTGAATGTGTTTCCCGCGCACCGAAAGGAACGCTTTTCGTTTTCTTTTTCTCCCCTTAAAACAACATATAACCATAGTTTTAGTGACAATATTCTCTAATGTTTTTCTGGATGGGAATTATTTTTAAAAGTTGTAAGATAACTTGAATACCGATTGAAATATTCGTTGAATACCTCACGGGTAAACGCGATCATTCGCGAAGAAAAAAATTTGCATGTATATCTTTTTACCATATTTTGTACAGAAGTTCTTTGAATAACTTTGTAAAAAAGTGCAGCTTTTGTTATCTCAAATATGTTTTTTTCTACGGTCGTCCATAAGACTTATGTACAAAAATAGCCACTTGTACAAATTTAAAGTTTTCTTTGCACGAAAAGTCGACGGAGTGAAAACTTACCCCACATCCAAACCCTTTCTGACCGTTATTATAACGATATTTGTCTTGATGTAAATTTTCTTCATGATACGTGTAAAATTTTATAATCTCTGAATTTAACGAAAATACTTCCTTGTTCCCTGTTTGTAATGAAGTATTCGTATAAGTTTCTTATAAATCTAATTTCCAACTTTAGTTTCCTGGATACCATTTATATGCTTTTAGAATTTATTTCTTTGTTTGTACATCCCGATCACAAGATTAAAAGAGCAACCTTAGAAATGGAAATTTGACTTTCTCGGAGGCCTTTCTAATCAGTGATGTAATATGGCTACATTTCTTTATTTTGTCATTTCCTATGTGGTTGTGTGGCAATACTGTCTATGACCTGTGTCGTTTTGCATTCGATAACCCAATTCATTGTTTGTTTCTGTCATGCAGAAAGACTGGCAAACATGGCAGGAGTCTCAATGTCTGTTTAAAAAACTGATGGCAAATACCGCATCTTCTCAAATAATCGCCCCCTCATTTGACTGTCCCCTTTCAAGGGAACTCTTCAAATTATTATTATTGTCCCTAAAACTTACCTCAAATAATCACCCCTCCCCCCTTTTGAACAGTAACCCCCTTTTGAATAAAAAAAATTACAGTTGCTCTTGGCTATTGTTTGAGGAAATATGATTATTTGCCATTATTATCAATATACGCGGCCAAATAAGAAACTGCCTTCGAGAAAACACGCGTAAGTGGCGGGCGATATTGAATTTGACGGGCTGCAAACGCATTTACGGCCCTGTTTCTGTTAAAAAAAATTTTCTTCTTAAGGTGGCTCGATATAGTTTTTTTTGGCGCGCGCAGATTGGGTTCTAATTTACCCGCGGGACTTTTAAAAATTTGAGTCATGCAAGAAAAAAGATAAACAAACATGGCCGCAACACTCCTTTCGCAATTTTATTTTTGCGCCGGCCTGGTTGACTGTGTTTTTCGCGTGTATGCAAGCTAGGTTTACATTCTTCTTTCTTTGGTGGTAATGTGATTTACCGAGAAAAAGAAAATAGGGCGGTTAAAGTTCCCTGACAAGAAGGCAGTGAAGAATGGTTTCGCGATCGACAACTCAGCCCCGCATCGACGCAATTTTCCTCTGAATACGAGAGAGTTTATTTTGGGCTGTTTTTAGGGGCAGTGTATTTTCTTAATCTAAACTCTATTAAAAGAGTACTGCAGAATGTGTTGGGAAAGACAGTTCATCTTCTAATAAGAACAAACAGCAACAGAGCGTGTGCGCGACGAAGTTCCCACCCACTGCATGATATTTGTGGTCGATTCTCGTCATCAATTAGATAAGAAAATGCACAAAAAAGGGTTATCCAGCTACGAACCACCAGAGGAAATAAAAAGCAAAAAGGAAGCAGACGTTGTATGGCTTTTAATGAAGCAGCAAATCAGAAATACTCAAAGGAGAAAATTAGGAAATCTTCGATCTGGCGTTCAAGAAAAGACACAACAACACGGCTACAGTGATTATCAATTTGTAGTTTTTGACACGGAGACAACTTCTTTAGATAAAATAGCAGCTATAACTAAACAGGTAAACACTTACAATTACTATGTGCATTTTCTCAAAATGCAATATCAGCTACTACGCTTCTTGATTTAACAAACTGTCAGTGGAATCGATAAATGGCCAGAAAACTTTGCTCAAAGAAAACGTTCCAGTGCATACTGTTCAACTGAGCGATTTCACCACTTTTCTCTCCAGTAATGCTATCGCAAATTGCCACAGTGTTTTGATCGGCCACAATTCTTTTGTTTTGACACTCCCACATTGCTACGATGTCTTAGGCTCTCTCCTCCGCAAAGGCTCCTATCAGTTGGGCATGAGTTCAAAGAAACACTTTCATCCAAGAAAAATTCTATTCGCCGACAGTCTTCACCTTGTCAAAACACCCGAATCGCTCAATCCGGGAGGAAAGCCCTGTAGAAGCAATCTTCCATCGGTTTTAAAATCTGTTTTTAATGAAGAGCTTTTTAGCACATGATGCTTTGGAAGATGTCTTTGCTCTTCATCGCGTATTTATTATTATTTCAATCCCCGTCGTTGTAAACAACGGCAATTAATGTAAATCCCGCCTCCTTCGCTTTCGAAGACATGGTATTTTTAGACGAACGCTTCCAGCGTGTGCAATTTCAGGGATAACATCTTTTCTCAGAGTAATAATGGGCTGGTAAAGCAAAGCCTCCTACAAAAAATTGCAGAAAGTGGCCTGTCCTACGAGGACTTACAGCGTCTTTAGAGAGGCTCGCAATTTTGAGCAGAGCGCCGACAGCAGCGATTCCATCCAAACCACGAGGAACAAAGCATCCAGCGATTTTAGCCAGAATTGTTAATCATTTCGAAGGCAAGTGATGTACCAGCCATTACTAGACACGATTCATCCAAAAGATAACAGTTTCTATCTCACAAAAAGCTGCACAGCGCGAAAGAGATTTGTCTATAAATGAATAAACAAGAATAACATTCGCAAATCGACCACAAAATCCGCGCGGAGGAGTGGCGTGACAACTGCCACGCATGCGTAATTGCCGATCTTGTCGTGTGAAAATTTCAGAAATTTGAAACTTTCGAAGTCCACACTTCCGCTTCCGCTTGGTAAATTTTTTTCATTTTTTGCATGTTGACTTCGTTCTATCCAAAGTGCGTTTTACGCGATTTTCAAAAAATTCTGTCAACAGAGAAAAAAAATACCAACGAATTCTAAAAAACGCGTTTTTTCTTTAAAATTTCTGACAGATTTTTTTTAAAGTTGGTACTCGGGTAGAACACAGGGGTCGAAGGCCGTATGCAAAATTTAAACAGAATTCACCGTGGAATTTTAAAGATAATTGAAGATATGTCTGTTTTGAGGCCCTACTTAAAAGCCCAATGGCGTTGCCATGGCAACGCCAACCTCGATATATGTATGTCAAATTAATACTGTAATATTATCTTGATTTCGGGGTAAAATGTGATGACGATCCGGAAAGTATAACTCTAATTGTTTTGCCTCCAAATATACTATACAGGGAAACCAAAATACTATATCGAGCCACCTTAAATGAATTTGTACGATTTGGCCTTGTGTATTGATAATAATGATAATCACATGACTTTTGTCGGGCATATAGTTTATTTGTGTCCCTCGTAGCATCATTTGCACCCTCGCTACGCTCGAGCGCAAATGATGCTACTCGGGCCACAAATAAACTATATGCCCTCCAAAAGTCATGTGATTGTCCTATTAATTTTTTGAAACACTGACAGTTACATTTGAAAATTTACAAAGAAATCAAAAACACCAATCTTCCGAGTAAGGGTTATTTCTTTCTGTACACGTCTTTGACACAATTTAATTCTTAATTCAAAATGGGATAAATCATATTCTGTTTTAGTCATTTCTATTATTTTATAAGGGTCATTTTTATAAATGTCTTTAAAATGAGACAAATCATATTCTGTTAAGCTGATTGTATTATTTTGAGCTTAATTTTTATAATCTTCACAGCTGTATATTTTGTTTGTGGTTTATTTTTTATTTTTCTGCCCTCCTTTGTAACAGATAATAGTCATCTGTAATAACCAGTATGGAACAAAGGAAAATAAAAATCCAATCAAGCAATATTTCTACCACAACATGGTCATAAGTTAACAGCTGGTCTTGAAATGGCTATAAATTTAGACAATCATTTGATCAGCATTTTGTTGACCCCATAAGATTGACAAAGTTGAACAGTGTTTCATCTTTTCATAAAATTATTTTTGTTTTTTCTCAGCTTCTCTTTTATGCAGGGAAATAACTGTCCAGTCAGGTAAGACTTCTTAAGTGTAGTTTTAAAAAAAATCAAAGGCTCCTGCAAGCCAACCCATGAATACGAAATGCTAACGGTAACATAATATTGCAGGGTTTTTTTTGCAAATTAAATGTAATGACTTTTGACAAATGCAAAAAAAAATTTAAAAATTAAAAAAGCAGTAATTTTCAGTTTTGAAAAAGAAAAAAAATCCGTCCTGGGCAAGAATCGAACTCACGTCCTTCAGCTCCCTCCGGCTCTATTGTCCCATCGTTTACCCACTATACTACCTAGGCTAATCACTAACCACTACACCAGTGCACAGGCTAACCACTACACTAGCACACAGGCTAACCACCACACCAGCGCATCTCCAAAGTCTATA
This sequence comes from Dendrophyllia cribrosa, assembly GCA_024195265.1. Classification (NCBI taxonomy): domain Eukaryota; kingdom Metazoa; phylum Cnidaria; class Anthozoa; order Scleractinia; family Dendrophylliidae; genus Dendrophyllia; species Dendrophyllia cribrosa. The sequence continues at coordinate 4,036,192 of JAJLRJ010000007.1, forward strand.
TTTGTTAAAATAAAAAGAAAGGATCAAGCAAAAGAAAAGAGAAGAAACAAAAAGGAAAAACAAGTTAATTGAGATAAAAGAAAGAGAATTAGACAATACTTAGACAATCAGTTTTAAAAGCATTTAATGGAGCCTTAGATCTGTTTAAAAGTTATTCATTCCAATACAGTGGAATCCCGATTTTTTGAAACTCCCAATTACTCGAACCAAAACTGGTTTCCCTTGGATTTGATTTCAGTCAATACCACCTTCGATTTTTCGAACTCCCAATTTTTCAAACCAATTTCCATTTCCCTTGGAGGTTTGAAAAATCGTGATTCCACAGTAAATTAAGTGATTTCTAATCTGTGGAAAATGCCATCTTGAAAGTGTTTATAGTAAATGACATTTAAATATTTGGCTTGGCAGATTGAAGTTTGTTTGGACCATGGTTTTGTTAAACATAATGTTGTATAAACTTTGTTTATTAAAAAGTCAGCTCTTAGAGTTTACTTCTACTAAGCAAAATGTCTTCTCCTTATTGCAGATTACCCATCGTATCGCAGAGGAGAGGTACCAAAAAGAATTAAAGCTGACGATTATTATGATTACAACTATGAAAGAGAGTATGACAACAACAGAGGTGACATAACACCAGGTCGACTTGATGATTCAGAATGGTACACGGATGAGAATGACTATGATTGGAATAAAGAACATCGGAATTCGGGATCATTTGTACCAGTTGATGATGCTCGTGATGACAGAAGAGTCCATGGTGGTGGGCCATTACCGCCTGAAGGGACTGAAAACTGGGACAACATTAATACAAAGCATAGAATTAATCGAGAATATAAGCAAGATCATTACAAAAGCAATGATTATGAAAGTTTGAAAGCCAGGAAGCATATACGAGATAGAGAGGTTTCCGGTTCTAGATCTGCACTTGGTGTAGGTGATAGAATGGATTCCTCTAAAAATGACAATGAATTTGTAGATGAAAATACTCAATATGAACATTCAAGACATGTAAAAGATCCTATAAATCACAATTTAGACTTGTCTTCCAAGAAAAGCGAAATATTCAAATCGGAAGATGACAGTGGAAGCATATCCGCTGATAGTGAGAAGAAACTTCCACCCGTGCCCTTGATGCGTGAGATAGCACCGGACCATAGTGATAACTCTGGTCTCCAAGACAACCATATGCAAACAGAAAAGCAAGCGTCTGCTGAAGGTGCAAAGGCTGGAGAGGGAAAAGTTATGGTGAAGGGAAAAGTCAAGCAAGTAAATGCAGACATAGATCAAGGACCCAATCCGGAGAAGACATATAAACGTGTGGAGGACTTTTTTCAGAGCCAACGAGAGAGCTCCATTGTGGAAGTTCCCAATGCCGTCAAGAAGGAGGAAGCTTCGAAGCTGTACAAAGACAACTTTGTCCCAGTGAAAGATGATGCCAGCGAACATGTAAACAAGGAAGAAGGTGAGAATGCTCATTATTGATGAAAATGTGAATTCTCCTTGTGATATCCCTATACGATTAAGTCAACAAGTGATGAGAGTAAAGAAAATCACCAATAAGGGAATTTTGTTCTTCTACCAAATTTTAATTATCAGTGTTTTATTTCTCCTGGCAATATCAATACATTGCCCTGTAAACTGGTGATGAGAAAACAGAAAATCGTCAACAAAAGAATAGTGATGATAATGCACCAAATTCTTGTGATCAACATCTGCTTTCTCATTACTGATATGTTCTTGCAATGTGTCTGAACAAACAATTTTCTAACCTACTGTATTCCTTGAAATAAGAGCCTGAAGTGATTACACTTGTTTAAGTTATGATAAGTTTTACGTGCAATTATTTTGAAGTGTTTGCAAACTGAAGCAAAACTTAAAGACCACAATAATTATTATTTGAGTGACAGCTATTATGTGAGGAAAAATGGTATTTTGTTGATTCTCATTCCAGTTTAAAGTCGGTCAAATGCGGCTCACATTAGTAGTAAAATAATTCTCACCTCATGAGACACAGTAAAATCCATTAAATTTATTTCCATTTCTTAGTCCAGGATTGTTGTTTTTGTTTTCTTTTCAGCTGATTCTGAATCTCTAAAGGAAGGTAACATCAAGCTGTCTTTAAACCAAAAGTGAGTCTATGGTATCTGGCTTGCATTTTTCCCTTCCCCATTTTCACTGATTTGAAGATAAATGTAAATTTAAGTTCTATTATGAATGCATCTACTTTAGAGTACAAACTTTAAATCTGGAAAAAAAAAACCTGCTGAGACAGATGTTAATAATAATAAATATGCATTTATATTGCGCGGGCTTCATGAGTATATGATTCCACAAAAGTATGTAAATTATTTAAAGTAGAAGTAGTAGGCAAATACTGTTACAATGAATACTAAATAAGAAATTGACAGTAAAAATGATTAAAATACAATGATAAAAATTCAATAAAAAATTTAAAAATAAAATACAAGTTTAAACTACAAAATATTAAAATATACCGATATTAAAAGAAAGTACTAGTTTCACTTAATAGAGCAGTTTTCAATTGACTGTCGAAAGTAATTACACAATTGCTTTGGTTTTGCATTGCTACGCTTTGTGATTGGCTAAAAAATCTCGCGCCACTTTCTCAACCAATCAGAAGTAAAACCAAAACCAATCGTGACTTGCTCGCACGCGTTTTCCCACGCTTGGCGCCCGCGACATGTAATTGCTTCGAGCTCTGATTGGTTCATTGGATTGTTTACGACTGCTGTGATTGGTCAGAGTAATTACTTTGGTTTTGGTTTTACGACACTCAATTGAAAACTGCTCTAAGTGCGTTGCTCATTCATATGTTGATGCATGTTCACCTGTGAAATCTACATTTACACAGCGTAACTGCAAGCCAAGCCAAAATAGTAGCAGCCGCACTTCAGAATGCACTTTGGAACAATGCGCCATCCCCCATGTTTACTGTGACAAAGTAAGCTAATAATGGTTAATCTGTTAATGCTCACCTGCCTTTACCTTCTGTAACAAAACTGATTTAATCTTTGACTCTTAATAGTGACAATAATATTAATATTAAAGATATAAACTTTAAAAAAAACACTTTTCTGTAAGATTTTGAAAACCTAAGAGCACAACGAGAAAGTACTGCTCAGTAGCTTTCATTTGAATGGTCACACTTTAGGATTTCATCCACAGACTCAAATGTTAGAGCCACCTTGTACAGCATAATAAACAGTACCACAGGAAAGTACTGCTCAGCAACTTTATTTGAATGGTCACACTTAAGGATTTTATCCACAGGCTTATAAGTTAGAACACATTTTACTGCATAAACCACAGCACCACAGGAATGGTCGCACTGTACTGTTACATCTCATCCACAGACTTAATTATACTAAATATGAAAACAAAGGCAGAAGGAATGCATTTTGATAAATCCATACTCAGCGTTTCTACATAAATTATAATCTGCTTTGCTGTTAATACTTATACACTGTAATTGTAAATTAACTGCACGTCTTCTAAACTCAAACGTTGTGTCATGATTTTGACATGTTTAATAACTAAAGGGATGGAAGCATAAGAACTCTAGAGTGTTATGTTTTAGTGATCATCCTTTTCACCATGTGTTTGTGTCTGTGTTTGTCAGTGTCCAAGACTCAAAAGTCAAGCTTAAGATGGCGCAAACAGGATACACACTTGAAGAGCCCAGGGAAGTCGCTAAAAGGATTGAAAAAGGTAATAGTTACTTTCAAAAAACTCTCTGTGAATGTACACCCATCAAAGACAGACAACTAAAATTGTTCCCTATGGCACTTGAATCGCTCATTGTAATGTAGCACAACTCTCTACAAGACAGATATCTCTGGTCCCGACAGTGTTCATCTTAGAGAACGTTGACTGTGGTGTAATGTTTTCAGGCCCATCCTGGATGATTTTGATGACATATCAACAAATGCATTGTTACATGGAGATTGGCTTCCTGGGGAGTCCAGGGGCTTCCATTGCTGGCCAGCCAGCCCCTAGACTGAGCACCACTCCCATGGTTGACAATCCCCGCAACCCAGCCATGAGCCCCCACACAAGACTTTCAGACACCCATCACACTGAATAGACAGTGGAGAGAAAATAAAAAGGGGGAGGGAGGGGTGGGTGAAAAACAACTTGAGGAGCCCCAAAGTTTGCCAATAAAGACTGCAAACATGCTGGGTGAAACACGCTACAACGTGACTGCGGTGACCTGCCTGCACATGCACTGGAGACTTGTAGACTTGACAATATCTTTACTTATTTACAAATAATTCTATAACATCAGGAGAAAGAAATCAACCAGTTCTTGAAAGAGAAACAAATCATGGTCTGTTCTTGGCTAGAAACACTCCTCAGCAGTTTTGGTACACTATTGGGTGGTAATTTATCACAAAATTGGACCATTATTTTTTCAATTTCTATTAATACAAAAACATTTTTTTTGGTTTTTGAAATGTTGCCAAATCTCCATGACACTGCGCCTTTAACCTAACATACTTCTATGACTGCCTCACTTGGGTATTGACTATAAGGACCCCCAGGTCTAGGTCTGTGGATCATTCATTTGCGTCTTAAGTTCGCAAACTCCCTCAGCTCTGGTGTCTTTTCTAAGCATGTTAATGAACTCTGATGGAGGTCCAAAACTTATCACGAGGAAAGTGTAAAATTTACACACCCAAAAATCAATTTTGTAATGTCAACATTGATTGATTTTAGCAAATTAATTATAATTAAACTCATCATCAATGGATGAGTCTGTGGGTTGGCGCTGAAAGACCGGTGGGGCCACAGGTGAAGCATATCCATGACAATCCTGTGAGCAGCCACCACCCAGCACTGTCACACTGAAAGATCAGTGGAATTAGAATATAGAATATGACCGGGCCCTCTGGGGCACCGCTGTACAGCAAATGCCTCGATTTTAACTAAGCCTAAATTACATTTAGCCACATTTAATAATTTCTTTACAGAAAAAAAATTCTTTTTTATTTCTCTACAGAACCCAGTGTGAAGGATGAAGTTGCACGTAACAGTGGTACGAAGATCAAGGCAGCAGATTATGAAGATGGTCCAGTAAGTATTTTAATGATGTCATGGATAAGCAAGTGTACTAATAATATGTACTAAAATTTAAAAACATTCTTAAATTTCTTTCTGCAGACATTTGTCCTGATTTGTAGGTTTTTGCTCAATAAACTGTACAATACTACCAGTCTAAAATGCTTATCTATGGAAATTTGATTTGTAGACCAATTGGCTTAATAAAACTGTTGTGAACTCTATGATGAAGAAAGTGTCAAACATGACAATTAAACTTCGGCATGATTTTTTTCACCCATTTAAAGAACACTGGGAGAGAGAATTTATTGAATTGCTGCTAATTTAGTTAATATATATTGCTACCTTTTAATCTTCGTAAAACTATAATTCATTATTAAAAGTATTCGATCACTCTGCAATGGCCTTATATGGAAAAATATCATTAATTATGCAAGAAATGTCATTCACCAAATCCTCATAAATTAATCATGAATTTAGCAGAATGCTTTCATCCCCGTAAACTGTTAATAATACATTACAAGGAAGACTTTCATTGAGTGAAACATTCAACCCACTCTTGTTGAAATCTTTCACCTGCATGTGAAATTTATGTGAGTATTTTTTTTTTTGAAATGCAGTGAATTTGATTTGTTTCTTTTCGAAATACTGAAGTTAAAAATTGATTATCTTTGATCTTTAATTTTTCTATTTTTTTAAAAAAAATGTCATAAATGTTATAATCCCGTTCACCATTGTCAATTTTTTATCCTGATTTGTATATTATATATTCTGTTTCTTCTGAGTTTTTCTAACAAGATTTATAAACCTTAAGTTAATATATCATCAAAACTGAATTTCAATTTTAAGTTAAGCATGTTTGTTGTGTAAAGAGATGGACTTTCATCTGGAGATTTTGTTACAATTCAAAGATAATTTTTCAGACTATAATGTAAACCATCGCCACTAGTTTTATGCTAATAAGTTTTAAATTCATTTGAATTTCAAAATGTTGTTTGAGCAACACTCATTTCCTTTTTTTTTTTTTAATTTAAGGATGTATCTTTATACATTCTCTCAAACATATTTACCAGATGTTTAAAATGTATTGTTTAAAATTGCTGTCTTTCAAATCAAACCTCTTTCTTTCTCTTCCAAATATGATTATGGTTGAGGTTTATTTCTTGATTTTTTTTAATCTGATTTTTTTGTTCATTAAAACACAAGATTTGCTTGATCCCTGTGACTACTAAAAGGACTGAAGTTGCAGAGCAATTATAGTTCTTCTAGAGAATTGTTATTTTTTGTAGTTAATAAAAGTTTGTTCACAAACACGCAATAGCCATCATTTTGAGACTTAGATCCTTAACGTTTTGGATTAGTGGATGATATTGAAAATTCAAATTCAAAGGAAAGCTGTTGGTTATGTTGTACATTGCTAAAATATGACCCTTTAAATGAAGATAAGGTAGCTATCGATAAGAGATGGCATGCCACAGGATATATGTTCAAACTTTTGAGAACTGTTTGGAGTTTACAATCAAAATGGGTCATTTGCTCGCAAAATATGAATTCTGAGACAAGACCTTTAACTTTTAAATACAATCAGTTATAACCTTTGAAACTGTGGATTCTGTACAATATGAGGTGGTTCAAAGGTTTTAGAACGTTTAGAATTTGCAATTTATTAAATAATAAATTCATCAAAAATTCACTCTTAGCAGTTTGTACAACACAACATGATGATAGAGACCAGGGGTCAAACCATGGAGTTTCAGATAAAAAGTCTAATGCTTAGAACCTTCAGACCATCATGCTGCCATGTATAACAGTGCGAGACACCTTACTATGAGCACCCAACAAAGTTTTTGACAAGTTTCCACGATATCACCAGCTAATTCTTATAATCATTTTCATAACTGCTGATATATGTGAAACAATAAAGTGAATAAAACTTTCATATTTTGTATTAAACTATTTTACTGCGACTTTCAATAACATGCGGAATTTGAAATTCAAATCTCCACAAACGGTTGCGTTATTCCCTGCCATCAATCATAATTAATATGAAAGCCAACGGACCATGTAAAAAAGAAACAAACAAAATGGATCGAAATCTACCAATCATAGTAAAGATCTGTTTCCTGAGAGGTAAGCTAAGATGATTGACGGGCAGTGTAAAACACAACCGTTGCTGGTGATTTGAATTTCAGATTCCACGTGTTATTGAAAAGCGCAATAAACACTCGTGTGATAAAGACGAAGCATTCCATTGTGCTCAATTTTTTAAGGAGGTGTGCACGTCAATTGAATTTGTGCTCTCTGATTGGCTAACTTGTAGAGAAGTTTGTCGGATGTTTGCGGTAAGGCGTGTCGCACTGTAACTTCTAACATGTACATGAGTCTTTTGTTTGCTCTTGCAGAGCAAAAATGTGAAAAGTGGACATCCCAAGAAATCGGTGGAAACACAGCAGCCAAAGTATTTCCTGATAACTATCATTGTTGTGGGTTGTGTGACTGGAGTTGTATTGACGGCAGTTGCAATTTACCTCATGATGAGAAGGTGAGAAGACCTGGTGTAATTCACATATTAAGTTATCACACTATGTTGTGTAGCAGGGATGGTGTGCAGTGGTGAGAGCACTCTTTGCCTACCTGTGTAGCCCAGGTTTAACACCCCAAGACTGGAAATAATTTTCCTGGACTGGTTGGTCAGGAGGCAAACTTTCAGTACACTGCTACACCCACAAAATTTATTGCCGCCTTCAAAGTAACAATCGTGATCCTGTGAGTGTATTTGCACATCATGTGGTGCATTTGTCTGTAGGATGTGACAAGCTTTTTTGCATCTGAAATAGAGTTGTTACTCTGAAGGCGGCCAAAATATTCATTGGTGTCAAGATTCACTAGGAAGGGTAGTATTTCATTCATTTGATTTATGGAAATGGCCAGTAAAAATTTAAGCTCTCTGTGGATCTTGCAGTCTTTGGCTCTTAAAAGTACCATGTTTAACAATGTTCATATTCTTTTCCCAGACACAACGAATCAAAGAACTTTAAACCTGTCACTCTCCCTGGTCAGGAGGCAGCGGCAGATTACCAGGTAAAATGAGACAGAAATTTGATTATTCATTCAAATGGTTGCAGAAATAAATTGGATAAACCTTGTTTTGTGGCACTATCTTGGATTTATGTTGTTGTTTTTTGTAGGAACTTTGTCGTCAACTGCGTGCCACCCAAGGCTGGGACAGTGCACCTGTTAAGACTGCACCCATGCAGCATGCTGAAAAGGACAAGGGACTGGGGAGTGGCCGGGCCCCCAAGTATTCTTGGTAGGCAAAAATAATGATGGTCCTTGTGTGCCACTTCACAAAACTTTTTTGACAACATTTTGACATTTATTTGAAAACGTTCTGATGGCATCTGTTTATACCAGGCAGTTTTAATGCAAGGTCGCTAGGACGTCAAGTTGTCAACTATCGGAAAGCCAGCGTGAAACTTGACAGCTCCACTTCACATAGTTCTTTCATGTTCATTGGCTGATTGAAACAGAACCCATCAAAATTTAACAAAACGTTTTTTTGGGTGGAAATTTGGAACTTTTTCTGTTTTTTTTTTTTTTTTTTAACTTGGAATAATGAGTTGAAAAACACATTTTTATTTCCATTGCAGGAGTGAAGAGCCAGTTGTCCCAAATATGGACATTTCTACTGGTCATGTGGTTTTGGTAAGTGTACTTACCTTGAGGATTGTTTAGTTGTTTAGTGGCTTTGATGTAATTGATAAGGACAGGACTCAAAATTGACTTTTTAGTTCACAAGTGTATCAAGTAGTTGTTAGTGAGATTTCTTTCCACAAGCCAAACTTTGACTCCTGAGCATTTGTCTAGATCTCTAAAGAAATCTAATGTACAACTTTCTATTTTCAGGCCTATATGGAAGATCACCTCAACAATAAAGACAGACTGAACAAAGAGTGGGAGGTGAGTACCCAATTGATTTGCTTTTGTTTGTGGAAGAAGTGTCTAATTTGTAGGCTATGTGAATGGGGACATGTCCAAGTGTTTACTTAAAAGAGGTGTTTACCTAGGTGTCCATTGTATAAGCTCCAGATTTAAGAAAATCTGTCATGCTAATTTAACTAATAATATTTTTTAGGCACTGAAAACTTATGAAGCTGAACCTAACAGCAGAGAAGTTGGGAAACTGGAAAAGAATGCTCGCAAGAACCGCTACAGTGATGTGCTACCATGTAAGTAAAATATATCTTGGGTTTTTTTTAAAGTTCCTTAATTTCCCTTATAATTTGAAATGTTGACTAACTTTGTATGGATCGTGGAATTTTTGTTGTGCATTATCCAGGACTGGGGGATACCCAATACCCTAAATATTGTTTCATCAACCATAGCCTGTTATTGGAATAACAATATGCCATTTATGTAAACAAACAATGCTTGGGATATATCTTAACTTAGAAAGGCTTTGTGAATCTGCTTCCTGGGACTGTAGAAAGGTCTCAGAAAGTCCTGAGAATCTGTAAAATAGTGCATAGAAGTGACTGAAAGTTGTGTGTGTGGGTCAGACATTCTAGTATTCTGTTAGAGTATCTAAGCTACTGAATACAAGATTTCTGCTATTTTAGTAAAATTTGCGAGTTCTGAAAAGTTGTTTTGAAAAAGGTTAATTGAAGGGGTGCCTAGAAAAAAGTCCTAAGTGACTTCTGATAAACTGCTAGATTCTCTTTCCAAATTGCGTTGTATACCTTTGTGAAACACAAGGAGAATTTGATGTTACATCAAAAGTCACTAAAGGCCTTATGCCGCGCATCCCTTTAATTATCATCCTTGTACAATAAACATTTGCTTACAAGCCATCTGCCTGGCTGTCTTTTTTTTTTTTCAGATGACCATAACAGAGTTTTGCTGAAAGAAACTGCAAGTGCTACTGGTTCTGATTATATAAATGCCAGCTACATTGTAAGTGATCAACAACTAAGTTCTCTTTACAGTATTTAACACTACTTTCAGAAAGGTAAAGAAAATATAGAAAATCTTCGAGAAGTAGATATTGGTTTAGCATAATGCACCACCATTGTTGAGCAATTAGGATACAATGCCAAGTTGACAAATGACAATGTGCTACATATCTTTTAGTAAATAAGTGGTAAAGAAACTGGAAAGAATCAGCCAGGCAATTTGCAACTCCTAAGAGCCTTCTAAAATGTGTGTAAAGTTGCACCAAGCTGAAATGTAGCAGCACTGCCTATAACTCAGAGATTTCATTAGTAACCAGCCATTGACTGTTTTGAATGGCAACTGTAGTACACAATAACCTGCAACTCAGACTTTCAAAATGACCAAAACCACAGCCTAGGGATACTATCCTGAGTTATCATAACCTTAATATTGCCTTGTGTGGACAGTTGCGTGAAGACTTACTGTCAGCCCTGTAACTAGACCAAGCTTAGCTCTTGCTTTTTCCTTTACAAAAACAATTTTCTAACCACTTACACTTGTTTTGACTTTCCACAGATGGACCATGATCCAAAGAATCCTTCTTACATAGCAACACAGGGACCCCTGGCACAGACGGTGTCAGATTTCTGGCAGGTAGGGGCTCAGACCTTATACTATTTTCTATTTTGCTTCTCTTGAGGTTGTATATACTGAGTTCATTTGTTCAAACACACTATAACTTAAGGCCCCTTATGTTGTGGTCCTTTTCAGATGGTTTGGGAACAAGGAGTAGTTGTGATTGTTAACTTGACAAAGCTTTCGGATCTTGGACTGGTGAGTACCATATGCATAGTAAATTTAATATTGAGATTTATGTATTTCTGTCCTATCATTCGTCAAAGTAGAATAGAATGTCATTTTCAAAATGTGAACTATGATTTCATTAATTACCTCATTTTCTTGATTTAACAAACCTGGTCCTTATTATTATTAATTTGAACCATGCATTTAAATTTAGGTTTGAGTGTTAAACAAGGTTTTTTTTTCCATTTACTGTATGTTAGCATCAGCAAAAAAGATTGGAATGTTACTGTCTTTGTCTCAAGCCATTTAACTTAAACAAATTAAAGCTGAGACAATACAAAGCAAACAATTACTACAAAACTGAATCATGAGGGACTTCAGCACAACACAGTAGTTTCAAGCACAGAAAGAAAACTATATCATAAAGTCATGTTCAAATAAATATTGGTATCTCAACTGTGTAGACCTAGCATTTATTCAGGGCCTGGCTTTTTATTGAAAAAATACTGTTTAGAAACGTTCTCCATTCAAACCGAAATCCTAATGACATAAAATGATAAATTGCTTATAAACAATGATCCTGTTTTTATTTTCCTCTTTCTTCGTAGCCTCAATGCCACCGATATTGGCCTGAAGAGCAACAGCCGATTGTTACTTATCGCATTTATGAGGTAGAAAAATTCAGATCATTAACTTTTCCTGTGTTCTGTTAAAAATGTTCCACCTCATAAATATTCAATATTAAAATATCTTTTGTGGAAAATTTAGGTTCATCTCGTCTCAGAGCATATATGGTGTGAAGATTACTTAGTGAGGAGTTTTTACTTAAAGAATCTACAGGTATTTTTAACTTTGCTACTTGTGAAGTAACTAACTGAACAATATTTTAATGTCTGTAGTCTTTTTATCTCTTGTCATGAGCGACATATGTTGCGTTTATCAAATTCAAATACCATGTTTAAAAAGACACCTAGCATGTTATGAATAAAACATTGTGTAAATAAAAGTTATATTATTTGATAAATCCTCATTTCACTGTGTATTTGTTCTGTCATGTTACAGACAAGTGAAACAAGAACTGTTACTCAATTCCACTTTCTATCTTGGCCTGATCTTAATGTTCCTTCAACTCCTAAACCACTACTGGAATTCAGACGGTAAGAACTGCTCACAAACTACTTAAATAAATAATTATAATAATAAAGTGTATTATCATTTATCTCACGATGTAGTCACTTGATATGTAGATTGCGACATTTTGACTGCTTACTGCTAGTCTTTTTCAGGCGCCGAGGTCGACTGATTATGCGGCACCATTTATATCACCATTTATATCATGGAAAGTAACATGTTACTACAACAATCATATGACAATTTTCATTAGTACCAAGATTAATTAGAATCTTTGTTATCTTTCAAACATTTTGTGCACTGTGAAGCAGGCATGAAAGCTCAAGATTCAGCAATACCTTCTTATCGTTATTGGTACTGTTGGTTTTTTTTTGGAATTGAGCATTGTTTTCTTAACCATTCAACTCCCTATAGAGTGCCAAAAATCAAAATTCAAGAAAAATCCCAATAATTTTATATTGTTTTGTAAAAAATTATATTGAAAAACAAATGGTACCATGCAAAAGTGCCGAAGAGGTTTCATTTGTCATGAATGGTTACACCATAGGATATTGAACTACACTACATGTCTCCATAACTGACTCTGGGATTGAAAGGGTTAAGTAAAATTTTGTGAATGATAAAAGTATGATAAAATAAATATTTGATTCTGTAGAAAAGTGAACAAGTGCTTTAGGGGCCGAGCCTCTTCTGTTGTTGTGCACTGCAGTGGAGGAGTGGGAAGGACTGGAACCTACATCCTGATTGATATGGTGCTGAACAAAATGATGAGAGGTGAGCAGTGTTGGCAATCAGTCTGTGTTTGTCAATAACAAGAGGTTAGTGTGATTATCTTTATATCTAGAAACAATATTTATGTCGTTTTCTGTCCTGATTTGTTTAACAGGTGCTAAAGAAATTGATATTGCTGCTACAGTGGAGCATCTACGTGACCAGCGACCATCAATGGTTAAAACTAAGGTAAGAGACCAGTGCCTTACCCACCTGGGCCTGGTTGTTCAAAAGCTGGTTAATGCTAACCCAGGATTAAAACTTAACAGAGGATTTAATTTCTCTTGTTAGAAGTGTTTTCAAAAGCTAATTATAAGTTACATGCAAAGACAAGTCAGAAACGAAACTAAAGGGCAAAAATACTTTGAAAAATCTCCATTGATTTATTATTTAACTGGAATCAAAATTGATGTTAATCCTGGGTTAGCCTAACCGTGCTGTGAACAACCCGGCCCTTGCAGGGCACAAAATTGTGTCTGATACAGTCACCAATGTTCCTAAGTTTTCTGTGCTGGCGACCAAGATTCGAAAGTTAGTCGCCACATTGATGACCAGAACCCTTTGCTTCATCCTACCTTTATGTATTGTGCAATTAAATAAAGCTTGAAGGTGGGTAAATCGATGCAAATGACGAGGTTTGTAACAAAACCGTCAGTGAAACGTCGATGTCCGCCATCTTGGATATTTCAGAGGCTACGTTTTATATTGTGCATTCAAATGTCCCTTTTGCTAACAGTGCATATTGCGGGCTCAGAATATTACGCCTCGCTCCGTTGCTTCTGCTCTGATTTGTTTATGTCAATATTTTTTGTTATTGTTTTTGGAAAAAAGAATGGCTACTAACTTTTTGGACTTGGCGACCACTTTGGAATATTTAGGAGCCCTGCCTGGTCCTGCCTGGCCAATAAATTGGAAACCTAAAAGGAAGGTGTCAAACTCAATGAATGAACTGAATGTTTATACACTTTTCTGACCACTGATCTTTTGCACTCTTATATTCAGGCCCAGTTTGAGTTTGCTCTGACAGCCGTAGCAGAAGAAGTTAACGCCATCCTTCAGGCCCTCTCGAAGTAACTATTCCAAGCCAACATTGAGTATCATTTCAGCTTTTTTGCTGGAAGTTTTAATTTGGTAACTTAAATGACTCAACTCTTAAAATTAAGAACAGAGATTGTATAAGGTGTTGGTTTATATTATTTTTAGAAGTAGAAACTGCAAATCAAGTTATGTTTGGTTAAGGTTTTTTTGATGGAAATTCATTTATTATTAATATAGTTTTTATGAAAATGGTAAAAAATTATTTTGAAAATGTTCTGTTCATACTCAAAGAAAATATTTCTTTTAGACCTACAAGCAAAGTAATCAGATTTCGCAGAAAGGAATGCTATCATTCAATGGTAGCTTTTATTTGTGTATTCAGAAGTTTCGTGACATATGACAATACTGTCATGCAATTGTCACACAAGGGAAAGAAACCAAAACTCCCTTTGTTTTTGGGTCTGTTCAATTTAGTTAAAGTTCTAATCAGAAACAGACATGTTTAGATTTGGTTATAGATAGTATTTAGTATGTGGAAGTATTTTCCACAGTTTTTGCATGTTTGTTTAACATAAGGGAATCATGTCTGTGTAAAATCCAATTGTAAGTGTTATTTTTGTCCCAAGTATCAAAGTTTAGTGACTATAACTTAAAGGGACACTGTCACCTATTTTTAGTATCACTTTGAAAAGCCAAAAAACATATTTGTTTCAATGGAAACCTACAAATAATGGTCCAGGTTTGTTAACAAATACTCTACCAGTGCACAGAAACTAGTATTCGTTATCTTTGGCTGCGGATAGCCAGGATGGAAATGGATTGCAACTTGAAAAAATTGGCAATTTTTTTCAAGTTACTCCCAAGAGTCGTGGAAAAATCGCAGAAAAACTTATTATGGTTTGTTCTTCCTTGAAGAAATCACTTGATATTATCTTCTTGGTGTTCTAAACGCAATTTTATGTTTGAGCAAAGGTACTTTGTCATATATTTAGTGTATTTTGACCAAAACACAGCAAAATTTGCGTGACAATGCCCCTTTAAGCAGATTCACTAGAGAGTGTAAAATCTCAAATCCAGGAGTCAATTTAATAAAACTTTTTACACTTGTAATTTACAAGTGTAGCTATTGTTTTCAACCTCTGAAACAATGGCTACGCTTGTAAATTACACTTGTAAAAGTTTTATTAAATTGACCCCCAGTCCAAATTTCAAATTTTGTGTGATAATAATTATTTGTTGTCAAGTACAATGTAGACCGTGCAAATTTTATGTGAATGGTGATATTAACGTTTCAAAATGTTATTTTTATTGATCCAAGATGTACGAGATTGCTTAAAATAACCACACCCAAAAACTGTGAGCAACTAGAAATATATTACCAGTGTTTTTCTCATGCTCTACAACTCTGTAATGTTAATTTTGAGGTTGTACATGTAATTTCACAATTTTTATCCTGTTTCAGTCATCTAATTCAACAAAGTGCACCAGGACTTGCTTTTAGAAAGTTTTCTAGTTGCTTATTGTTTTAGTGGTAATTTTATGTGAATATGCCCAGGGCAGGTTGATCATAGACTATTAGTGGTCTCTTACGAACAAAATATAGGACTGCGCACGATGATTGCCTGTCAAATGTGGCATCTTCTCTTGGCAGGCGATTTTCACGTGCGCACGTGTGTTTCACTCACTTGACTAACCCTGAAAGAAATGCTACAAAAATCACTGAACTAAGGAATGGGCCCGAAATTTTGTACTGCTGCCCCCCGCCAACCCATCCACTTTTGTCACCATTGTGAGCGGTTAATACTTACGACGGCCTTTTGTTTGACGCTACAGTCTAATACTTGGAATTTATCGACGAAAGGGGGCGGGGCAGTAGAGCAAAGCGAGCGAGGCAGTGATACGAAAATTGGCGCCGATTCCACAGTTCGGTGAGGATTAGCATATTGTCTTTCCATTTGTCCTACGGTTGTCAGTGAAAACGGTTTTAACCATACGTAATAAGAAGCCTTGAGAAACTTAGCACTGATCCTCTTTTGAACAACCAGTCCTCGGACATTTTTACAATTACTCTAACCTGCGCACAGACGTCTTCTATTTCCTTGGCGTCAAGGAGATGTCTGCGCACAGGCTACAAATATTCAGGAGTGTTGTCAATTCTTCGTTCCTTAATTGAAGGGCTCCCTGCAATAACGTCCTGAACGCGTTTTTGGAAAATTTTCACAGAAATCTTGGATTTTTGGCCTCCAAAGGGACTCACTTGCCAAAATTATGACTTGATCATGTAAATATGACTGAAAGGATTTAAACCAGGTCAACAAATCTTCTATCTTCGAACAGAATAATTTTTTATTTTGAAAAGATACATAAGGTGTCCTGGGAGCCATAGGGTGTCATAGAGGCCCAAAACATTGTCTCAAAGATGTGGATTTTCTTCCCCATTTTGGAGCTGTTTTAAGTACCTTAACAATAAAAAATCATTAATTTGACAAAACTGTGCTTTTAAAGGCCTAAAACATACAATTTTAGTGAAAGTTACCAAAAACGCACTCAGGACGTTGTTGCGGGGAGCCCTTCAATTGTTAACGACCTTCAGATTGGACTACGAGTACGAGATTGAGTATGAGTACGAGTTTTCAAACCAAATTCCTGTGCCTCATATACTTAATTATTGCACCAATCTTATCCCTAACGTTTATTTTCGTGTTAGTCAGCAACAGGAAGGAGTTACAGTTCGGTGGATACAATTATCTCGAAATTCTAAAGTCGTACTCTTACTCGATTTCGTACTCGTAGTCAAATCTGAAGGTCGCTGTTGTCTCCGCCACAGAGACATATTACCACTCAATAAACATTATCAAATATATATCAATTTAAAGGTTAAAACCGCCAAAGTTCCCGTAAGGTTGTAGAAACATTTAGTCACAAATGACAATATTTTTTATTTATATTTTTTGAAAAAGTTTACGTTGACTATATTCACTGGGGGCTATGTTTTGTTCACTCTTTCATTCCAAACTGTTATCACGATCAAACGTGTTTTAACTGTGTAACTGCGAGCTTAGATAGGTCAAGAGAATAACGAAAAGGCAAAAAGTCGATCTGACAGTTAACGGAATTCAGATTTCACTGACTAAATAAGTGTAAAATGGCGAGAATTAGTTTGAAGCCTTAAATTTGGACAGTCTGGAACGTAGAAAGGTTGAACGGAAATGACCAAATGTAATTAATAGTAATCATGTTATGGTTCAGATTTTAATAGGTTTTGGATGAAATGGTTTTGTGATAGAACGGTATTTTTTAACTGGGATAAATCGTAATCTATACAATTAAAACCATTGAAACAGTTAAGTAAACCAATCAAAATTTGCAGCAAAAACGTGCAACCGGTGGCATGCGCAAGAAAACGCGCCAAAAAACAGCGTCTCAGATTGGATGAATACGTTGCACGGGTTTTAGCTATTTATAGAGCTGCCCTTATAGAGCTGCCCTTATAAGGCCCGGACACACGGTGCAACTTTATTTGAAACCAGTTGCGCGCAACAGTTGCAGAAGTAGAATCGAGTTTTACTTTTGCGACGTTGCGAGCAAGAAATTGCGTCGTGTGACAACGCCAAAAAATCTTGTTTCGCGGGCGTCGCAAGAAATGTTGCACCGTGTGTACGGACCTTTACATTCAATGGTCACTGAGTTTAAAAAAATCGTTCTTAATGCTAAAGTAAGGAATTTGCGGTGAGTCAATTGTGTGAAAAGTTTAGGGAAAATTTGGCGACGGAGATGAAATAATTTAGGAATTATTTTAGGGTTTCAGGCTCTACTAAGTCAATTAATCGATGGGATCACAACTTCTACTATATATTCTTTCAATACACTGTAATTAACAATTAATATACCACCGTGTTCTCTCCTTAAGAAATACTGTCTTGAGATATTTGCCGTGGTCTGGCGCAAAACCGTGAATTTTATGTCGCCCCAAACTGCTAACGAAATAGTCGATTATTTTGTGTGTATTGTACAATGGATTACCGCCGATTCTTCTAACACTTTTAAAGCAAACAAAAAAAGTATTCAAGTAAGTGGGAGTGAAGAACAGTCAGTAGTAAGTTACTTTAAACTAACAATGCAGAAGTTAAAGGAAATACATTTTACGGCATTTGGGTGCAGACCGCGGCAAATTCAGAATTCTTGTTTTCATTTCTGTGAGAGAGAGTTGATCTGGCTCCGCTCTGTTCACTATTCATTCATGGCGAGCTTGAGCTATATTTATTCGTTTGATGTTACCATCGCGCATGACCCATTGATCTTCAAAAAAAGGAGATAATAAAGTTATGTATAACGGGAAATGAAGTTTTGTGTATTTGTTATCGTAATATCCGGTCAGCCTTCACGCGACAACGACAAACTCCGTTACAGGTTACAGGCCGTAACGCTAAATCATGTGATCAGTATGCGGGTTATGGGATTCTTTGAAAGTGAAAATGGTGTGCTTCACAAATGTTCACACGTTCATCCATTCATGTTTTTTTTTCCCTTTTGCCCCCGTTGTATTGCAGAAGTCCGTAAGGACTTATGACAGTAAAATCATTTGTATGGGACTGGTGTATCGCACTTTGATGCAGCTTACTGGTTTTAAAAGGACACTGTCTAGCTCTGTACGGCTGATGTATCGTGTTTTCACGATCATGGCAAAAGCTTGCTTTAAGCTTCATTTATTATCTTGAAATAGGAAGAAGAAATCGCCAATTGTGATAAAAGCAAATAAATCTAAACCAAAAAGACAATACCGGCTAAAAAGATCAAAATCTCGCAAAAATGGCAGTCTTGATTTCTTGACCGCCTGTCACGAAACCAAATTTGGTGAACTTTAATCCACTTCCATCTTTGCAATCCTGCACTTTATCTCCAAATTACTGCTTCTGTTTTTCTCTATAGAATCTTTTTATCCAAATAAGTTGAAAATTTTGGCGTCATTTGGCAAAATAACGGATATAGACCGTTTTAATAAATACCAGAATGCATCACATTCCGCTATCGACGTCAAATGTATTCTTTTGAATTGCAAGAGAATTCAAAAGAATATGTTTGACGTCATTAGCGGAAAATGATGCATCGTGGTATTTATTAAAAGTGTCTATAAGTTGAGCGAAATTTTGTCATTTTGGCGCTGGCAGCCGTGAGTGTCCCAAGGTCGCACGGGACAGGTTCCGCTCATCAGTATGCATTTATGAAAAGAGTATGCACGAAGTACGACGGTTGATACCGAAAATGCGCGAAATATTCATGAACAGGCTGCGCAATGTTTCTGCATCAAACGCTGTCTACTATTTTCAGCAAAGCATTGTTCTTTCTGCATGAAGTGTTGACTAAATTGGATTAAAATTAGCAAAATTAACATATTGTTGCATTCGTGTTTGCTCGGGAAGCCTTCGGAAGCGTAAAAACAAATAATTTTGTGTCCAAGAATTCGGCGCGGATATAGAATTTCATGAGATGACACGGCAGGGATGTGAACTGGGTGCATTGTAGATTGTCATACACCTTATTCCAAAATGGCGGCCGTTTTTATTATTCTTTTATATCCATGTAAATTAGCCCTTTTGGCCTCGTCAGCATGTGCAAAACACAAAAGAATTTTCAAGCGAAAATGAGGCCAAGAGGGCTAATTAACATGCATATAAAAGAATAATAAATTGGCCGCCATTTTGGAATAAGGTGTATATCTGACGTATTTTTTTAAAAAGCCTTTCAAAGGGAATATATGCGGCTTCAAATCTAACATCGGCAATTTTTTCCTCTTTTTATTAAAGTTGAAATCAAAATATCGGCTTCAGATATGCCGACACAATAGAGGTTTTGACGGATCCTGACTGAGTGGTGAAATCAACTTGCTTTGTGTTCTTCTCGAGGAGCAAACTTGGACACAAAATCACGTTTCACAAATTTTAACTTATGTTATGAATACAGCATTACCGTAAAGCGCGATTCATTGAATAAAATATAGCACTGGTGAACTCCCATTCCCCAATATATCTGTCAAGTTTTAGCGAAATCGGCTTCTAAAGGCCTAAGATATAAAGCTTTAAAAAGTGACACCCCTGCCAAAATTTTGCCTTATAAATTTATTCATGGCCAGGTTTCCCCGCGACCTTAAAAAGCTTGATTGTGTAACTTGAGAGTTATAAAATGGGAGTTCTCCATTTCAGGGCATTTGCCTGGCCAAGCGCAGTATCAAACTGGAAACGTATCCGATAAATTGTGACTGTTTGGTCAGGATTTGCTTTTACCTGTGATGTCTTTGGACGAGCTCAAATTAACCCGTAAGAAGGCGCAAGTAGTTTTCACCGTTTCGCCACCAAAACGCAAGTGAACGCAAGTTATTTTCAGTATAGAGGTTTTGCACGGCAGCCATGTTGCATGGCAGGAACAATGAAAATGTTTTGCATTAGAAAGAACATTCTTTCCCATAGGGAAACGAATCTATTGTTCCTGCCATGCAACATGGCTGCCGTGCAAAACCTCTATTGCTTGCTTTGATAAGAGTGCGTGTGCGCAGGCTTTAAATTCTGTGAAGAGAGAGTGAAACCTGCGATCAGGCAGGTAAACGGCAGGTAAACCATTCCACGCGTCATTCCACGCGAGAAACGCGAAACGAAATTTTAGCGAGCTGGCAACCGGTTGTCGACTTGCAGCCATCTTTGTGTTTGGCGCCCGCGTATTTGGCGGGAAACTAAAGAATGACGTCACATGCTAACGCGTTCCGTCGGTTTGTTGAATCAAATAACTTTTGGAAAGCAAACCTTTTCAAAGCAGTCTGTTGGGAAATATTTCGTTCCAAACTGTGAAATTTATTTAGGAGAAAGGTAAGGCTGCATCACTTACCTTAAAAATTGTGATATTTTACTTAAGCTTTTTCCGATTCAGTTAATCTATTTTGCGTTAGCTCTTTACACCTAAAATTTGCCAGTGTATAAACAAAGGCAAAAGTTGATTTAAATAGCTAAACGAAATCAAACTAATGCTTTCTTGTTAGAAAAATCTGCTTCTACATTTATTCCTACTTTATGTTGTCGTACTAAGACTTTCAAAAGTCTCGTTCTGGATTCAGTTTGGTTAAATTTGTCTTCACTCAGGTCCTTTTTTAACACACTGTTCAAGAAACCAATTTTTGCTCTAGGCTGCACTGGTATAAACAACTGTTTTTAGCCTCAAAATGGCATTGCAGCCGCAAGATGTTTTCGACATTCAGTTAGGATTTGGTACAAATATGAACTTTCAACCAACCACTGAGAATCTTAGTCCGCCTGAATCACGAAAGAGGACGGCACAACACGATAAAGGACAAGTACGGAATGAAGAGGCGTTTGTACAACCAGAGCCGCCCAAGAAACACAAAGCAATGAATTCAACACACGTAAGCTAAAGCTGAATTAAACTAAAGCTTATCACTTTATGCTTTAATTAAACCTTATGGCAAGTTTTAACATACGCAAGTGCGGACCTTGTGTTAAACGTGGTCCCTACAAAGTTGAGCTTCATGAGTGAGCCTTTTTACCGCAATGTTTAGTGTATCGATTGTGAATGGATAATTGCCATCTCATATTTATACCCTTGGCTTCTTTATGATACCATAAGCTTATATAATTAGCTTTGTTTGTATAAAACTCCCACCATTTAAGCTGATACTAAATGAACATTTTACACATTTTTTTTAAAATTGAACTATGTTACTTTTAATAAATCAGTGAATTAGACTTTCTCAAAGTTCTTCGCTTCTGAGCCTGTTTCACCGAATGTCCCGATGTTTAACTGCCCTTAAAGATACCGGCACTGGTTGACTGTGAAGGTTGCATCCTTCAAACGACAACTTGACTAAAGTTGGCAAACACCAAAACGTTTCCACGCAACAAACTGACTTCCACACACCTCCGGGTTCTTCTCGAGGGAGAAAGACAGAGCACCCTGTGAAACGAGGTTACACATACTGAAGTTGCAACAAACATTCACAAGTCAAATGCTAGTTGTAATAACCAACTCAAAAAAGTTGGTAAGAATAGGAACAAGCTCTATTTGTCGCCAACATGCTTGTCAACTGTTGATGGGGCGTTCACACACGCCAACTTGAGCTTGCAAAGACAAGTTTGCCAAATTTAGTTTGCCGTGTGAAGGCCTCGAAGCGGTACGATCAATCCTATTTGTTTTGTATTGAAGCCCTCTCCCGGGGAATGACGTACAAGTGTTCATTAACCGTATTTGCATTTTTAAGGTGACAGCACAAGATCGCATTCAAAGTCAAATGATGAACCCTTCAGTTCATATGGGATCACACGCAGAGCAAGGAGGTAACTTTTAAGAAAAAACCTGCTTCTTCTCACTTCTAATAACATTTTATATGAGAGAAATTTCGTATCTTCGCGCGGCCATGTAATATCCTCTATATCTTATGAACAAACAAAATACTTTCGAAAGCATGAACCTTTTACCATGGGCCGTCGATGAACATCTATTCCCTCCCCCACTGCGGCAGGTATTTTGCTGTCCGTTAATACATCAGCACTCTTATTCACACTGCACAAGAAAGGCCATAACAATCATGCTATGCACACCATGTATTTTCTTCAATTTTTCTTTGTTTAACGCTCTTACAGGCTCCTTCTTGCACCAAGATAGCAGCCATTCAAGCAATAATGATGACAAAGCAAGGCTCGAAGCCGTATTACGAGGTGAGTATATTCTGCATATATATTCCATCCTTTACCTCAATCACATAACAATCTCCTTCTAACGAGTAGGTCAGCTCCTTTGGTGGGCGAGTATCTGTTGAATTTTAAAATATGTTTAGTGTTTTACCGCCATTTTGGTTTCGCAAAACGTCGGGGGCTGGGAGTAGTGTAGGAGGGTGGGGTAGGCGTTTTTTTCCTTCCTCTTCCCCTCCCCCTCCTTCCTGACTCCCACACCCTTGGCTGCGTCTTTTGTCTCGTCCCAGTCCATGGTTTAACTTAGCGCCACCAAAAATACGCCTTGTTTACAGGCAGTCAACTCCTGCCTGGACACGAGTTTATACCCATGTGAACTTCGCAAACAATCCAATAAAAGTCGAGAGAAAAAAGACATTCACTTTTACCTTTATGGTATTTTGCTAATGATTGACTGTTCTGTCGGACGTCCTATACACAACACGTAACTTTTATTAATTTTCCCATTTAAAGATATGATTTTTCTTCACCTGCCATAGATCTTGGCCAAGATATGAAGATGGTGTATTTGAAATGGGCACAGCCTTTCGCGTAAGTATTCTTGAGTAATTAATAATTCTCGCAAAGACATTAAAGAACCGCAGTATTATGACAGTAAGGTTACAACAGTAGGGGCAATTTATCGCAAGGGTGACGGTTTGCTTTGTCCTTCAGGGAGGGTGAATCGTTTGAAGCTTTTTGTCCTGCAAGACTTGATGAACTACTGAGGGAGGCTCTGAGGCTGGAACAGCACCTCAAGAATCAAAAGGAACGTTTGAGGGAGAGGTTGACCCTGATTACACGAACTCTACAAGCGCCAGTGTTGTAATATTTAACTTTTCTGCGAACAGGTCCGTCTCTCGTAGCCTAAAAATACTCTGAAATCCGGAACTCTCATGTCAAAGCAACGGGAATTATCATTATAAATTTTAAAGGAAAACTCTTGTGGGTTTGGCTCAATTCATTTTTACTGGCTTAGAGGGGTGTTTACATGCTATAGGTACGACGCAATAAAAAAAGAAAGGTTTATACACTACGTTTATGCATAAATTAATGATAACTTCATTTCGGTTGTTTTTGTTTTTCCCGAGTGTCGTTAGATGAATGTTGGCGGTGTTTTCGGGATAGTTATTTTGTTTTGAAAAATGATTTTTCCTGTTATTGATTTTAACTACTGAAATGGCAACACACATGATTAACGTATGTAAATTTGATTTAATTCTGTCGCTCTATCGGTATCTCATGTTCTGTTGGTACCAAGCGTGAAATAATAATTGTCTTTTCTTGTAATTATTCTGAATTTTTCAGCCCATAAGTCAGGGCCTTATGTATATCATATCGAAAAGAAATAAAGTGTAACTTGTGATACACATTGGACGGTGTTTGACTCCTTTCAAGAGCCTTGAAATACATTTGACAAAAGCTGTAACAAGACTGTGACATGCAGTCACCATGCAAGTGCTGATCAATCTACAGGGGAACCCTGATGTAACGCGGAACCCCTTTATAACGAAGACCCTGGGTATGACGCGCGATATTCTTCAGCCCGCTTATAGTAGTATGTATGGTTTTCCCAGTTCTTGGCACTTTGTTATATCGGGGAGGTGGGGGGACTAAATATGCTAAATACTTCATATATGGTAACTATTGAGTATCTTTACCAAATGAATAGACTAGAATTTGATGACTGCGTCAGTATCATAAAATTATCACCTTGCGTCCCTACATTTATTAAAATCGGTGGCAACAGAAATCAACACAACTGAGGAAATTAGTGAAATTGTGCTCCAGCCAGGAATGGAACCTTGGTCTTGGTAGGCTTGGTAGTCTTGGTAGGCGGCTTTATAGAGCCGTTGGTATCACAATCATAATCTAGGATATTGTATGCGAGAAAGTACTAGCAGATATTAGAATGCAAACACTCCTGAAAATGGATTTCTTGTTACTTTTCCGTTTTTCTATAATACTGATTGAGGGCGCCAATGGCTTGAAAACGTCAAACTGACTTGTACAAGTTTGTCTGATTATCACCATCTTAATAATCCTCGGTTAATGATGCGCTCCTTTCATTTTTCTTGCACTATTTTACAAAATTAAGCCGCATCGTTGTTATAGGCTTCCTGTGCTATGGGCACTTTAAAATCATGTGGAAAATAAACGAAAGTGCATGCCACTTAAAGTTTACGCCTTTGTCACGAACGAAGGTCGTTTTTTGTGAGATACTGTTCTGTTTCCTGATTCGTCGCATTCCAAGACGTACCTTGTCTGGTCTGGCGTCGACCGTTATTTGCACTTTTTTGGTTAAATCGGGAGAAAACTATTTTAAGCGATCGATATTTGTTTTTGGAACGCTGAGGTTTTATTGACAAGTTATGAATATAGCATCCAATTTCGTTTCTTTACTATAATTTTAGCGATTTTGCCAATATTTTTCGCATTTATGTTGTCTACAGTTTATACCGTAAAATTGGGAATCTTAGCTTTCTCTCAAAGAAGGTATATTTTCAACTTCAACGTGAAGGCAGAAAAAAACCCGTTGGGGCTTTGTTACGTTTTTGTTGTTGTTGTTTTTGGGACAAAACTGTCATGTCTGTGTTAAAATTAAAACAATATCCCATTTTTATACACGAAAATAATACTTCTAGAACACCAAGAGAAAGATAACACGTTATTTTTTGAACTTAAGAAGAGACATGGTAAAAATTGTCCCAATTCTTTGCCGAATCCATTTCTATCATGGCTATCCGTAGTTAAGGACGCAACCGTTATTTCTGGGTTGTCATTGATATAAGGTGACAGTCCTTTAACTTGATGATAACAGTCTTGTAACTACTCTATTGCTGACCATCATGGTCATATCAAGGGAATTTACAAATAGAATTTCAGTTGAATCAAAGCACCGTTTTCTGCTTCGATCTTTTAATTATTTTTAGTGTCAACGACCATTTATTCACTGAAACATAATATTCGCCAGTAACATACACAATAGCCGGCGTTCTTATTTTTAAATTCAAGGGTATCACATGTCTGTGTTGAGGCCAATCGGGCTTTTCCTGATTTATCCATCGTTTTTGTCTTACTGTTTCCAGCCGACAGGTGTAAATTCAGTATAAAGTTCCATGAAAATAACTCCTTTCGTTCTTTTTCATTCCTTACAAAATTATGCGTGTGATGTTTCTAATTCTTGCTTTTGTAAATTTGTCCATCGTTTGAAAATGGTTTTGAATTAAACCGAAATATTACCTTTCTTCAATCTATCTCCTCGTTGTTGACTCAAATATTGAGTACTGCAGGATGTTCTACGGAGTTATTTTCATTCTTTGTCTTACTGGATTATCAATTAATGCCAAATTTATCCTGCTTAATTGCAGTTAATCCGTTAAATCCACTCGAGTCTACGTACAAAATATCAATTGATAGTTGTTGCAAAGGAGGATGTCAGTATCGGCAGGGGAATATATGTATATTGGTGTATACAGTATTGGTTACTTGAAGTAACCAATACACGCCATTATGGTTATTTATTCCAATTGTCAGCTGTGTGGAGACTATTTGGCCATGAATTGAAGCATTTTTCTGAGTATCGCTGCCAACTAATTTTAGCGGTTGACAATATTATTTCATTTTATATATAATGATTCTTTCCTTCTTTTCTCAGTGCTATTTTTAGCGACTACTTGATTTCGTAAATTTAGTGATTTCGTGGAAATCGCTAATTTTATTGTTGATTTCGTTGAAAACCGTTTAAAACCCAAATAGATCATTAAATAATAATAGTCGTTCAATTAATCCCATTTAGGAACAATTAAAGAGCGATTATATGTAAAATCGCTAAATTAAGTCGTATTTACTAGAATAAATGCCTCTTACTTCAAATAGAATGTGCCAATAGACAGATCAACTATAAAACTGCAGATACCGTGAACAATCTATTGCGTCACATTGGATCAAATACAAACGGTGATAAGCAACAGACCACTGCAAGGACCGATCAAACAATGTGGAAAGGCATTCTCTCGAAATGGCACTACGGTCGGCCAAACCTGACATGATCAGCGCTCAAAATTAGAAAGCAGACACAGACAGCTGTTTCGGGCTTGTTATGCCCTCGTCAGTGTGCCATAGCTAAAACATAATGAGAATCGGTAACTTCACCTATCTCATATATGTCGCTTATCATTCCAGAAAGAGCTGTGATAGGGTAAATCGCACAATGGTCACGCCACAAACAACTGTGGCAAATGGCCAAAGAGCGATTCATCCTAACAACCGATACATGTCAGCGCCATAGGGAGAGAAACAAGGAATGGCCAAACCATTCTTCTCCTTTAGATAGAATGCACATAGATCGGATCTATAGATTGTTCACGGTATCTGCAGTTTAGTTGATTCAATAGACAGAGGCGTTTATTCAGGAACTATTCCAAAACAAGTGTTATCAAAGAAAAGTTTGACACCCAAAATATAAATGTGATAAGCGCCTCCCTAAATAAATGGACCCTCAAAGATCCTGGTCTATAATTAACACGCAGGCGTTTCTGGTTGCGCTAAAAGTGGATTAAAATGGTAAACTGGCAGAAATTTGAAACGATCTTAACAAACATTTCTGGCTGAAGCTCTGAATGGACACCAACTGTCTCAGGGATATCTATATATTCCAGGGAACAATAGCTAATCCTACTTTTTTTTCGGAGGGGAAGGGGAGGGGGGGGGGGGGGGGGGGGGGGGGGGTTGGATGGAAACCGAGGGATAAAACCGGGATAGATAAATGTAAACCGGGGGCGGAGTCCGGAGATACCCCTGGAAATTTTAAGTGGCGGTGTACAGCACCGAGCTCGAAAATCCAGCCCTTTTTGAATAGCACGAATCAACTAGGAATAACAGATTCGCGTAGGTTAGTGGTTGACCGGTAAGGTAGGTAAGGTGTAAAGAGACTGTGTAGTTAAGCGTTCTGACAAGGGACACTACCCGAGTGCAGGTACCATGAAGGCTCGATTTCATTCAGGTCCAAAGTCCAATTGATGGCAATATTCGCTTGTCCAGCGCGCCTTCCCCAGCATGCGGTAGGTACTTTTTGTACGAGGACACATAATGTACCCGACAACACGAATTTTGTGTCTCCATACTTCCACTAACAGTACAACATGATCTCCTCTCTGAATTAACGATAATCGTTAATTCTTAAATTGCTCCGAATTTACCATTATAGTTAATTTAGAACACTGTTTCCCAGGACATTTCAGAAAAGAAGAAATAAAAAAAATCATGTTAGTTGGACTGCGGGATTCGAACCTGGAACTACCGCTACTAGGAACGTCTTCTTACCACTAGACCACCGAACAACAATGCGATGGGAAATTAAATCTGCAAGATATTTATTTGAGTCTTGCATAGAATATCATTGATCTACAGTGATTAGGCCTAAGCGCTGATTTCAAATGGTTAGCTTTTTGTTGAGGTTTGGTGATCAAGCTTTGCCATTTACTTTCTAAAATTATTTTCAAGCGGGTGATTTATAGGCTTACTACAGGGTGTAGAATAAGCGCATGAATTTTATTATGTTAAAAAATTGAGGTTTGCTCAACCAGCAGCGTGGTGGTCTAGTGGTTAGAAGAGAGGATAAGTCAGCGAAAGGTCGTAGAGGCCGTAGGTTCGAGTCCTGTCCGAACACTAAGGATTGTTCTTTTTCAACAAAAATGCTGATTTCCCAGAATTCCTTTCAGACTGTCAGTGTTCTATTTGAGAATTAACGATAATCGTTAATTCAGAGAGGAGGACGGGTTGAACAGTAGGTAGTGCGCTGTCTAATACAAGCCAATAGCGTACGGTATTTTGTGTCTTCGTACACAAAGTACCTACACAACATGTCATGACACTTGCGTAAAACTCTTATCTAGACACACTTCAGCAAAATTCCGTTTCAGAAATGCAGACTACAATATCAACCTGACTCTGCAGAACGTTTTTGTTGTGGTTAGATACTTGAAATCTAGTACCGGCCAAGAGTCACGTCTGTCGTATCTGTGGCTATATATAACTATTCTAATATAATATAAGCTCCGTTCACAACTTGAAACAAAACAACTCAAAGCTCTTCATCTTGCAATCTTGACAAGGACATAAAGCCGCAAAAAATAAAAGAAAAAAGTGGTAAAACAGATGACATCCAGCCTGTTCCAGGCGTTCAGATAGTGGGGAAAGCGCGAATAGTTGGGGAAGGCGCGAAGAAAAGCGAGCGAAAAAATTGCGGGGAGGCGAGGCGCAATTTTTTCGCTCGCTTTTCTTCGCGCCTTCCCCAACTATTCGCGCTTTCCCCACTATCTGAACGCCTGGAACAGGCTAGATAACATCCAAGGCAATGAGATGAACTGATGCAAAAAAATATATACACCACTATTTTCTGTCGGAAGATAACTTTTGGTTTTAATTCATTTCAGTATTCTTCGTGGCACTCTTGCCTACAGACAAAAGTCTCTTGGACTCTTCAATTTCCTTCCTCGAGGAAGGAAGGAAATTGAAGATGTTTGTGCGCAGGGTATTGATCTCCAGTGATCATTCTTCCATTTTTAATACTATTTCATAGTTTTATTATTCAGTCTGTCTCATCTATGTCTTATTATATATTTGCTCTAAACCAACCTCAAAGGACGTACGTTCGAAACTCTATTAACGGCTACCTCCGCATAAACGGCAACGACTTCTGAAAACGGCCATCTCTCTCTTAACAACCGCCACGTTTGCTTGTCTCGACTTCTTACTCAATCCCTCTTATTGAAAACCATGCCAAAACGGCCGCCTCCACTCTATACAACGACCATGTTTTATTGTTTCGACTTCTTATTCATTCACTCAAATCGTCTAATTGAAACCACCCGGTAGTAACCAGCCACTTTTCTACAACGGCCTGGAAAATTCTACCCCGGAAAGGGCGGGAGTTGTAGAGAGGTTCGATTGTGTAGCGGCTTTCAGCTGGTCTTCGATCTAATTATATTGCAATTACTGCATCATTCCCTTTCTATTAAAACTCTCCATCTCTGTCTTGTAACCTTGCAATATTAACCGAGGTCATAGGTTGTTGATTGTTGGCGTTAAGTGCTGTTTTTAGGGCGTATATTCATTGCAGCAATGTCGTTATTTTTAAGTCGTCATTTATATTGTATACGTCAAAACAAAAGAACAGTTATTTTAAAAATACTCCGCAAGTGAACGTGAAAGTAAAAAGCCATAAGCTAAAGGCTTCGAAATGTTGCCATAAGATTCAAAACATTCTGAAAGAATCTACGAAAACCAGGTGAGTCAAAGATTGAAAATAACATCACAAGATATTTTGCACATCATGACGAACAAATGTAATCATTCTCGTTAGTTTCGTCAGTCAGTAGTCAGCCAGTGATATAGAGTGACATAGTATGTACATTAGTACATTTTGCAGCCTTAACTTGACGGTTCACACACTCTCAAGTGAGACCCTTTAAGCCCGGGCAGTCCAGAAGCTTATCTGATGTCGCGGCTCAGTTCTGGACCGGGCCACCGCAAATGAGAACGAACGGACTGATCAGCGGAGAGTTCAAACTGTCTGGTGCACATGTGACCTAAAACTCTGGCAACTCTCGCGCGCTCTCGAGGGGTAGAGTTTGAATTCTCTCAAATTTTCATTGAAGTTGATGTGAGTTAAAACTCTCCCTTGTTTCTTTGCCTCTTTCAAACTGATCATGTACAACAGTACCATGTACTCACTGACTCTCATGTGCTTTCAAAAGCGAGTCGAACCGTTATTTTGAAATACCGCTCTCGCGAGCAACAAAACACCACAATAAACACTGAAAAACAAAGTTAAACAACATGACAGTGATTATGAGAGTTTTTATTTGATTTTTATCAGTTTTGAAAGCCCTAAATTTCGCCTTTACACTTACACAGCACACCACACCACACAGACATAGGATGGTAAGCCTGTGCTACGGGCCAGTCTTATAACATAGATACCTTGGATTCACTAAAACACTGATTTCTCAGTCTTAATGCTACACATTTTTTAACTGATCAAAGTTTGCGAAACGATGTTTGTCACCTTGTGATAAATTTATCTGGAATGAGATTGTGATGGGAAAGACATTTCAGTTCCCGGAGGCGAGTGGGACCCAGACGGGAAATTCAGACTTGATTTCCGGGATTTGATCTTTAGATTCAACCCTAAAAAATGCTAATTACAATAGATGGGCTAGTTTGTTCCAGACACTGTGATCATTGATAAGTATAAGCACAAGGCAAAATGATTCGGCCTTTTTGCTGAATCACCTATGGTTACGATTTTCAGGCTTGCGTCGTTAGTGAAAACCACTATGGCTGATCCAGGGCTGTCTGAGGAGATTATTAATTTTTTTTTAATTAAACAACCAGTTGTTTATTATAAACGGGGCGTCAATTACAAAGAGGCGTTTTCCACCATTTTTCTGTTAGAAATGTCGTTTATCACAAATTGAAATACCTATGATTAGACAGTAGGCGTTCATTTACTATGACAACAATATGATAGTAAAATAATCATCTTTAAGGAGGAAGCGCTCGTCACGTCTAAAGGTTTTCAGGGAGGCCATCTAGTTAGAAAATGAAATTATATAAAGAAAAGAGTCGTACGTCTCCAGTTTTTCCCTACGTGGCCAAGAAATTGCTAAGCCTGGTTAAAAAAAAATATGACTACTGTGTAACGTTGTGGGAAGCGTGCAGAAATACGTTTTTTTAAATTAATATAATTTTCCAATATTTGTCTAACCCACTTAGACAGTGTGGGCGAGAAAATTTTCAAGCAAATGTATGAAAAATACAATCAATTTTCTTGCATTCTAGAGTCCACATATTTGATCGGAAAATTATTTTACCATAGTTAAGGCGGGACTTTACCTGAATTTGATTCATGAAATGAACATAGAGTTTTTGGACTGTTTGAAACGTGAACGAGATATTTCCATCAAGTGGCGGAAAAATGGCGTTCAGGTGGAACCCCGCCTTAAACATTTATTGCAAATAAAATTCTTAATGTTGAAAATGTTGGAGGCGTGTTAAATCCAACAAATTTAAATTGGTTCAAACTTTCATCCTACATCGCTTCAAAATTTTCTTTGTTCTCGAAAATGTTGGGTTTGAAGCCGTTGGAGTTGAATCCGTTTGCAAAAAAAAAACTAAATACGTCACTGTTTACGTTAAAACTGAGTAACGCAGCTGTCAATCTGCTTCCTCCGTTTCAGAACTGAATTTTAATATAGACTTTTAATAGAGAACCCACTAGAACGTAATGTTTGGGACTATTGCGTTCTTAATTGGAAGTGCAAACAAAAGCATTTAGCAAGGCGTAAATCGACATCTATACTACTTCCTTCAGCTGCTAACGAACATGTCAAACGCACACTTTTAATCTTTGATTTATACTACATGTACCAGTTTCATTCGTACATCTTTCTCAAGACGAGAGTTTCATACTGGAGGTACCGTATTTCCTAGAATAAAAGCCTGCCCATAATCGTCTCCTGCGAATATTCTTTTGGACGGGGAAATCATACAGAGGACCCAAGATAGGTAAGTGTAAGCATGCCTGAGTGAATGAATGACTTATATAGCGCAAATATCACATGTCTCATGGCGCTTTACATACAGTTATGAGAATGAGAAAAACTTTAACGTGCAAGGCTGATCAAACATGCACAGCTGAATTTGTTCGGTTTCTTTTTATATTGCCCATTATTTCGGTTAGACAAAACTAACCTTCATCAGGGGCTAAGAAAGCTAAGTGATGATGGTTTGTTTCCATCTTCACTTAGCTTTCTTGGCCCCTGATGAAGGAGTTTGTCTAACCGAAATATTGGGCAATATTAAAAGAAACCGAACAAATTCAGCTGTTTGATCAGCCTTGTATGTTAAAGGTTTTTTTTATTTAGTTTATTTCTGATCCTGATCTGCACAAAGATCACTGCGTTTTGTTACTGTTTGTTCAAGTGGTCCTTGCATTGTTACAGAAGTTGTGAGAATGAGATCGCACGTCAGCTTATAAGGCGCCTTTTTCTGATTTATGTACAATCGTACAAAGTACCAGATGTACTTTTCTTATCTCCAACAAAATCAACAAAAGAGTGCAAAATCACGAGCTAGGTGACACAATCGCATGCGCGTATTCTGATATCCGAAAATTTTGAATCTTCTCCGCCTATCCATATTAACACAGGCCAACCAACACATGTACAGGACCCTCAGAATAGTGTGCTGCCTCGCGAGGGCTCGCCAACATCCACGCGCATTTTGGTTGGTCATTTAATACCTAATATATATAGATAGGCAGAGCCTAACAGCGTAGCACTATGAACAAACTTAACTAAGGTGAAACTTAACTTAGGTGAAAGGTCGGAAGCACAAGAATTAAGATTGACGACCGGGCTATTTTTTCAATTTTAGCAATTGTCAAAAAACAGTATTACCCGACCGTCTGCACAGTACATTTAGACTATCAAAAGTTCACAAAAACAACTTTTCTCTGTCTAGAATAACAGGTACGACTAACTTCCGAATAAGATACAGTTTTTGTTTGTAAAAATTGCCCGAGAAACTGATTTGGAAATCAAAATTGCAAAAATACACAAACATATTTGCATAATTATAAGGCGACGCGAGTGAAGACAGAAAATCTTAAGTCTTGTTTTGTTTACATAAAATCGCTTTTCAATCTATGTAATGAATGAACAAGCACATAAAAATTGGCAACACAATCTTCTTTGGAAAAATTTTATTCAAATCTTCATTAGTTTATGTTTAAAAGTAAAACACGTTCCATTTATAGCGCATCAAGGCAGAGCTGTCCTCGATGAAATTCAAGATAACAACACGACTTAATTTGAGCACGTTTCATAAACAGGTCTCCAAAACTTAAGATAACACAAAGAAAAAGTCAATCAAAAATTGATATCAACATAAATTCCCATCGAAAAATGTGATTTATTTTACCTTTAAAGCACTGGACTGCTTGGAAATTCGTTAAAACTCCGCTTCTTCGGTTCTGAAATCCGTAATAAAAACAAGGCATCTCCCCGCATTGCTCCTGCATTGATCCCCGGCGTTGTCAATCAATGGTTTCCGATAATCGATAAAATCAATAATAATCAATAATAATCAATAACAATTAATCGATTGGTATTGGAAATCGATAAAAATCGAAGACTTAAAGTTGTGTGAGTATCGATTTCTATTGATTTTCATCGATTGTTATTGATTATTATTGATTTTTATTGATTATGAAATTTGTCATTTTCTTAAATAAAACGCACCATATGAATGAACAAACCATTCAGTTATCTTTATTTGTTGTGTTTTATGTTAAATTTGTAGCATTTTTACCCCTTATTACTATTAAAAGCTCACTTATATTACTAGACTCTGATTACACAGCGCACTGACAATTCAACTTGCTTCGCCATCTCTGGAACAAGCAAACTCCGTAACAAGTGTGTTCTGGGAATCCCGGTTGCCCGGGCGGTTGAAGTGCAAGGATAAAAGTGCGCAATCGAATTACCCAATTACCCTGGACATGTAAATATGCCCGGGACCAATGAAGCACGCCCACGCTAACACGCGCCAGAAAGTTGCATAGAAATCAATGGTAATCAATAGCAATTAAGACTCCGAGTGTGAGTATCGATTTTTATCGATTGGTTGCACCAATCAATAACAATCAATGGATTGTTATTGATTATTATTGATTGTATTGATTGCAATCAATCGATCGGAAACCATTGATTGACAACGCCGGGATTGATCATGTTGATAATATGAAGTTCCTCGAAGCAAGATTTTATCCCTGAAAGCTCTTCTTTTTCCACTAAAGCGGCTTCTGAGTATCCCTTTAATTAGTATCCCTGTCTTGAGTAGCAAAGCGCGAAAAAATGCAGGGAAATAACGACTTTACTGCTCCGCCTAACATCTGCGAAAGATCCAACTTTTTTAAAAAAGTGTTTACCGAGCTGACGGCTGTGTAGCCGCGCGTGTGGGCGACACACATGTTGCAGACACGCGCCCGCGAAACATTCCGCTAGCCATGACCATGAAAAATGACGGGCTAGGTTGTATGAGTATGGGGCTGCGCAGCCGGGCCTTCGGCCCGGCGAGTGCTCCGCTATGATGTATCAGAGAAAAAACGGTAATAAGTTCGTGTTCCAGTACACCAAATTGAAAATCAATAACAATGTTGTCCCCTAAACCACAACCAATCCTAACCACCCGTCATGGAACATCACTACACATCATCTCACGTTGCTAGACCTAATCAACTTCCCTAGAAATCATCTAATGGAACTAGACATCATCCGACATCACTAGGCATCATACAGGATACTGGAACACGAACTTATTCCCGAAAAAACGCACAGCTGACGTCATGGAGAATTTTTCTTCTCTGTTTCGTCCAACATGGCGGACAGTTTTTAAAATTTAGACATTATTCCGGAGGGGGCAAGTAAAGGCATCGAAAAAAAATATTTAGCGGAAGCTATTGACAATTAAGAAAAATACGTAACCGAAGCGAAAAGTAGTTTTGTTGACGTGAAAAATGCTAAAAATATCATGAAAAACAAAATGACGAACCGTCGTGTTCACAGTCGATTGCTGCGAGATTAGTCTTTTTCCCCGCTTTTGCAAAAAACAAATAGATTCCACTTTGCCGTGGGATCACAGACGACTTCTAAACCCTGCAAAATATGGTAAGAACAACAGTGACCAATTCGCCTGCGGCTCGTTGGTCATTTTTTTGTTCTTTCCACATTTTGACGTCATCTGTGATCTACAACTAAACAGACGCACGGCAAAATGGAATGTATTTGTTAAACATTAGTCAATTTGCGTCTTTAGTAACATCAAAATACAGTTGAGTGGTCGCTTACCGTTTTTTGCTTAGAAAAATTTAAATCGACGAAGGTGGTGTCGATCGCTAACGAGAGGAAGTAGAGCCCGGGAAGTAGAGGTGGTCGATTAGGAAAGGTTTCGACTATAATGATTTGACGGGGAAAAAATATGATTTGGAAAATTGGTCGTCACACAGCACTTCACGCGTTCCGTGACCACCCAACGGGTGCGATGGAAGCCAATCGCTTCAATTGACTTTGTTCTCGAAACAATTGTCACAGCTTATAAAATACAAGGTGATAATGCTCGAAATGGCAACTCAGGTTTATTCATTATATCCACGCACGCAAGAAACATGTTATTTCTATTTTATTCCAAAACTCGCAAAACTCTTCTTCTAAATATAACTTTAATTTATTTTTTTTTCGTCCGCATTTTCCATCCGTGTTTTTCAATTCTCATTCTCTCATCCCTGAACCATCTGACATCCGTGGGCATTCCGCGTTTTTACAGACACGAAATTATTAACCATCGCCTAATCTTTTTCCCAAGCAAATAAATATTTTATGTAAAATAAATAAAATCCAAGGCAGTTTAATTTTCTCTTGGAAAATAACTTTTGCAAATCGTGCCCACGGCGTTCTTTTCATTTTGTCACGAAGTGTGATGTTAATGACGTCAAACTGACGTCACAACTTCATGTGTTTCGGTGAGTGACCTCAAATCATCGTCAAATGAGTGAGAAATTTTTAGCGGAGGCCAAAAAATGAAAAATTAAATAAACAGCATGCCTATCAACCCTGCAAGCGTCTCCATCGTCTTCAATAACTCGATAACGTGAGGCATAATTTATTTATGAAGAATTTGCACAGGCTGTGGTAAGCCAGCTAAAAAGAGCTCAGCTATATTTAGCATTGAATAAACTTATGGCGGTCTGCGTGCAGAATTTTACTTCGGGAAAGAGCGAAAAATAATAGCAATCGATTGGGCCAGACTGGTCACGTGACCCACCTTCCCTTCCGATCAATGTTGTACACTGCTAGACGCTAGTTAGTCAAGTGATTGTGTTTTTACAGCGCTTGTGGACCATAGGTGGGGATAAAACCGGTTGTTTCCTTCGGAAACTAAGGTACAGTACTGTACTTCTTGCTTTCCGGTGTCGATCTTGTCGTTTCGCTGGTACGCGAGCCAAAAATTGTCGTATCGCCTGCCTGAACTTAAGCTTACTTACATTCAGCATAAATTTTCTCCGCCATCAAAACCTGTTCACTCATTATTCGCTTTCGTTTGCAAGCCAAGTATTTATTTTAAGACTTAGCATTAACTCTGCTAGGTGCCTGCTAATAACGGTTTGTTTCCTTTTCAGTTTGGCCATGTTTATGTTGAATTTTGCTCCAGAGGGAATATTTTAGAACTCGTCACACACAAGATTTTTCGCCGCATTCCTCAAACTACGACAGATGTAGGCAAAATTTACCATGGATCCAGCCGCCGAATCAGGTAGTTTCCTGTATTTTTTATTTTTGGGACTACTTTGTAATCGGATTTCGGGATTTTATGCGTGTGGGATCTTGCCAATATGATCTGTAGCAGTAAGCAAGACCAAGAAATACAGACATCGGTATAAGTTTATATAGGTGTTGATTATGTGGACACGGTTAGTCGATTTCTCAATATTTTATATTTTGCATCACTACTCTTTAAATCATCGTCTTAGATTGTTTGCCTGTTACACTCCGTCCGAAAACAGCACAAATACAACTACAGCTAAAAAGGAACGAATCTGCAATTGTTCCAAAGCGAGTAAACTTGTGTCAGTATATTTCTCGAAGTAGTAGTTTTCGTGATGCGTTTGCCGGAAGATCGAGTTACCGATTACAGCGGCCGCTCAAATCCTTACTGCCTTTTTGTTTACAGTGCGATAAATACATTTTTTTGTGCAGAATTTACACATCAGTTTCCTCACAACGATTCGTGTTTCTCTATTCGGTGTAGCTGATATTCGCTGCAAGCTTTCGAATTCCTTTTGTCAGTGTTTTAATTTAGAAGTGTGAAAATGGTGCTACTGAAAATAGAACACTGCGGGTATTGCAGGTTGTTGTAAGCTTGTGTATTTCAAGGGAGTTTAAAGATATCTTATTTCCCATGTTTTCCTTATGTTTGATGGCTTGAGCAATCCGAAGAAGCAAACATAGGATTAAAGCTATAAACAAGTGTAAAATCCACTATTTTTGCATGATCTCATGGAGACGTGATTCAATCTGTGATGTGTGCATGATAGAAGCGAGAATGCGCGGAGTCGGCTGATGTAGCCAAAAATAGATGGAAAGTTTACCAGCTGGATGAAAACACACGAATTGGCAAATGAAATTTATGTAGGAGTGTCTTCTCTTGGTGATTCCCGGCTTGTGTTTTCAAACCGGTTAGATAACATATTCTTGAGTAGGAAAGCAAATCTACAACATGCCACGCTCAATTGCCATGGTAAATTTGACAGACAAGAAAGAAATTATTGTTTACTTATCAATATCTAGAGATCCAAATTTAAATATCTATCTCTCAAATTGTCATTAAAATGCCTGCCGATTGTTCTGTTATCTAAAAAAAGACTAGTATTGTATATATATTATCCTGTTTTGGGTTATTTTTCAGCAAATCCATCTTGATAAGGCAAAATAGATCTTTAAACACTACAAAAACTGTCTTTGTTGGTTAGGATGGTCTACAGTGTTGCCACTGAATGTTTGTTTTCTTGTGCGACATGTCTAAGCTTTGCAGCAGATTATCTTCTTTCCCATCAATGGTTTGTGTTGCAGTTTGCCACCTTCACATATTTCTCATGATATTCATGTGTTAAATGTTTTTCTTTTTTTTTTTTGGAAGGATGTTTAATAAGTGAATTGGATTTGTCAACTGCACATGCAGATTGTAAAGTTTTCATCTGTACGTGTTATAATACTTGCACCTTTGTGTACTTTAATTAATTTTTTGCAGGATTAAAATGCAGATGTCATGTGAATAATAATTATTAACATAGCATTGAAAGTCAATCAATATGATATCTTTCTGGACTTCCCTATATTAAAGAGAAATTTATTGCATGAAACATCAAGCCATAAAAGTATTGACATTAAGCTTGTTTGCACTTTCCAAATGGAAAATTTGTGTAAATCATTGAGTACTTTTGAGGGGCTTTTAGGTTAACATATACTTAACTTGTATATGCATTTTATCCTTTTGCAAACATAAGAGGGAGCTTGAGAGTATTTGAATTCCAAGCCACAGGAAAGAGTTCAAAGCAGCTCTTAAACAAATTTATGGGGTTAGTTTCTAGAGAAACTGTGGTGCTGTGTCGGTGGGGGGATGAAACACGAGAATTTAGTTTTATCGACTGAGTCGATAAGGTAAATTGACCACCGTAAAAAGATTCAAATAGCTGACGCTTCGAGCGCTAGCCCTTCGTCGGATTCGCTTCGACGAAGGGCTAGCGCTCGAAACGTCAGCTATATTTGAATCTTTTTACGGTGGTCAATTTACCTTATCGACTCAGTCGATAAAACTAAATTCTTGTGTCTTAAACAAATCTACACTGATAAAAAAAATCATGTTTCCTTAGACAAAAAAATTGTTTGTCTTTCTCAGTGCAAGGCCTAGTTGTTTGAAAAGAGCAGATAACTTTATCTACTGGAAAATGAATAAAACTGCTATATACAGGATAAGAAGTCATTGCACAAAGCCCGCATAGTGTGGCAGATAGCTATCCACCAGCTGGCCTTGGTTGTTCAAAAGTTGATAACGCTATCCACCCAATAAATCACTATCCGGTGGATAAGCGTTAACAGAACCAATATTAGTGGATAATGCTACTTATCTTATGAACAACTGGGGCCAGCCAGGGCTAGATCAGTTGCTATGGTCACCAGCAAGATGTATGACAACCAGTACAAATGAAGAGCCTGGCAAACGACAAGTAAAACCAGTTTTACTGCTTCAGAGTGTAAAGTTGTTGGACTTTTGAAAAAACACCATTCTAATTAAAAGATGAAGCCTAAGCAGGCTAGCTTGTAGACTATGAGCGGTCCCAGCTTAGTCCATCTTGCGAGAACCCAAAAGCACTTGTGAGCTGAAAATTGCCACGCAAAAACTGGGGGCGTGGCGATCGCGTGGGAAAAGAGACACTACAAATAAAGCATTGGAGTTTAAATTATGCCTTGCTCGCTCTCACAACTCAAAATTTTGATTTGCTCTTTCTTGGAGAACTGTCAACAATCTGTAAGATGTGCAAGCCAATGTCAACACTTGAGGTTAATCATAACCCATGCATTCGTCTTGCCCCCTGTTTTTACGTGGCTATTTTCCGCTCTACATTTTAGAATAAAAATGAGCAATGTTAAAACATGACGTTTCGACGACAGCATGTCGTCATTATCAAATGATAATTATGTACAAGATAGGTAGCAATATATATACAGAGAGAGAGATAAATGTGTGGAAATACAAATAGAATAAATTTAGGCATGAAAACAGAAACAAAAAAGACAAAGAAAATAAATGCATAATTAGGTGGAAAGTTTTGTTGGAATGGAGTCCGTTTGAGTGTTCAAAGTCGGTTTCTTTTTCTTTATGAGAAGCATCTCATAAACCAGACACTCAAACTTTCTGCAGCACTTCGATCTTTAAAGATGGTAAATATTGCTCCTGGAGATAGGTTGGCGTTTCATTGTGTTTCTCCTTGAGATATTTTGCAATCACAGAGTATTTATGTTCGTCAATGTGTAGGTGTAGGTGACGGCTCGTGTAGCCAATATAATTCGCATCACACAAATTACATTTAAATTCATAAACAATGCATTGTTGGTTGATCAGGGAGGGCTTTGTTTCCGTAATTTTCATTTCTTCTGAAATTTTCTTGCTTGTGAAAACCGGTTGTATCATACGACTGATTTTCTTTCCCAAGTCGCTCGCCAATGTTTTTTTCATTTTTTGCTCAACAGACTTAGCTGGAAAGAGAGACTGCTCGTAGTCTAGCTTGCTTATGAAAAGATAAGCTTAAGCCAGTAATCTTTAAATTCTTGACAGCCGCAATTTGAATTTGTAAATAAGCTTTTTACTTGTACCAAAAACAGTGACTTGAATTGTATAAGAAGTGGTTTATCTTTTTGCACTGAATAAAGCAGGCAAAATGTTGTTTCCTTGAGTTTTTTTGGTGCTGTGGAAACTATTTTTGGTTGGCTAGATGTTGTGTCATGGTGTGGGTAATGCTATTGTTTATGGTTCTTGGAATTTTTTGTTTTGTCATTTGATGATCACAACATCCACAACGCCAAGAAACTGCCTTTCCTCCGCTTGGCTGTTGCCACTGTTGATTTGAAATAGAAAATGCTTTGTGGTTCTTGACACAAGGAGAGCCCCCAATTCTAAAAACACTTTGCCTTATGTGTATTTCTTCCCTCTCTGCTCTGCTTAAAAATAATTGTGCCAGTTTTTTCAAGTTCTTCTGTTGTGTCATGGAAAACTCACTAAAAACAGTGATTCTTCAAAAATTCAATTGAAGGACTCCCGACAAGAATGTCCTAAGTATGTTTTTGGCAACTTTCACTAAAATTGTATGTTTTAGGCCTTTAAAGCACAGTTTTGTCAAATTAGTGATTTATTATTGTTAAGGTACTTAAAACAGATCCAAAATGGGGAAGAAAATCCACATTGTCGAGAAAATGTTTTGGGTCCCTATGACACCCTATGGCCCCCAGGACACCTTATGTATCTTTTCAAAAAAAATATATAATAATCTGTTCGAAGATAGAAGATTTGTTGACCTGGTTTAAATCCTTTCAGTCATATTTACATGATCCAGTCATAATTTTGGCAAGTGAGTCCCTTTTGAGGAAAAAAATCCAAAATTTCAGTAAAAATTTTCCAAAAAAGCACTTAGGACATTATTGCCTGGAGCCCTTCAATTGGCTTCTTGGTGTTCTGTTAGCATTCCGTGTTTGTCAAATTAAGGTAGTTAGTCTTGTCTCATAAATGTCAAAGTCACCATGACATAGCACGTTTTGACCATTCAAATGAAGACTACTGAGCCATACTTGTCTAGCTGATGCTGTATGTATACTGTACTTAACAGGTGTTTGTAAGTGGATGAAATCCTTAAGTTTGGCCATTCAAATGAAAACTTTCAAGCAGGACTATCTTATGGTACTTTTTATATTCCCCGGTAGAATATTTAGTAAATTTATCAGTGGCACTTGTAAGTAATAGAAATGCGTTTAAGTATTTAATGTTAAATTTAGTTCATAAAGACAGTGTCCTCAAAATGTCTCATGGTAGTAAGCAACATAGACGAAGTACATGTAGTTGGCCCAAAAGGACCAACTGCAAAGGTGTCCTGGTGAAAACTAGTGTGAACTAAGCAGCAGATAATCACCTTAAAGTGGCAAAATCGCTGGCTGCTGGCACATTTTGAGATGGCTGCAAAGGGCTAAGGTTAATTTCATGATTGTTGATTCACTATTGTACTTATTGCTTGCGTTGGAGGGCAGTATATGGAAATATTTAGGTCAAGGTTAGTGTGTAGTGCAGCGTGTACCTTATTTCTGGCTTGGGTATCCTGTGCTCGACCTTAACTTTTTAACTTACTAGTCCTTGGGCTAGTGAGGTTTCAAATTTACTAGCCAACAGGCATCACCTGGTAGCCAAGCCTTAGGCTTGAGCTTTCGGTCGCACACCGTGCTCACTTTCCTTTTAGTCGGGCTCCGCGCTCACTTCATTTTGATCGTGCTCCGCGCACACTGAGCTCAACTTGTAGGCAAGTCTACAAACACCAGAATTATCTGATTGTCTGAATACTTTTGAGCCAAACAAAAATTCAAGAAAAAAATATCCTAAATTCAATTTTGTGAAATATTATAAAACAAAGGCCAAAGAGGTTTCATTTGAATGGTAACACCATAGGATTTTGTCCACAGATTCAAAAGTTAGAATTACATACATGTGTCCATTATTGACTGTGGG
This sequence comes from Dendrophyllia cribrosa, assembly GCA_024195265.1. Taxonomy (NCBI): domain Eukaryota; kingdom Metazoa; phylum Cnidaria; class Anthozoa; order Scleractinia; family Dendrophylliidae; genus Dendrophyllia; species Dendrophyllia cribrosa. Next base: position 4,078,566 of record JAJLRJ010000007.1, read on the forward strand.
AGTGATAGGGTTAAGACTTGAATAACATTAAAATGATGGGAATAAAAAATAATCATACAATGTTTGTGGGCACCACCATTTGGAAATTAATTTTCTGAACTTGTTTGAAGTGCTACTACATGACAATCAAAATTTAACATTTTGTATGGGAAAATGTCACATTCCTTAAAGTTTATCAGACATGGATGCCTATCTGAGCTAAAAGGGAAGGTATTGAGCTTTGAAGATTATTGTTTTTTTTGAGTCTGTCATTTTATATTATTACTATTACTATTACTATTACTATTTTTAGTGCCATGACATCATTTTCTTGCTGTTTTCACTTTGAAAGTTCACCACACCACTGCAAAACATGCTTTCCATCACTTCAAAAACAAAGAAAAAATGTGAAATCCTTGTCTAGTTTCTCAGACAGTGTTTTTTGATGGGATCCATCTGTAATGGTAATCAGTCCATAGGAACATGGGGGGGGGGGGGGGGGGGGGGGGGGGGTGGTTGGTGGTAAAAATGGCAGAGAATTTGACTGCAAAAGAACTGACTTTCCTTTTGTGTATGAACTGTGGTTAACTAGTACTTTAGGAAGTTAACTACCAATTCGCCGAAAATCAAAGGTACTCAATGATTTGATCATACGCTGTATGTGCAAACTTGGTGGAAAATTGCTTGTTTAAGGTTACCGTGTACCTTTGGGGGTGTCTCCAGTATAACAGCTCTAGGGTCTTAAGATTACACTTAATATACCTACATGTAAACCCCAATATAAAATTAAAGCTTTTAAAGCTGGCTATTTAAATATGGAAACCATTTGGTAATAAAATGAATTGTCGAATTTTTTACGACGTCTAAATTCGAATGTCCGAATCAGCTTTAAAACGCTATAACTCAAAGCGATTATTGTATTTTGCTAATTTGATTTGTTCTCGGGTTTCTGGACACGAAGCGCTAAAAAAAACGTGTTGGCGATTTCCCATATTCAATTGCAGTGATAAGTTACAGAATATTTTCGAAAAAGGGAGAAAAAAAATTGGAGTGATTGCACGGAGATGACTCTTGACGAAAAAGTTTTCGAAAATAAGAAATTCGCCGACATGTTTTTGTTGATTATATGTTAGCCTAGCTTCTGTCCAAATTTGAGGAAAATTGAACAAATTCCCTTTGAGTTGTAGCTCTTTAAAGTGTCCCCTACAAGCAAAAAATTAACTTTGAGAAAACAGCGCTTAGAAAAACATATCGCCTCATAAACAAACTCCGCCCACAAAAGTTATACCGTCATTTCTCCGTCAAGGTTCACTATTTTTCGAAAATTTTTTTGGGATGAAAGTTCATTCTGTAAACTTTATTTTGACGCCAAAAAAATAAATACAATAAATTTTCGATCTGAAGGTACACAGTAACCTTAAAAAGTGTTGCAAAATATTAAGAAAATGCATTTGGTCAAACCCTGGATGATAATAAGTAGCATTGGTTATGGTTATATTTGTTGTGTTTCAAATTTTTCTTTAGTTTTAAAATTTTCAAACCAGTTTAATTTTTGTTTTCCTTTGTCTCAGAATATGATAATGAATCTGAGACAAAAGCAAAATAAAATTGAACTGGTTTGAAAATTTTCAAACCACAGAAACACAACATATATACATGTATGTCCATATAGATATTCAAATTCACTTTACAGTTTAATTCAGAGGTGCCATTAGAATGTTGCATATTAAGTAATAAATAACAAATTGTCATAAATGACAACAGTGCTAATTGCCTATTTAATATAAAAAATTATTTGAATATTCTGTGCATCTGTAGAGAAAGCTGTTCAAAAGACTGTACTCATTGTTTTCCCTTATAGCAAATATTCTTCATGGAAGTAATTCATTGTTTAAAGTACTATGTACATAATAAATCTTCCAACATTCTATTTCTCCCCACAATACTGTGACAAGTAAAAAAAATGATGAACTGAAAAAAATGACATGATATGATATGTTAGATGCAACATAGATGCAAATTTATGAGTTTCCTCTCTATCTTTTGTAACCCATTTAACAGTTATCTAAGGATGAAAAAAATGCACAATAGTCAGCACAGAGAATGATTATTACAAAAAACAATTTCAACATTTTATATTAATTACTATGCCACTCACTTTACTTGCTGTCTTTAGTTGTTATACTGATGAGCCAAATATGTGCTTATTGGATTTGGTTTCTAAAAATAAACCTTATCAACATGCATGTATTCAGAAAGCACCTGCTCTGTATTGAAATAACCACTCTATTATCAATTTACTGCATAAAAATATTACGTTTCTGTGCAATGTAGCTTCCAAGTAATTTATGAGAGCTTTTTTACACTTTGTGGCCTTTCTTACACGGCAATGTTGTCAAAAGTAGCGGGCTGTGGGCGAAAATTGCCACCTACTTTGTCATATCGACTGTTTACTTTGCTTGCCAGTTCTTTAGGGGAGATGGCATTTTAAAACAATATCCAGATGTGTATTTCAAAAATTTCAGACAACCCTGTGATGAACTCACTGTTAACAACAAGGTACATGTATATAGAATGGTTATCCTAGCATCTGAATCTTTGCTTCATTGTTGTATGTGCATATGTTAATCCTTTTACCTGTCTTTCCCTAAAAATTGAAAAACAAATCCTTAAAAATACACATAATTAAAAACTATATGTAAATAATTAAAGGGGTGTGTACAAAAAAGGCTCTATATTGTAGGAGAGTTTTAGATTTTTAGATTGTTGAATTAATGTGTTGTATGCAATGTACATAATTAGTTCAAAAACTCAATATTTTTTGCAAAGAAAAAGACATTTATTTTATGGCAAACATGCAGACAACTGCCAGCTTGGAATTGTAATAATGATAATAATAATGATGCCAAGCTTCTTGCACTAGTCTGAGCCTGAGGAATTGACAAAAATTAATGTGAAGAAACATCAGGAGGGATTTGAAATTTGTTTGATGAAACCTTGAAATTTAAAGATTTTTAGTTTGGTGAAAGGGCCAGGCAAAGAGAGATTTTTATTGTAGAGAATTAAAATAACTAATTCTGACAGCCACGGTTTGAGGTGAAATGTGATCTTTGTTGGTTTGTTCTACTTGCAATTAATACATGTAGTGAAACAGTCTTCAAAACTCACAAGTATTTTTAATCTCTTTAGAATATTGCAGAGTTTTAATTAAAAAAGGTTTAGTTCCTTTAGCAGACAAGGTTAGCGTATTAAAACAAAGAATTTCATAATGAAAGGGATCACTCACGACACAAACTTTCAAGTCTTCAATGCTTTTAAATACAGATACGCTAATATGTCAAGTTTGTCTGAAATAAAAGTGTTGCTTTGAAGTAAATGGGTGAAGACTTTGGATCTCTGAGGGCTTCACGAAGCTAAGAATACTGAGGATTGTTAAATCACTCAATAAAGATTGTTTGTTCTTTGTAAAGTTTGAATATTATGGGAAACTTTTAAGTTCTTTGTGGTATAAATAAATGAGACAATGTGCACAAGATTTGCATTGAACAGCAACTTCTGTTTAGTGTAGAATATTTTGTTTAACTGAATTTTGAGGTAAAACACACCAAAACACAGGGTTAGACATCTGTTCTTCTGAATCAGTAGCCACTGGGATAGCATTCAGTAACAATCTCCTAGCCGGGCACACTTGTCAGTAACCCAAACTCTAAGAAGATAAATTGTCCTTTGTAACTTTTGACTATTCCAAGGGCTAGACTAACTTGGATGTGCCATGTTTACTAGCCCAGCTCCATTTTTAGTTAGCCTCGGGCTAGTGGATTAGTGGAGATGTCGAACCCTGAAACATATCAAAATATACACAAATTTTTTAATGTTTTTGTTTACATTTACATATGAACAGACAAGCAGCATAAAAATAATAGGCTTCAAATTCTTCTCAGCAATATTTTATTCAGGTATTCATAAGTTTGAATTAATTTTTGCACCAAGGAAACTGTCCCAACCTTGAGAAAATGTGGCAAATTTCAAGATTATTTTTTTAATGGAAAGCTTACCTTTGATTGCATTTGGGCAAGGTTTGTGCTTTTTTCCAAAAATAATCAATACCACAGAGCAACAGTGAATTAAACATTTATAACAAAGTTAATGTACATTGAAAAAACTTCCTTTGCCTTATAGTTTTTCAGTACAGTGAGTTATGTTTTTGGCCTGAAAATTTATTTACAATGTACTGAATCCCATGATAACGTTTGATCACCATTATGTAACAAATTACAAACACGTTCAGGAAGGCTGACAAGTAAATAATAACAAATAATGTTTGTTTTAGACTCTCCTACAAGAGTGACAACTAGCAATAATCGAGTTCAAGTTCCGCTGGCCCAACACTTTGCAGGTTAGAGGTTAACTATTGTAAGGCTCTATTCTGAATAGATTACCTTTGTAAATAATTATTATATTCAGCTCACACAGAAATACCATTAATAATGCCTAGAAAAGGTTGAGGGCATCTTGTGTACCTCATAAATTGTTACCATCAAATGAAAGACTTGGTGCAAAAAGGGTATAAAACATTTTATACATGTATCACAGTTTTTGCTAAAATATTGGATACAAGCCTCCAAATGTGCCCATTGTTTGCATTCACTGTGGATTTTGTCTGTAACACTGATCCATGTTTATTTTGTTACTGGAAGGCTAATTTCCTAAACATTTCACCAATGTTATTGTAGTGCACATTTGCTGTGGCTACAGTTGTTTGTAGAACCACAGAAATTTAGTCTACATGTACCAGCTAAAAAATAAATCAGAACAATGTTAAATACACAAAATCTGTAGCTTTTCTGCCCCATATTTTGGCCAATTAACTTCAATGTATGCCTTTTTTCCACCAAGCCCTTCAAATGTACATGTTACTTCATTAACCTATAAACACATTGAAAAAATATACTTAAAGTAATATAAATTATATATTAAGTATTGAACTTAAAATATAAAGACAGAGGATGTGTCCAATCTGTATGGTTTTACTGTGAACATATCACTAAAAGTTTAACATTTTTAATGAATAAAGTTGCCAAATTGTTGTAGTTGTTGTTCTTCTTCTTCCATTAAACTTGCCTCCTTCACTTCTGAAGATTTTTGCAAGCATTAAAAATATACATTCACGATAATAACAGTAAAACTTAATTAATAACAAATCAATAAATAAAGAAAGGAGTGGTCATGTCTAGTAATCAAGACTGGCAAGCCTCTGTTTAAAGGAGGCCAAGGTCGATGCTTGCACTACATGTACATCGTCTGGAAGACTGTTCCAATCTCTGATCGTTCTTGGGAAATAGGAGTAGAGATGGAAGTTCGTTTTTGATCTTGGGACTTTGTAACTCAATAATGTCAATGAAATAATGTATCAATAATGTAATAATAATGTCTGAAGTATTCAAACAGGGAATGTGTTCAGTCAGTGTGTTCAGCCTTCATGGATGTTATTTATTAATAATAATTACTTTTTATAATTTTAACATCAGAAAAGAACAACCACATTGCTTCATCTGTTTCTCTCCTGATGGGGTTGGTTGTCGAAAGTGTTCAAACAGGGAATAATTTTTATGTTCAGTCAGTGTGTTCTGTGAAAACAGTCTTCATGGATGTTATCTATAACTAACAATTTTCTTTAATTTGTAATTTTTACATCAGACATGAACAACCACTATGCTGCGTCTGTTTCCCCTGAGGGGGTTGCTGTTCCTCGGTTCATTCTGTCAGCCGGTCAGCAACAGCAGCTTGCTGAGATCTTTCACCTAAAGCAACAACAGGAATTACAGCAACAACTCCTCTATCAAAACTTTCAACACCAGTTGCAGGCCCTTCAGCAACAACAACAGCATGAATTGCAGGTATCAGAGTTTAACTGTCTTTTGCCGACTAACTGAAAAAAAAACCACCAGATACAGATGGTTATCAGTTTCTAAAATCAATTAGGAGCTAGCTCAAAAGTGTTTGAAATCATTATCTGGGATTTGGTTGCGATGGACACAAGAAAGTTATACTTTTCAATAAAATGACTCCATACACACACATGCAAAAAGAAAAATCTAGCAGTCTGGATAAAATCCTCAAGTGTGACCATTCAAATGAATGCTATTGAGCAGTAGCACTTATTACAGTATGAAGCAGTTCTAAAGTCCCATTTGGCATTTTTGGAAATTTTTTGTTCCAGAAAATATCCATACTTTCCTCATGAGTTTTCTTGTAGCCTGCAATTTTTTGTAACCCTTTTTAACCCTTTCATTCAAATAGTCAATTATGGAGACATGTAGTGTACATGTAGTTCTAACTTCAGGGCTTCTGATGTTACGCGATGGTGCGATTTCGCACAATCGGCCTCAAATAGTATCCGATCGCATAATTCCATAAATTCATAAAAAATCGCACAATTCGAACAAAACAGACTATAAACTATTGCTTTAGCTAAAAAATTCTGAAGATACACGTCATTTCAAGGTTATTTTACATTTCGAAAACTTAAAGTTCCTTTGATGTTGTTAAAGATCAATCTCCAGGGCGTTATTTGCATGTTTGCACAGTCGGGGCCTGGTACTAAATTTAATTCTAAAGCCATTGCCTATTGGTATGGCTAAAACAATCCTTTTCTTTGAGTTGAAAAATCAGAATTGCTGAATGATATATATTCATGACAGATGACATATGATATCTATACTTGTGTTGTAAGTACAGGTGAAAAACAAACTGCGAAAAACACTTCAAGATGGCAAAATCATGTGGTTGTCTTTGTTGAATGTGAAACTATGTCTTCAAGGATAAGTTTGTTGTTAAAATGCTGGTTGTGTCATTGACAGAAAAGAAAAGCTTGCAACTTCTAGTAAATATAACTGCAAAAGAGAGGGCAAGACAATACCCAGAAGGCACCTTTCATGTGGATGATGGTGTTCTGTTCTGTTTATCCTGCAACATTGTGAGATTCTACGGAAGTGTGTGGTGGACAAGCATCTAGACTCGATCGGTATTGCACAAGCAGAAGGTTGAATTGCAAAGTGCTAAATTAATGTTTCTTTATGTTCTAACTGTCGTTTGAACAGCATAAAAGTGGTTTTCTTCCTCTGAAACCTAGTAAAACATGCATACAAAAGCTCCAGAAAAATCGCATAATTTGCATAATTTTCCGCATATTATAGTCCTTTCTTATGGCATAATTTGCCTTGAAAAAATCGCATAATTTCCATTTTTTTATTGACCCTATCAGAAGCCCTGTAACTTGTGATTGTGTCAATTCAATCCTGTGGTGTGACCATTTAAACGTAAGCTCATAAGCAGTACTGTTGGTACCAATTATTGTTTTTTTTTCCAACATTTTACAAAATGAAATTTGGGATATTTCTGAATTTTAATTTTTGGCAGTCTTGAGAGTCAAAGGGTTAAATAAATTTGTTTACTTAAGTCCTGAACATACCTTATCTGGCACTTATACAAATGTCTTTATCATGGACAGTTCTGTGTGTCTGTTCCTTACGTGTGTCCATCTTAAAGAGGTTTGACTGTGTTTTGGTATCTCAGGAAGTTGCTTTTGATTGGTTGTTTTCAGTACCAACTTGATTTTCAGCGGTCTGGAGTCATGGAGCAGCGCAAGAGACTTCTTCTAAAGCGACAAGAGGAGCAGCAGCGTCAGCGAGAACAGATGCGAGAACAGCAAGAAAAATCTAAAAAAGAAAGGGAATATCGCTATTCACAACCAAAAATTAAGGTGAGACTCTTGGGTTTCGTACAAATGACCAAATTCTAGAACAAAAATGTGCAGAATTGTCATGGTTTGAAATGATACTGTTAGCTTTTTTTGTGTGGCAAGACATGTAAAGGGGTACAGGAGATGGATACTGGTGGGTTATGTATGTAGTGAGGGATGGGAGATATTTTGGGGGCAAGACATGTGTAGGGGGGCATGGTGCGTATAAGGGGTGAGAACATGTATAGGGGGGACAGGACATGTATAGCTAGGGGGGACAGGACATGTATAGGGAGGCGTGGCACAACTGGGCTTGTCTTGACTGTACGGTTTGGATATGGTATGGTGATGCGTGTGTATTTACAATCTTTCTTCATTGTTTCCTGGTTAGATACATACATAAGCTAAAAGCTAGTTTAAAAGTACTCCACAATGAATAACTAATTAATTAAAATATATAAAATACTTTAAATTACACTTTTACTTTGTTAAATGTAGGTTGAACCAGAAGAACCCAGAGAGAGAAGGGAGGGGTGCTCGGCAATGGATCAGGATGGTGAACCACCAGAAAAACAATCGAAAATTAAACAAGAAGCAACACAATCACCACCTCAGCCACCAGCCACTCAACAACACTATCAACCATCACCAGCACAGGACACCCAGCAACCAGCACCAGCACCACAGCAATCCCAAGCATCTCAACAGCCTCCACCAGAAAGTAGGTTTACATTAAAACTTGTTTCTTTTTTGTGGAACATGAAAATTTGGTTTTGTAAAGTGAATCAAAAGCTGTTGCTTCGAGTGCTTGGAACTATCTCTCGAAACGCTAGTTGACAAAACCAAATTTTCATGTTTCAATCTTCCACTGATGCAGCACCGACCTCTTTATTCTTTTCTGTGGAGTTAAGGGAATTGGCTATTTTTACAGTGGTATCATTAAAAATAGTTTAACTACCACATTTCACTTTGTTTTTCCTTTCTTACTTAAATTTTGCAATTCTAGTGGGGTTTAAGTATAACAATCAGGGCTGTCATTAGTATTATTTTGTAATTAAAGGTAGCAGGCTGAAAATGGAAAGTAGGCGGCTTGGCACTCGAGCGCCAAAGGCTTCTTCGGTGCGGATGCCATGTTTTTTTCCCCCTGGAGATTACGTGCAAACCTGGGAACCACCTGCGAAAATGTTCCAAGCACTACCCATGGACCTTTGATAACTTTGAAAGAGATTGAGTAGTCCATAACATTGGCTATGGACGTTTAAAACTGTTGTAATACAGATTAATACATCTTTACTTTGACTAAAAAAAATAGAAAAGAATGTCTTACAAGTAATTTCAATGGACTTTTTTTATTACTGTAAGCTGTCACTTCAACAGTAACAGTGGAATGAAATGAAAGTAGATGGCCGAGGATGGGCAAGTAGCCAGCTGTTTTGGCCGGCTACCGGCCCTTAATGACACCACTGCAACAATAAATAGCCTTAAATAGTGTAGGAAAAAATTAAAGGATTGTAAGTTGTTGTTGTTGTATGTATGGTAATTACCCCATGGTAAAAATGACCTATTATAATTATTATTAGCAAATGGATCATTTTAAGGTCAGAATCAATCTAATAAACATTGTATTTATTTATGTACAATGTTTACCAGGGACAACTTGCAGTGTTATTTTTTTATTTGTTTTGTAGTAACGTCAAGTGAGGTGAAAAAGCGACTTCATGAATTTGTGATCAGCAAAAAGCAAAGAGACCTTGCACTGGCATCACTGCCGTCACAAGCTTTCAAACATTGGTTAGTTTACAGCAGTTACCATACACACCGACCCATCGCTCTTCAACCCCAAAAGTCAAACTTGAGTTTGGTGGACGTCAATCAAAGAAAAGCCATTAACATTGTCTTTTTAAATTCCTACGGATTCCGAACAATTTTACCAAAAAGGAATAGTAAACATTTTAAAACAACAAATTTCAAAGTCAATTATATTATTAAAGAGAAAATTTCATTCAACATGATGTAAAAACTGGCACTTCGTGCAGCTGCGGCTTCATGAGTTGTGATCCGCCTACAATTCATCATGCATCACTGAGTTGTAAATTATCACGTGCAGTGAAATTTAAAAGTTTTATTCTAAAATACTCTTTCTACAAACAGCAGCCTTTCTTTTTGTTTCAACTGACTTGGAAATCGAGTTTCATTAAGTTTTACCTTCTCTTGGCGGGTAAAATTATTGATTGTTTAGCTCTGTTTGCTTGAAATCCTGTCAGAGTCGAAAATAATTTTAACGGCTTTTCTTTGATTAACGTCCACTAAAACTCAACTTTATCCGACTGTTTTGAAGGCGGTGGGTCGCATGTTAATGGTAACCGCTGTAAGATGTTTGCAATATTTGTCTTGAAAAACATAGCACTGACAATCAACAATCAATAGCTACCTTATGTTTGTACTTAACTCTCTGAGTGATAATTCTTGTAAACGACTAGCGACCATCTTGTCTTAGATGTATTAAGGTCCCGGGGGTGTATTTGCAGGATTGAAAATAACACTCGTTCACTCACCAATGCAAGTATAATTCCTTTTGGGTGAGTGTAAATTGACCAAGAGCACTCAAAATTATATTGTGTGTACTCACAGGTTGAGGCCCACAATGACCCAGAAAATACCCATGAACCCAAACTAAACCAAAGTAAATTCATACAAGGGCAAAACTAAAACCCCAAAATGTTAACCACCCCAACTCTCTCCCACCCAAAATTTGACATTTTCAAACCCTCAGGTACCGCATTTGAGCCTCAAGCCAAGTTGTAAAACATTGTTAGATTTGTTAATGATTATTAAGCAGTACATCCTAATCACTAGGAATGTGTTAGACAATGTTAAGACAAATAATCTATTATGTTATGTTCTATCTAGGAGTCAACAATATGAACGCGATTCAGATGGACTAGCTCCTCTTGGGGCTGGCTATGATGGAGACAACTTCCCTCTTCGAAAAACAGGTCAGGAAATAATATTCTTCTAAATTGCTGTACTCTAGCAGCACCCGAGTGCCACAGACAACTAACTTTTGTCTTCGGGCAACAGGAAAAATATAGTTTTTACACATAGCTTAACTGCTGGGCACCCTACATTTTATAGTTGGACTCCCTTTGGGCTCCCTACGATAACTCTTAGAACACAGCCTTGAAATCTTAGTTCAAATAATATGTGTCAATGAAGTTCTTTTTTTCAATGTCACTAATGTTATTTACTTTGTCGGAAGCTTCCTATGCTAAAGCATCACACAGCGGTAAAAGACCAAAAAATTCCCCCTGCACACCCAAGAAAGTTCCTGGGTATATACCCCATACCTCACCCTCTGGAAATTCCAGTTTAGTTTGTACTCTTCTTTTAAGAACATTGGCTGTTCAGAGACCCTCCTCCCCATTGGAATTTATGGAACCACACAATATCAATACATGACAATAATTTACGTGTATGTAAAGTCATGAGAATGAAAGTTAAATGGTTAAACCACTTCATCAACTTAGTGCTACAAGAAATCTATGGAGTATGTAAAATTTAAAGTTGGTTATCTATATCAGGGCTTAAATTGCCTGAATTCTTTTTATAGCTTCTGAACCCAACCTCAAAGTGAAGTCACGATCGGCACTCAAAGCAAGACTGAGAAACTATGGAAGCCCATTACCACACAGGCGGAGAGATAGACACAATGGAAGTAGGATTCACAGAAGCTTAACTTGTGAGTACCACAGAATAACTGAAATTTAGGGTTTTTAAGTAGTAGATAAAGTATGAGCGGGAGATCTGTATGGAAGTTTGCAATGGCGAGCCGAATTATGAAACAATGAGTAGAGAAAAGTTAATGATATTGTTTAATAATTCATCAACTCAGTTGATTTGTATTGGGGTTTACAGAGGTGTACATGTGACTCAAATACCACCTATTGATTTATCATAACTGTTTTGAATTATTAATGAATTTTATAATACATTTTGTATAATTTAATGCAATGCACTGCAACTATTGGTTGAATTTTGAGCTTTGGAGTTAGTATGTTCTTGGAAAGTGGAGTTATAAAACTCCTGATCAATATTAACAGTTCTGTACAACAAGCTTACCTATAGCTCAACAACTGCCATATTGCATGATGTTTAGGAATTGTTTACATAATAAAGATGTCATTTCCCACAAGTGAGAGATCTCACTGGGACGAAGGTAGGATTTGAGACAGTGGGAGTGGGGTGTAACTGTGATGGATTAGTGTCCCATCCAGGGGTGGTAGATGTGCTCCTGGCTGCTTCAAGCAGTCACTATAAGCCACCAGGTCTTGCTATAATTTGACTGCTTGTTGTTTTAATTTGTAGTGGAAAATGCAGGAGGTGAAATGGAAAGTTCAAGTCCAGGATCTCCAAACCAGTCAACATCTGCTTCTCCTCAAAGAGAGGTAAATACACAACACCAGTCATACCTTGTTTTTACGATGACTGCCATTAAAGCAGCTGGTTACACTAGGTAGCTCTCATGAGTAGTAAGGGGGGTCGCGATGGTACACGAGTCATTTTTCCTAACCACGCCCATGAGTGGATTTTGAATATGGTACAGTCAAAAAAGTCCCTATATACGTCATCACTGACGTCAGCTGACGTTAACCCAACGTTATATAGGGGATTTTGACTAGAATTATTTTTCAATTTTTTTTCAATTTTTTTTCAAATTTTTTTGAATTTTTTTTTGAAGTTTTTTTTCAATTTTTGATTTATATAGGTGATTTTGAGTATCGAATTTTTTCAAAAAATTTTTTGATTTTTTTCAAAATTTTTTTCAAATTTTTTTTTTGGGGAAGTGGTCAAATTTCCCTGTGTACGATCCTCCTGGGGAATGAATTGGGGAAGTAGTCAAAATCCCCAATATGAAAGAAGAAGCCCACACAAAGATGAAAGTTCAATAACGTGTTTAATGAAAATCATCAACAAGAAAAAATTTCAAGGATTAACGCTTTCTTCTTTTCTCGAGTAACTTTCCGATCGGGGTTTGAGCAAAATTTATCTGGATGTTACGGTGATAAAAGCGCTTATCATCGAGCGCTGAATAATTCTTTTAACAGAACATAATACAAGCAATCACTTGGTAATTAGACCGCATGAAAACCTTCAGGGCAAAAAATTCAAAGTCAGACATTTTCCGCGAAGACGTGTCGTAAATCGGGTTCTCTTTCTCTTTCGATTCCATCGCATGTTAGAACGAAAATCATCTTGGCTCGCCTCCGGGACATTCCGTGAATGAAAAAAGAAAAAAAAAAAATAGTTTGAATTCAATACTCGCAGAAAACTCGTTTGAAAGAAGAAACGTGAAAGTATTTTAAACAAATCAAATTTTCCTCGCATGACGAATCGAGCAAAGACAAACAAACAAACTACGAACCTGCGGAAAGATTTTGCAGTACAAAAATCCCTTTCTTTTGCCGAAAAGGTTGTCCTTTTTCCAAAGCCACCTCTTAAACCTTCCACGAGGAGAGTTGTCTGATTTTTTAGCGAGGAACCATCTTTGTTTTCACGCCGTGAAAAAATCTTTCTTGTCTTTCTCAGAACAGCGTTTTCCTGGAAAAACCGGCATGACGAATCGAGCAAAGACAAACAAACAAACTACGAACCTGCGGAAAGATTTTGCAGTACAAAAATCCCTTTCTTTTGCCGAAAAGGTTGTCCTTTTTCCAAAGCCACCTCTTAAACCTTCCACGAGGAGAGTTGTCTGATTTTTTTAGCGAGGAACCATCTTTGTTTTCACGCCGTGAAAAAATCTTTCTTGTCTTTCTCAGAACAGCGTTTTCCTGGAAAAACCCGGCTTACGCCATCACTTGGCTCCAGACCACGCGCGAACCACCAGCGGGACCTGGCTCGACGATAAAAGAGTTTAAATTGAAATCGTCTCGTCCCAAGTGTTTGCGATAATCTTGCACCCATTACTGTTTTCTTCTGCCGAGCAGCTCGTCTGGCTTTGCGTTGTAAGCGAATGAGAGAAGAATGAAAAAAGAACAAAGCGCGAGCCTTTATAAAGGGAAAAAAAGCTGACACCACCCCTCAGGCTACGAGGAAGCCCTTCGCTGACGTCTCTTGTCTTTGAAGGGCAATTTGTTTTGTCAACCAAGCGTTTCCAGAAAGTGAGAGTGCTTTTTGTTTTGTGTTTTTCTTGCTTGTTTTTCGTTTTCTTGTTTTCGAATGTTCTTGTTGATTTTTTTCATCACGTTTTTGACTTTTTTTTTTTGACTTTTTTTTTTGATGAATTCTTATTCAAAAAACCGGTTAGTGCAAGAAAAAGAGCACACGTGTTTTGACCATTTTAAAGCAACTTTATTACAACAATCTTGTTGTGAAAACAGGTCAACAATTTAAATAGTGACAACTTTTAAACGTCTCTTTTTTCTGAACAACTTTCTTACTCTTGCACCCAACCGCGAGGTTTGTGTCGTTTCAAGGCGACCCCTTTTCCTTTTTGAATAATGTTTTCTATCTTGGCTTGTCTTTGCTTTTCTCTCTGTTTCATGCTTTCCTTGTGCTCTTGATATTCTGTTTCCAGTTGACCCCACAGTTTGTCACGACGTTCCAGCAGCTCTCTTTTGTGTGCTTCCACGGCAGCATCGAATGTGTCTTTGTCCGTGGTCCAGTATTTGAGGTCGCTGAAGGGCAAACCATAGTTTTCTGAGTTTAATTGATCGTCCAACTCTCGTATGACTTCAGCAGACTTTTGAGCCACTTGCCAATCTAGATCAGCCATTTTCACCTCGTTAGGATTATTGCCGGCGCGCTTGGCCTCGTCCAAATTCTGTTTAGCCACGTTGATGAAGTTTTCCAATTGTTTGTCAATGTTCTTTGATTGCTGGTGCGCTTCTTGAAATGACTTGGGAGGTGGTGGAAGTGTGGATCCAAGGGGTGGTTTGGGGGGAATAATATCATCCGTTCGGGCTTGGTTTTCCGCCGCCGAAAGAGGGGGAGGTCTTCTCAAGAGCGCAGAGGTCTGACGGGGGTCTATCATGTGTCGTAGTTGATTCTGAAGTCGAAAGTATTCGCTGCTCTTACTTCCGTACGAAGGTAACTTGGGCGGTTGCCCTTCACCTTCCACGCTCTTCATGGCATCCATGACACGCATGACGCGATCCAAACGAGGGGCATTGACCAATTGGTCCGTCAAGAATTGACGTTTCCAGTAGGCTTCGTTGGGGTCGGGGGGTGTTTGTTCACCCCTTCCCCATTGACGGGATGAATCGGGTAGAAAGGGAACCGGCGGTTTCATCCAGGGGGGATCTTTGGGCACCAACATCATCTCTCGAGCGTATTTGTCCGTCATGACGACAAGGCGTCTAGTCCGGCTTGCAAAAAGGGAACGAGTTTTTCTCCTCCTACTCTTCTTAAGAGCCTCTTTCTTTCGTGCAAAGGCGTCGTCAGTGCACTGATGCGTCGAATCGTTTTCCTGTTACCCAGGAGAGGGGTTTTGACGTAAGCGGGTACTTGGATCACGTTGTCGTAGAGATTACGTATCAGATCGGTCAGAGCTCGCAATTGTTCGTTGCTGGCTCTTTTTATGTCCTCCGAAAACGTCCGGCGATCCGTCAACCCCGATAACCAGTCGGCTTGTTCTTGCATGCGCCATCCCCTTGATCTTTTGCCTGCACCTTGTTGTTCTTGCTTCTTCTTGTTCTTTTTTTTCTTTTTCGAGAGTTGACTTGCAAGCACACCGCCCAAAGTGGCCGCTAAAATCGCTCCCGCTGTCGCCGCATTGGCTGTCTTGATTCCTTTTTTCAAGGCAATACTGGCTTTCACGGCTCGGTTGGGTCTCCCAAAACGATCGGTAGTGGCCTTCTTTCTTGGGGCATCAAATCCCGAGTTCGCTCGTCGCTCTGCAGCAGAAGTGGGCGAAAAATTTGAATTGACAGGAAAAGCACGCCAAGCGCCTCTAGGTGGGGCCATCACAAAAAACTGTGTGTGTCCTGCAGTTTCCTCCTTTCTTATATCCTTCGCCTGCCTACACCAAGGTTGTGGAATTTTCAAGTTGAAATTGCACGTGTGACGGCAAATGATTGGGTAGACCTACGAGTTTGGACAGACCAGGTTCTTGAGCCCAACGGGGCAAGGATGTTCTTTTTTTTCTACCGCCCTTCTGAGGTTTCTTTTTTCTCAAACGGTTGAAGCGTTTCGAGAGCCACTTTATGCCACGTTTGCCACGCTTGGTCACCTTCTCGAACACCTCTGGTCCTTTGTCCATGGCGTGTTCAATCCCTTGACTTAAGAGATTGGCCACAATGGGAGCTGCCGTGGCCACGGCCATGTCGGCGCCCAAACCTTTTCCACGCTGTCTTGTTTTCTTTCTGCGAACGGTTGGCATGATGAATGTACTTGCGGATGAGGACTACTCTCTCTTTATACCTTCCTTAAACTTCCCAGGGTTTGCGATGCGCTTTATAATGCCCCGTGGCTCCTTTGGCTCCCATACGCTTGTAATCTTTTCTCTTTCCAACCTCGTATCCCACTTTGGCAGCACTGCTTAGCAGCGTTAAAAACCCTCCTTCTTGTTTCTTCTTCTTCTTTTTCTTCTTCTGGGTGAAGACTTTGGCTGTTAAGGCACCCAAAAACGCTGCTGGCACGGCCGCTGCAGCTCCTCCTAATGCAGCACCTGCTGTTAATTTTCCCGTTAAGGTTTCGGGAGTCATCTTTTCTCGCAAGCGCCACATCTTTCTGTTGACCCAACGATCGACCTTCTGAGCGGGTCGGTTGGCATAGGCTTTGGCCATGGCTCTTGATCTCTGGCTGCCATCGATCCCGCGACCTCTTTGACTGCGACGGATCTGTGCTTGCCAGGCCGCCCGACCCGTGGTGAGATCGCTAGCATCTTGCAATTGTATTCCTTTCCCAACCACGTAACGGGTAAAAGGAACGCCTTGCGACCAAGGCGCTCGAGCGATGCGTGGCATGGTGGGCCATGTTCCATAGGTGGGAATGACAATGAGGGACTGCATGACTGTTTTTTTTTTTATGATTTCTTCTTCTTCGTCTTCGTCTTTTTTATAGCTTTGGCGATTAAAGTTCCCACTATGGGGGCCAAGACACCTCCCATCGCCCCAGCTGCCAGAGCTCGTTTCGTTCCTGCTTTGAGTTTGGGGCGTTTGATGCCTGGTTTGAAAGCATTCTTGGCTTTGAATTGGGTTTGTCGTCCCTTCTCCATGATCCTTTCACCCAGATTGGGGTTGGGGTTTTCCAACATCCACTGGAGGTGACGGGCACCTTCTCGCAATTTACCACTTTCGTTTTGCAAGCGTCGATGCATGTTGGCTCTCTCCTTATTCCATCGCGCTCTGATCTGATTGGTGCGGGTGGCGCGAGATTTGCTAAAATCCTCCAACATGCCTCGTCCTCGCTGTCTTCTCCAATCTCGACGACGGGAAGACATTTTTCTCACGTTTTGTGTCTTCTCTTTTGAGCGGGTTGCAACACGGTAAGAGGTTCGGGATCGTCTATCAAGAGATGGGTACGAAAACGAATGGCGTCGTCGGTTCGAGGATGATGGTCGGTCAATAGATAGCCAAAAGGTTTCTCTGTGGCCCTTTTATAGATGGGCCAAAATGCCTCTGAATCACCCAACCAACGATTGCCCAGCATCTTGATGTAACGGGTATCCGCAGGATTTTTGAAGAGAACGGTGTAATGATAATTGCGATTTTGACCAGCTTGTTCCTTGCCCGAATGGAAGAGGTTCTGCGACAGGAAAATTGCAAAGAGACCCAAGTGATGCGTTCCTTTGGTCAACAGTTGGGTCACTTGAGGTGACTTGCTGCTTTCGTGCATGAGATCGTCCATGATGATCAAACCGGGACGTGTTTCGGGTGGAAAGAGTGCTTCCACGTTGTCTGGCAAGCCCTCGTGAAATTGCACGCCCATCTCTTGGAATTGGTTAAAAATCGGTTGCCAGGCTGATCCATAGCAATACACGATTTTTTGAAAATAACAAGGGGATCTGTCGTCTTCCCGAAAGTAGCACGGAGCATCTTTGACCAACTTGTACAAGAAGGTTGTCTTGCCGCTCAAGGTAGGACCCACGATCTGCATGTTACCCGGGACCCTGAAACGCGGATCATAACAAGAGGGAGCATCTTCCGTTTCCATGTTTTTAACCTGTCACCCCGTAAAAAACACCGTTCTTCCTTTTATGCCTTTCTTTTGCAAAGATTCAACCGTTTGATCCGACACATCTGGTTGGGGCGTCCATCCTCATCATACAGTCCCCCTGCCAGGTGTTGGTGTTGTAAACTCGGGAATTCTTCCCGTACTCGTTCCACCACGGCCGTATCGTTGTAGACACGATCCGTGTATGAGAAGGGTCGAACAATTTGGGTCATGGGTTTGCCGCGGCAACGATGAAATAAGTAGTACAAACAATAATCTCCGCACACATCGGTGTTGGTTCCTTGTAGCTCTTGTGGAATGTGACGGAAAAGGTCGAAACAACGCCACGCTGCGTTGTAGAAGGATGGCGCTCGCGCGTAACTATCAAAGAATTCTCCGTGGTCTTGACTCGCCCAAAACACCGCTATCCAATGTTGGCCGGGTAAGCGTATGGGGTCCGTGTTCCATATGGCGCACTTGGGGTACTCGACGGGTTGACAGGCTCCTTCATCCGCACCAAACACGTCCCAAAAGTATTTTGAAATGTTGTCATCGCCTCGACACGCTTTTCGCAATTGCAACGTGTCATGCATTTTTACTGCAGGCAACAGGCATCACTTTTTTTGGCGTAACCTTTGTCGCGGGCCCAACGCGTGAACCCTTTGTTTCCACCGCGTCTTTTATAAGACGCATACTCGGCTTTGTACCTGTTCACGTTTCGTCGGGCCTTGTCGTGGTCGATGGGTTGTTGCATGGCTTCGATGGCGTCCCGTGTCACTTGGATCCCTTTCTTAAAATCCACCACAATGGGGACGAAACCTCCTCGTTGAATACCTCCCTGCCTTGTCATCCGACGATTTCTTCGTCTTTGGGCGCTGTCTCGTCTGGCACAGGATGGCTTGACCATCTTTTTTTTTTTTGACAAGGTGGATCTTTTTTTATTATCTCCGCCGCTTTTTGGCCTTTGAAAAATGCTCCACGTTGTCTTTTATGCCTTTAAATGCTTGCTTGCCCAGGAACAAGCCAGCCGTAGCAAACGAAGGGGCAGGTCCTGATAAAAACATACTGGCTCCCTCGGCTATTTTATCCTGCAGGGTGGGTCGTCTCACGAACCTAGCACCCCCTCTGTGGTACCTCTTTTTGCGAGATACTCTTCTTCTTTTCTTTCTGCAAGGCATTTTCAAAACTGACCAAGGAGGACTTGTGCCCTTTTTTATAGGGGGCCCGAGGAACAGGAGAGTGACACACACAAACATCACCAAAAAAGATAAAACATTTTTATTAAACTTTTTTTTTTTTCTTGTTACAAAAAAGCTCTTTTCAAACAAGGCATCTAAAGTTCATGAAATAGGCAAGTGACATTTTTATCGACCTCTTTTTTTTTTTTTTTTTTTTTTTTTTTATTGTTACAAAAAGATAATGTTTTCTCCAGCTCTTTTCACACCAAGGCATCGGACAAGAGCACTGGGCCTTGAGTGGTTCCTCTGTTGTCAATCTGCAACAGACTCTCATCTGTGTTGTACAAGAACAAAGCTTGCAATGCTGCACCTGTCGTTGTAGAAAACCCCAGCCTGACGTTGATCAGCATTTGCAACTGCGGGGTGACAGAATCACCTCCATCTTGGACAGCCGTCAAATCAAAGGGTACAAAGTAGAAACCCTTTTCAAAGGTATCGGGATCCAACAGGTAAGCATCGCGTCTCTTTTTGCCTGAGGCATTCAGCAACAAATCATAGATCTCGTATTTGTTGGTAAGATCCACTTTGGCTTTGTTCACTGGGACTCCGTTGGCTGTGCACTCGGCACTGGTGATGTTGAATCCTGAAAAATTGGCTTTGAAGTCAAAGGGATTTTTATTGAATTCTCCCTGATAACGCGCATCTTCCAACACCACCAACCAAAACAAGCGCGGGGAACGTCCTTGAAACACATCGTTGAACTCCACTTGGCTGACGCCTGTTGGAATGTACCTGTTCTCGCATCGCATGCGCCTGAAGGGGAAGGAGAGGGGGTTGGCCACCGTGGTCTTTTCCACTTGTTCTTCCATGTACTTCATGATGATATCATTGGGAACGCGATAAAACACACGGAGAAAACACTCTTGGGCCAAGACTTCAAAACTAGCCGTGTTGTTCACAGCCCCAGCTGCAGTGGACTTGTCCAGGGCCATGGACATCAAACAGAACTTGGGGTCATTGAACTCGATCTCAAATTCTACTCTGGTGTTGGGTGGGACGTTCTGTTCTATCTGGCAAAAATTACAAGGCAAAGGGCACACGTTGAATTCAAACTTGCCCGTGCCATTGACACAGATCTTTTGTCGTTGAACCCCTCCAGGATTATGAGTGGCTAGGCCTCCCCATTTATCCATCTGTCCTGCGCTATCTTTGTACCATCCTTGTCGCTTGAGGCGGCTGGCTTCGTCCCAGGGATCTGCTTCCAACAAGGTCTTGAAATATTCTCGGTATGCCAAATTCACCCCAGCCGTGGACTCAGTTTCGTTGTTGTTCACTCGACAACGAACTTGACGGATACAACTGTACCCAAAATTGTTCACTGGGCCTACAATAGCTTGGTTGGTGGTGAAGTCATTCAAGGGTGCTTTTGTAGAGCCCAGTTTGAAGTACACTTTAAGATGCAGTTCGATCTCGCTGGGGCAGAAGGGGTAAGGTCGATCGGCCAAACGAAACTGGAGAGGGTTTGACGAAGTGGTCTGAGATTTCACATCTTCAAAGTGCCATTTGTATTCTGTGGCATCAATTTCTCGCGGAGGGCGATAATTGTAAAGACCCTGATCGGCCTGCACGATGATCCCACCGTTGTTGTTGTTGTTGTTGTTGTCTGTGTCATCTGACCCTTGTGACATGCTGACGGTGACGTCTAGTCAAATGGTCGACCACCCGTGGATGCTCCTTTTTATAGGAGCTCGTTGAAACAATCACCGTGACCCGTTCGTCTACGTTTTTTTCCTCTTACTCTCTCTCGATTCTCTCCCATGCCCACCTGAAAGCCAGGAATAGCATTGGGCAACACCCCGATGGGTCTCCCTCCCAGACGCCGATAGAGATTTTCATCCAAACTCGCGGCTGTGATGTTGCGAGGTCGACGAGGGGTTCGTTGTCGAGATCGCTGCTTCCCAAAACCCCTCTGCGCTCTCAACAGTTGCTCGTACGTCATTTCGGAGAAAGGTAAGACCAGTCCTCCTTCCTGATAATCGGCCGTCCCACCGTCGTACTTGTCTCCTCTTCCTCCTCGTTGCATCTTTTTCTTTTTTTTCTTGCGGGGCAGTTCTCGTTTTGTCTTTGTCTTTTTCTTGCGGGGCGGTTCCTCCTCCTCCTCTTCCTCTTCCTCCTCCTCCTTCTTCCGACAATGACTTTTGTAAAATTTGCGGGCGGCTCGACAGGCTGTTTCGTATCCCGCGTTGGCCGCTAAATTACCCAGATAACTCACTGCAGGACCTGCCAGCGTGCCCCAAAAACCCCCTTCTTGATACGGAGGCAGGCCTTGATTGTAACCATCACCACCACCTACTTGGATCCATTGCGATCTCAAAAACGTGCGACGCATTGGCACTTTTTTTTTTTAAGGCAATTTACGTTGTCGGAAATACAGAGCAGCTGTGACGTTTCCTCCTTGAAATGGGATGGGACGACCTAAGTTGTCTCTTATATCGATTTCGAGGTCTCGAAAAGTGAAATGACTCAATCGCGAAAAGATCAAGTGTGGAATGGGCACGTCCTCCAAGACCCCCTTCTGAGGGTTGACGCCATGGATTAAGACCACCTTGGCCATCTGCGATCCCACGTACACGGGTTCGGCCACGTTGCAATGCACGTAGACGTTCTGGAAAGAGTTAGGGGAGACAAAACTCCACACGCGATGATCGGCCGGTAAGGCCATGGTATGCGAGCGTGTGATTTCCACTTCGGTCGGGCGCCCAGTCTGGGTGTCCGTGCTGGTGATTTCCACTGTGGGATGACGCACGTCGGACTTGTAGTAAAACGGGACCGTCCACGATTCCCAATCAAGATATCCTAAAACTCGAGCCAACCAGCTGGGTAAGTACAGCGAAAAATCATTCGTGGGGAAGGTCCACTGGTAAAATCCTTTCTCATCCAACTGCAGTTGGACACGAGCGGTCGTGCCAGCATCTGAAACGGGTGTCTCCGTTTCGATGGCTTGATGAAGGGCCAACACAACATCTGTCAAGGTCACGTAGAGCCCGCCCGCCAAAAAAATATCTTGTTTGCCGGACGGGTAGTTGACAGAACACTGTATCTGGCGATCTTGAACGTTGTGAAACGTGTGAGGCATCAACAATTGCACCAGAGCCACTTCCCATGTGGCATCCAAGGTCCACTGTTCAGGTAATCTCAACCTGAAACGCGATGGGGTGTTGTTCGGGAAGAGGTCCTTCTGATCGTCACTTTCCAAAGTCACTCGACGCCCCCCAGCAAAACTCATGCCGGCCGATTGCAAGGGTTGTGTGTTTTTCGTTCCTCCTTTGCGAAAGTACAACCAAACACCGGTGAGACCCGTGTAAAATGGTATACCCAAACCTTCAGCGTTTCTTAAATGCACTCTCAACTCGCTCAGATTTTGCGTGGGTCCTGCCAACGGTCTGAAATCCAAATGCTGCGGGTCGTATTCGACCGTGAGACCGTAATCGCTGCTAGGTGAGAGGGGAAGAGTGGCCAGCAATCGGCGTTGTCTGTCGCCCACGGGGCTAAATTCCACTACATCTACTTCGGTATTGCATCGCGTGAGGTCCACGTCAGACAAGTGGGTGTTTGTTTGGGTCAGGGATGTCTCCAAACTGGGCAAAGCCAACCAGGCCCCGAATCCCTTAACCCGAGAAGGAGCTTTGAGTTGTGGGGTACCCATCACTGTCTCCAGACCATTTTTGAAATCGACGTTGACCCCTTCTCGGGCCTGCAGAAACCACTTGCCGGGTTCCGTAGTGACCACCGTCACGGGGGATTGTCGCGCGTAGGGTAACAAGGGAGACGGGTCGCGCACCCAAGCCCCCATGTCAAAGACGGCTCTTTTGCCAAACGTGTAGTGCAACCGCTCGACGGCAGTGTTGAGTTTGATGCGTACGCCTCCCAACAGAAAATCTTCCGTCTCGATGCCAAAGTGATGCGTATCCAAACGACTAACCACCCAATCGGCTTGCGTACCTTCTCCCGTGTCCGCGTAGACGGTGTTGTGAGCCACAATGCGCGTCTGGCCCGGCCGATCTGGATCGGGCTCCAAAAATCCCATCAACAGAGCCAACGATTCCCCTAGATTGTACTGACCCTGCGCCCACAGATGGAGTGAATAATGCGTCTTGGGTCTGGATGGACTAGATCTAGTTAACCAGATGTAATCCCTCTTTAAACCCATGAGTTTCAGGAGGGCGAATCCTAGGTAATATTCGATCAGATTGAAGCGCGTAGGGAGTGCGACTTGTTTCACGCGATAAGTGTTTTCGATCCTTTGCAAAAATTCACGCACCAGGTCGGGACGAAACAGATCCAGTTTGGGATTTGTGGGAAAATTTTCGTCCGTGGTGCCAGGAGATTCCATGTGGAGTTGTCCGTAATGATGTTGACCACCCGACAAGGTAGGTATCACATACCATCCCATCTTCTGCACCAAATCGCCAAGCAATTCTGCCGCGTGCGTGAAGTGTTTGTGCGAAGTCAGCGCCATTGATCGAGTGGGAACCGATCCATCCGAGCTCCCCACACGCACATGGTAATCCTGCGACGATTTCAACACGGTGTTCCCGTAAGAATTGGTGTACAACAGTTTCAAAAGGGCAACTTGCCACTGGTCGGTGAGCGTCAATGGAATCTCCAACCGTTGTCGGAACGCACTGCGCACGGTGGTCTCTCCGGGTTCGAGGGGTTCCGTGCCCACATCCCCACTATTCAGAAACAGCAAAAAATCATCGTCCATTTCCCAGGGTTTGGCCATTTTTTTACGAGGACTTTTTTAACTCTTTGACGGGTATCCACGTTTGATAATCGGGAGCAAGTCCTTGCCAGTTAACTAACACTTGACGAGTGGGTCCGCGTCCCTTGTATTTAAGCTTTTTACTCACCCGCCATTGGTTGGGAAGAGCTCGTACTTTTTGCAGTTGAGGTTCATAAAATCGTCCAGGTACTTTATCACCTTTCCAAGTGTCCAACTTATAATAATTCACACCATCGTACAAGGACCGTTGACGATCGGTCACCGTGTACACGTCTTGCGACCAATTACCCCGATAACTCTTGGAAAAGGCACTCTTTTTACCCTTGACGGGTTTTGTGGTGCGCACAAAATCCCCCGGTCGAAACTTGTAAGGGTCTAAGGCAGGGGTGGGTTTGAACAACCGCTTCCAGACCACCGAGGCATTGTCGTCAGTGACATCGGCCGGGGCCATTTGAGTGCGGCTGTGAATGCGCGTGTTGTACTTGTCCACCAACAAGGGTAAGACCTCCAAATATTTGGGGGTGTTGCGAGCTGTCATGTACTTGTACATCCATTCCTTCAAAGTGCGATTGAAACGTTCGACCACAGCAGCTTTGGGTTCACCTCGAGTGGAATAGTGGTGAATGTTATACTCGTCCAGTAATTGCTTCATGTGTTGGTTGTAGAATTCTTTCCCTTGATCCGTCTGCAAGTTGACGGGCTTACGTCCTCCTGAATTCTCCAACAAATAACGAAAGGCATCTGCCGTGGCCTTACCTTTCTTGCTTTTTAAGGCAATGACCCATGCATATTTGGACAACACATCGATGACCGTCAGTAGGTATCGGGTGCGTTTGTTTTGGGCAATGAGTTTGGCATCCTGCATTTCCACAAGATCCGCCTGCCAGGTATAATCCACTTGCGGAGGCACGACCGTCTTGCTGCGTGGAAATCGTACCTGACGAGGACGGTGTAACGTGAAAGTGGGTTCTCCTTGTAAATACGTTTGCGCCTGGCTGGGTGAGACGTCCAACGTGTCGCGGGCCACCTTGATCAATTCCTTGAAATTTCCACTCAACGCGTAAGGACTCTCCAGATCCAAATACAAGTCTTCCAAAGGACTCATCTGCTCGGCCTTCTTCATTTTTTTAGATGGGGAACAAACAGGTGCGCACCACCAAAGGGATCAATCGCCGGGTCAGACTCACTGTAAATTGAGCCACAAAACGTCCAAAACTAGGTATGTATGCTTGTTGTTGTTGCTTAAATATCCAACGACGATGTTCACGGTAAGCGTCCAGGGACAAACATTGACGCATAACGCTTAAATAAGCCATCAAATGAAGCAAAGTAAACGGTTCGTTCTTCTCTTTGTTTCTGGTCACCAGTTGCGCAAACGCTACGTCCGGTTCTAGCTCTTGTAACGCATCATCGCTGAAGTCCACCAAAGAATGGGGGTCGACTCTTTCTAAAAAGAGAATGGCACATCCCAACCAATCTTTTAAAGCAATCTGGGCGTCAGACGTTCTCGACATTTTTTTTTTAATCTCGCGCGCTGAAGTGTTCTTTGTTGACGTGTTACCATTTGTTTTGATACCTTGTCGTTTCTTTTTTTATAGAAGATTTTGGTAGGACTGACAGTTCGCGTTTTCTATATAAGGATAACGTTTAGTCTTTTTTACACCAAACATGACTTCTCCTTTCACGAGTCAAGGGGTAGTGGACTCTCAGAGTGAGTTTACGCAGAGTCTGAATGCTCGCCCTTGGCGGCGTTGGTGGATTGTAGCATTATTAAAATGCATGCAACATCATGTGGTATTGAAACCGCCCGATAACCCCATTTGGTCACCCGAAGCCTTGTTGTTCTTACACGATCTACGAGCTAACATTAGTAGGGCTCTTCGACAAGTCACTTTTCCAGATGTGTACGACGAATGGGTGCATCAGCTGCATGAAAATGGTATCGTACACCCGATCTGGACCCCTGAAAACTGTCAATTTGTGCGCAACATGTTGTCAACCGATGTGGTCACCGTACGCATTTTGGAAGAAATTTTATCCTTCCGACGTCAAGATCTGTTCTTTACCTATGAACTATTAGGATTGACGCACGTCAACATCGATGAAGTGTTTGACTGGCAGCGCCTGAAATTAGGTCATAATTGGACAGATGAGGTGGACAGCGATGACAGCTCCTCGTGCAAGGACTTGGGATTAGATCCATAAAAAAAATAAAAAAAAAAAACTGACGGTCGTCGAAGTTTGCATGAGAGGACAAACGAGCCACGAGCCTCAAGCTCAATGAAAAAAAAAAACCGTTTGATCAATGTTTTTTTTTTTTGCCATTGTTGTCAATCGCAGCCATGTTTTCTTCTCTTTACTTTTTTTATTGAGTAAAACGTTGGTGCAATGTGAATGAAACCTCTGTTGTCTTAGTCTTGGTTTTCAAAGTGGCGTGGGATTACAAAACATGGTGGACATCAAACATGTTTAAATTCTTGCGGATGTTGTTGTAACAATTGTTTGGCTCGACCCAGCGGAATTCCCTGGGAGGATGCAAATCGTGCCACTCCTCTTAAACTGCCTATAGCTTTGGAATCATTGTATTTCGACAACAATTGTTTGTCGAACATCTTCTATTGGAATAGGTTTCAACCCTTCTTTACAGCGTCTATACAAAGAGGAACATACCCATGGCATGACTCGCCATCGAACCCAATTCCACAAGAGATCAAACAACCTTTTTGCCCAGTTTCATTTTTATTCAACATTCAAACAATTTAAACCTTTTATAGAAATAATGATAAGTTTTTTCAAACGTTTTTTCAAACGTTTTTTTCAAAAAAGAGTAGTACATTTTGGGTGACTTGGCTGACTAGAACCAAAAGTGTTTGGAAAGGCTTCTTGGATCACTCTCGCTGATTCCGTCTGCTTTGCGCGTTTCTTTTGCTCTTCTTGTTTCTTTAAGTCAGGAAAACAAGTTTGAAGCGCCACATGCATCTCTGATCAAGGTTTTGCCTGCATATTCTTTCATGGGGAGAGGGAAGGGATCATGGTTAAAGTGATAGTCTCCGTTTTTCTCGTTCAAAGGGAGATCACCCCATTGGAAGTATTTACACTCTCTCTTTCTGCAAGCAAGATAGATTCGACCTGGATTCTTCTCAGAATTGCTTTGCTTCAGGGTCAAGACTTCATTGCAGAAACAACGCAAAGGCTTCCAGTTTTCCTTAATGTCCCTATTCAACTGAGCGTGAACAGTTTGCATGTAAAGCTCTGCCTTGTCTTTTGCGCAGATCACACAACAATCTTGATAAGGGCATTTCAGATAACAAAACCCGTTTGGGGAGCTGACTCTCTGTTCCAAATGTCCAAGATGAAAGGGGCAGACTAAAAAAATGTTCTTATTGGAAGCTGCATCCTCAATTTGCATCTGGGTGATGTGACCAATGCTGCCAACAATTGCATTGACAGCATTTTGTTGTTCCACGTTTAGATCCACATCTTGAATAAGAGGTTCATTCACTTCTGTGTGAGCGTCAGGTATAAACGGGGCTATTGATGCCAATGGTGCTTCATTTGCTCTTCCTTCTGCTTCAATTGTGATGTACTCTACGACATCTTTAGCTTTGTTAATGATATCTTTAACATTTTCTTTCTTTCTTTTCTTTCCCGCAGGAACTTTCGCAGGTTTGGTAGATTTCCGCTTCGGCGCTATGTAAACTTTTTCTTCAAATGGCATCTTCTTCGGCATCTTCTTCTTTTCTTCTTCTTGTTCTTCAGCTGGAGAATGAGTGAAAATGAACTTGGGGAGCGATTTTTATAATGAAGAAATGGCGTCAGCGAACCGGTTTTTTGAATAAGAATTCATCAAAAAAAAAAGTCAAAAAAAAAAAGTCAAAAACGTGATGAAAAAAATCAACAAGAACATTCGAAAACAAGAAAACGAAAAACAAGCAAGAAAAACACAAAACAAAAAGCACTCTCACTTTCTGGAAACGCTTGGTTGACAAAACAAATTGCCCTTCAAAGACAAGAGACGTCAGCGAAGGGCTTCCTCGTAGCCTGAGGGGTGGTGTCAGCTTTTTTTCCCTTTATAAAGGCTCGCGCTTTGTTCTTTTTTCATTCTTCTCTCATTCGCTTACAACGCAAAGCCAGACGAGCTGCTCGGCAGAAGAAAACAGTAATGGGTGCAAGATTATCGCAAACACTTGGGACGAGACGATTTCAATTTAAACTCTTTTATCGTCGAGCCAGGTCCCGCTGGTGGTTCGCGCGTGGTCTGGAGCCAAGTGATGGCGTAAGCCGGGTTTTTCCAGGAAAACGCTGTTCTGAGAAAGACAAGAAAGATTTTTTCACGGCGTGAAAACAAAGATAGTTCCTCGCTAAAAAAATCAGACAACTCTCCTCGTGGAAGGTTTAAGAGGTGGCTTTGGAAAAAGGACAACCTTTTCGGCAAAAGAAAGGGATTTTTGTACTGCAAAATCTTTCCGCAGGTTCGTAGTTTGTTTGTTTGTCTTTGCTCGATTCGTCATGCCGGTTTTTCCAGGAAAACGCTGTTCTGAGAAAGACAAGAAAGATTTTTTCACGGCGTGAAAACAAAGATGGTTCCTCGCTAAAAAATCAGACAACTCTCCTCGTGGAAGGTTTAAGAGGTGGCTTTGGAAAAAGGACAACCTTTTCGGCAAAAGAAAGGGATTTTTGTACTGCAAAATCTTTCCGCAGGTTCGTAGTTTGTTTGTTTGTCTTTGCTCGATTCGTCATGCGAGGAAAATTTGATTTGTTTAAAATACTTTCACGTTTCTTCTTTCAAACGAGTTTTCTGCGAGTATTGAATTCAAACTATTTTTTTTTTTTCTTTTTTCATTCACGGAATGTCCCGGAGGCGAGCCAAGATGATTTTCGTTCTAACATGCGATGGAATCGAAAGAGAAAGAGAACCCGATTTACGACACGTCTTCGCGGAAAATGTCTGACTTTGAATTTTTTGCCCTGAAGGTTTTCATGCGGTCTAATTACCAAGTGATTGCTTGTATTATGTTCTGTTAAAAGAATTATTCAGCGCTCGATGATAAGCGCTTTTATCACCGTAACATCCAGATAAATTTTGCTCAAACCCCGATCGGAAAGTTACTCGAGAAAAGAAGAAAGCGTTAATCCTTGAAATTTTTTCTTGTTGATGATTTTCATTAAACACGTTATTGAACTTTCATCTTTGTGTGGGCTTCTTCTTTCATATTGGGGATTTTGACTACTTCCCCAATTCATTCCCCAGGAGGATCGTACACAGGGAAATTTGACCACTTCCCCAAAAAAAAAATTTGAAAAAAATTTTGAAAAAAATCAAAAAATTTTTTGAAAAAATTCGATACTCAAAATCACCTATATAAATCAAAAATTGAAAAAAAACTTCAAAAAAAAATTCAAAAAAATTTGAAAAAAAATTGAAAAAAAATTGAAAAATAATTCTAGTCAAAATCCCCTATATAACGTTGGGTTAACGTCAGCTGACGTCAGTGATGACGTATATAGGGACTTTTTTGACTGTACCATATTCAAAATCCACTCATGGGCGTGGTTAGGAAAAATGACTCGTGTACCATCGCGACCCCCCTTACTACTCTCATGGTTGTTGTTTTTAAGTATTTTTCAATCCTTTAGTTGCTTGTCATCTTCAGTACAGTTGCTGGTTATTTGTATCAGTGCTGAAATTAATTAAGTAACAGATGGTCATTGGATATTATCTGACCAAAATCCTTAAAATAATGTCAGACTAAGTTTACACCATGCTTGGGCATGGTTTCTGGGTACAAAAATTACTTTAATCACATTTTGATTCCAAAAATATGACAATAAGAATTTATGCTCTTGATTCAAGACAATTTAGAAAAGGCTTTGTGATTTTGAAATCGCCCTGTAATAATAATACATGTATAATGTAATGAATTACAAACCGCAAAACGTCTTATACCACTCCATGTGCCCCAAGAAAGGTGACTTGTATATTGTAAGCTGAAAATATGACCACAGTACTACCATATGTTTCAGCTTGTTAATATTAAGACTGTTCATTTTTCAGGGCTCATCCCCTCTAAGCACTGGTCCAGGATCAGGGCTTGGCCACAGTTTACCCAACCTTCAAGCTATTCCGCGTTATCCATCAGGACTGGAACATGTCCGTGGGAGCCAGCTCTGGCTGTCAAGGCATCTGGCACACCAGCCTCGTGTTCTAAGCCACACTAGCAGCTTGTCAGGGAAGGATGTATCTCATATGGAGGTTCAAAGTCTGTATTCTAGTCAAACTATTTCGGATGGGATTGAAGAAGAGGAAGAGAGTGATCTTGCAGCAGCTGCTCTGCATCAAGCACGTTGGAAGCAGCTGGCTTTAGCCCAAGCCCAGGCACAAGTGTTGGCCATGGGCTATGGTGCAGGGCAGCATATAAAAATAGATTCTTCTGGACGGCAAACCTTGTCACCCCCAGATACATCCTTGTCCCCAGAGGGACCTAACAACTTGGTGTCATCCAGAAGTACAGGACTCTCTGCATCTTCAACATCCTCACAGCTAGGAGGGCAGTTAAAGATACATCGGCCATTAAGACAGTCACTATCGGCACCGGGATTGACTCTAACAAATGGTGTTGCCTTGAATCAACAAGCTCAATCACCAGAACTTTTACAGCAACAACACATGCAGTTCTTGAAACAGCAGCAGCAGCAATTTCAGCAAAATCCAACACGTTTCATCCAGCAACTACAACAGGAGCTTCTACTACAGCAGATAGGAGCAAAAAACCTGCAAACAAATTTACAAAAATTGCAGGAAATGCAACAGCAGCAGTTGCACAAGGAATCACAGGCAGCACTGAAAGAACATTTAGAGCAACAGATGCAACAGAAGGAGCAGCTTGCTTGGAAAGAACATCTACTACAAATGCAACATCAAAAACAACAGAAATTACAGCAAGCACAACAACAACAACAACAGCTTCAGCAACTGCAACTTACACAACAACGACTTATCCGTGTAAGTAGCCTGTTAAATAGTCTATATTTGAATAAAAAAATCATCTTTTAATTGAAGGTGGTTTTGGGTAAACATTTAATGAATCATAAAAGTAATCAAAACTAGATCACGTTTAAATGTCATCCTGACAGCATTTTCAAGTACAGCCCATAAAAAATTTAACAGGTAATATATCCTAAAAAGTGTCAAATAGTTGCATGCGAATACATAAATAAACAATGTTAAAAGAACACTGTACCGCCGAAATAGCAAAATTTTGCTTAGTTCGTTTCCACGTTATATCACCAAATGCCACCAAATATACAACTTAGTTGGATAAAAAGATTCTATAGAGCAAAACAAAAGCAGTACAGTAGTTTGGAGATAAGTGCAGGATTGCAAGGATTGACGTGGATTACGTACAGTCCATGAAATTTGATTTATTGACCGCCTGTCAATAAATCAAACTTGCCATTCTTGTGACATTTTGACTTTTCTAGCTGTTTTTTTGTCTGTTTAGTTCATATTTCTTTGCTTCTATCACTTTTGGCGATAGTTTCTTCCAATTTCAAGATAAAAAAGAAAACCAAACTTCTGGCCAGAATCATGAAAACATGATATTTCATCCGGGACAATGACCCTTTAGTAGCTGACAATTCAGAATTACAGGTGCAACTAAATAAAAGGTTTAGCGTGAATATTTCGATTTTCGATTAATAAACAGCATTTAACAGTCCAGTGGGATAAAGAGCTCCACAGGAAAGTACCGCGTAACAGCTTATAATTACATGAACGTTCACCCTTTTTTCCTCACTCAGAAATTCAAAAGTAAAACTCTTGCACAGATAAAGGCTGATAGTCAAGGCAATTGTTTTGACAAAGATTGCCCTATTCCTCCCTCAGAAGTGAAAATACTATAAGACAGCAATAATTCACTTTCAAGTGCTTTTTCTTTGTTGATAGACACACAGTCATGAAGATCTTCCCTCACCACAGTCCACTCAGGAGCAACAAATGCAAGAACTTCAACTTATTCGTCAACTGCGGCAGCAGGATTCTTCACAGGGCAGATCCCTGCAACCAGGTAATCAAGATGCCTTGCACCTACGTCAAGCTGATTTGGCAGCAGCGTCGTCAGCGGGATCTGTCTCCCCTGGGGCTACTGTTGGTCACAGACCTTTATCCAGAGCGCATTCATCTCCTGTTGTTGGTAAGTAAATTGTTTGCTACATGATGCAGCGTTTCTTGGTGCAGCTTCATGAAACCAACAGCACTCTGTTTTGAAATCAAACCATCTTGGTTTGTCCTAAAAAATATTTCTCACAGTATGAGAAAGTTGACATTTTTCTTCCTTCTTCTGTGTAAGGAGAAACTCATTGTTAATCACTTTGCATTTGTTATTGTAGGTAGTGGTCAGCTGTCTGGCTCTACAAGCCACACTGGACTTGTTTATGACACAGTTATGTTGAAGCATCAATGTTCATGCGGTGACACAAGTTCCCACCCAGAACATCCTGGCAGGTTACAGAGTATTTGGGCACGGCTTCAGGAGACTGGTGTAGCTAATCTATGTGAAGTAAGTCATTAGAGCCTCAACAATCAAAATTTAAGAAAAATTCTAAATTTCATTTTTATAAAATATTGAAAGACAAATGGTGCCATGCATAAGTACTGCTGAAGAGGTTTCATTTGAATGGTCATACCATACCGGTCACACCATTTCATCAACAGACTCAAAAGTTAGAACAACGTAATTCACTCTGGGAGTGAAAGGGTTAAGTATGGAAATCCCCCCTCCCAGTCAGGTCCTTTGCCACATTGAAACACATTGTTAACCTCCTATAAATGGATAAATGACTGACTGTGATGTCTGTACTAATTATACTGATAATGAACTGTATTATTTTAGATAATAAGCTAAGCTGATTGTTTGTTTTCTTTTATAGCGTGTCCGACCGCGAAAAGCAACTCTAGCAGAAATTCTTACAGTTCACAGGTAAGAGAAGAATGAGCTGTTCATTTTTCTTTCTTCTTTTAAAATTTTGCAGGGGTGGAGGCAAAATTGTTCATGTTCAAGAAGGAAGAAAAATGTTTGATTTGTGTTTTTGTTTTGTTTGCAGTGAACAACACACCATGCTGTTTGGTGGCAGCACACAATGTAGAACAAAGAATGAAGACGGTAAGTGGAATTTTGTGAGGCTTATCATAAAACAAACATTCTGAAATATGCTAACAGAATACTGCAGTGCACCTGTTTACTCCCGCAATCAAACCTCCTCTGATATGATTCTATGAACTTTTGGGTCTGTGGATCAAATCGTAAAGTTTGACATTCTCATTAAATGTGCATTACTTTCCTGTTGTACTGTTCATTTTGGTGTGTAAGGTGGCTCTGCCTTAGAGTTAGTGTATTGATCAACCTATAGGCTTGTCACATTGAACACTTAATCTTACTTTCTCTTAGAAATTTAAGGGTAAACTAAAAACGTTGTTCTTTATGTAAATTCTTTGCAGGCACAACCAGCATGCTTAAGTGTTTTAATAACCTCCCATGTGGAGGCTTAGGGGTAAGTCAAGAATCATCTTTGAAAATGATGTTTACATTATTTTTTCCTTTCTATTATTAACTTTTATGTGAAATTACTTTGCAGAGTTTTTTCACTCTTATTAGAAAAGACTTCTAACATGATTTAAGTATGCATTTACTGTTAGGTTGATGGAGACACAATATGGAATGAAATGCACAGTGCAAATGCTGCTAGGATGGTGAGCAATACTAAGAATAAGCATGTTACTTTTCCTCAATCCTAATATAAAACAGAAGCCTACACTTGATTGATTTCTTTTATTTCATTTCAAACAGTCAATGAATGAAACCAGTAATGCTTTGCTTGAGTTGGTTCAGTTTTTAAGAATCAAAGGCTCCTATGAGCCAACTTGTGAATGTGAAACAACGTTCTGACCCTCCCCTCCTCTCCCCTCCCCTCCTCTCCCCTCCCCTCCCCTCCCCTCCCCTCTCCTCCCCTCTCCTACGTGTTTTGCTCCACCACTTCTCTCCCCCACCCTCTGTGTCCAGCTCCCCACCTTCTTCTGCCTTCAACACTGTCCCCATAGATATAAGGTAGGTGACGCAGGATCATGAAAAAATAGACATTTTTAAAAGACAATTGAAAACCTTTCTTTTTAGACACGCCTTTTTATAATGCACGCATGTAGTAGTGTTTGTATAGGTAATCATACAGTTTCGAGTTCAATTTGGGATTAATTTGCATGAGTGAGTTTTTGAAAAAGCTCAAATTGCACGAGCTGCTTCGGCGAGTGCAATTTGAGCTTTTTGAAAAACTCACAAGTGCAAATTAATCCCAAATTGAACAAGAAAACCGTATGATTACTTATTAATAATTATCTTTTTTTTGCCATTTTTTTTTGCAAAACATTTTTGCATCAATTTTTTTTATTTGTAATTTGCACTGGTGTTACACTTTTTGCACTGGTGTTACACTTTTTACACCGGTGTTACACTTTTTGCACTGGTGTTACATTTGAACTGCACTGCTCTTAGCCAATCAGAATCGAGTAATTTTTTCATGTATATTATTATATATTTTAATTTACATGTATATCTTAGTTTTTATTTGTTTTAATGTGATTAGAATAGGATTTTTATACATTTAGGATGTCTTAATGTAGTTTTAATTTTAACTTTGTAACTAGCGCCTTTGGACCTTGGGAAAGGGCGCTATATAAATGCCAATTATTATTATCATTACCTACTGCATTTGGAACAGGCAAAATATATGTGTTGTAGTTGAATTTTATCCTTGGTTCAATTTTGATTTTCCATTGTTATTTTCTATGTTAATATATGATAATGAATATAAAACAAAGGAAAATCAAAATTGAACCACAACATATGCCCAAGCCTTATGTAGTGGTCAGCAGAATTACCAAGAAAAGTTTAGAGCCATTAAGTGATGGAGGGAGTGAATGAGTGAGTGAAAATTGTTGTATTTGCCACTGTCTGTGATGACCCGTTCATTACGCTTTGCATATTCAGGAAGGAATAGGCTAATTATTGGTGCTTAAGCCTTTAGCCAAAAATTAAATTAAATACATGATAACCAGTCTATGTGCTAAAATTGAGCCGATTTGGAGCAATTAATTTGGATTTAAAAAGCTTTCAAATCATGATATGCATGATAATTTTTCTTTTATAACCAGGCTTCAATAATTATTGTCAGTATTAATTTATTAACGTTATAGTTCACACTAAGTTTCAGTGCTATTTTCTTCATTGCCCTGTTCAACAATTACTTTGGATAAAAGACAGTGCTATGCTATTTTCTT
This sequence comes from Dendrophyllia cribrosa, assembly GCA_024195265.1. NCBI lineage: Eukaryota > Metazoa > Cnidaria > Anthozoa > Scleractinia > Dendrophylliidae > Dendrophyllia > Dendrophyllia cribrosa. The sequence continues at coordinate 4,113,731 of JAJLRJ010000007.1, forward strand.
GTACATTGTTTTGCTAGTAGACTATGCAGTTAAGAACTAATCTGTGACTTGTTATGTTATTTCTAGGCTGTGGGATGTGTTGTGGAATTAGCCTTCAAGGTTGCTTCTGGAGAACTTAAGGTAAAATTTTTTTGCTGTTTTGTAGTGGAATCATAATAGCTTAAATCCTCAGAAGAAATAAAAAAAAACATAGTTTTTCCGTTCTTTTATAGTACAACTTTTACAGAGTTCAAGTTAAATACCAAGGGTTAAATAATAGAAAATTGTCATCAGGAGATCCAGAGATTAGGTTAAGTTATTGAAAAGTTATTGGGATTTGAGTTACAGTTGAATTGCTCTGGGTGGACATTCTTTAGTGGACAGCTCTACTGATGGACACCCTGACAAAACCCTGTTTGAATTCTCTTACGAGAATCATTCCTGCAAGAGACCAGCTAAAGTTGTGGACACTAAGTCTTTTTCTGCTTCCCAAGGGTGTCTGCGAAAGGGAGTTTCGATTGTAATTGTTATTTGAGATTCTTCTGTATTTTCTTTTCTTTATATTTATCTAATTTGTACTTTTCATGGAAAGTAAATTTTCAATACTGATTTATTTCGTAGTTTATTTGGTAAGAATTTTTTTCTCTGTTTTTCAGAATGGTTTAGCATTGGTAAGACCTCCAGGTCACCATGCTGAAGCACATCAGGCAATGTAAGGTTCACCTTAAAACTCAACTTACTGTAAACATGGGTCTATAAGCCGCACTCATAGATGAGCCGCACCCTGAGTTTTGAAGCTCAAATTTTGAAAAAAAAAGTTTTTTAAAATAAAAACATAAGTCAAAGAATTGGCTCCACAAAACATGAGCTAGACTGTTCTTCTATCCATCGAATCATCGTGTATTGAAAAAAAAAACCCAGTTTCAGCAGTTCTCAGTGCTAGCTACGTTCGTTTGCCTGCCGTTCATTCAGGCCAAAACAAGCTTGGTAACCGTGCAAAATTCTTGAGCACTTGTTTTTATTTAACCTGGTTACTAAGGTTAACCAAGATGGCCACTTGTTTACAGACTCCCTCCTTTGGCTTCTTTTGTTCATCTTCGGTGTTCCTTCATTGCTAAAAGCTTCGAAATGTCTGACAAAGATAGTGAGCACTGTTTGAACACAGGTATTTTGACAACTTGAGGCTAAATTTTACAATTTGTAAACACAACACTTGCGTTTTAGTGCGTTACATGTTCGATGCGGATTGTTCAATTTGATTTTTTGTCTCGGCGGCGCTCTGGCCGCTCTGTTAGACAGACAAGACTCGCTTTTCTACATCATCTAAAGTTAAAGAATTTTTGTTCCACGTTATACATCTCTAATAAAATCTTAATTTCAAGGCTCAAAAAGTCTGGTGAGCTTTTATCACTGGAAAGTATGATAACCTTTTGCATATGTTCCTGTAGATAAGCCACACCCTCGATTTTGAACCTATCTATTCCATATAATACAGACACCTAGATATAATAAGTTATGGACACTCAGCTCCGTTTTCTTTTCTGAATAGGTTTGACTGTATTTTCAACAAGCGTAAAAAATGTTTGACCACAAAGATGAATAATAAAATTATATCTAAGTCCTTAGCTTGTATTATAATATGCATATTTAATTATGGTATTAAAATGTTATTGTTTCCTGTTGCAGGGGCTTTTGCTACTTCAACAGTGTAGCAATTGCGGCAAGGCTCTTAAGACTGAAACTGTCTGTAGAAAGAGTTCTGATAGTTGACTGGGTGAGTAACCTTCACTTCGAGGAAATATTTTGTACACCAGTTATTTTCAACAAAATCACATAAATTTTGGCTAAATGCAATTCAGGCAAAGTAAAACTTGAGACAATTGCAGGTTGCCCATGGCCTTAACAGTGTTTCACTTGCCAGTGCTTTTTTGTTTGCATCTGCTGGTTGTTGCGGATCTCTGCTAAATGGCTCTGCGGATCTTTGCTCCCATCCCTTCCCTCCCAGATAGTAAATGTATGAGCACTCAGGTAAGTACAAGTGTCTTTCCACTGAGCTCCACAGTGTGACGGGTGCCTAGATGGTGGGCCGTGGGCCGTGTCATGGTTGCCATTGATACCCTTATGCATTGGCAGGTCTGTTTGGCTTCTTACCTCCAACCACCATGTGGTGCCAGATCCCAGTGTTCTCATTTGAACCCGTAACCCTTAATACCTGTAAGGGGTGTCACTAGTAAGTGTTCTGGCTGTAGATCATGGTGTTTCAATACAAAGTTTAGTTAGACCTTTTGGCCATGTGGCACATTGTTACGGCTGTTAACAGAAATGGAACAGTTGATTAAAAAGTCGTTGAGAACCCCGATTGCTCATCCATTGGAAAAGAGTTTTCTTATTTATTTATTTACAAACTTCGCCAACAAGGCAGGGACACCTCACAGAGCATGCATGCTCCCTTACAATGTCCCAGTCTACATCAAGTATAAACAACGAAGAACAATAACGTACATGCGTACAACAAATAAATGGGCCAAATAAAGCAAATACAGAAAGAAGAAGATGAAAATGGAACTAGCAGCACATCTCTTTACTTGGGCTATAAATTGGATGGCACACATAGCATTTAATACAAACGGTTTTAAACATTTGTGGTAAATTGTCCACATCAAAAACAGACTTTAGAACAGAATTTAAAACAGACTTTAAAACAGACTTTAAACTATATTCCTTGTAAAACCAATAGAATACACAGAGTCTTATTATATTATTTTGTTTAATCATTAATTTTTGAAACTGTGCTGCTTTGATATCAAAATTACCCCATGTTTTCATTCTTATAAAAGATTGAAGAGTGAAAGTGTTTGTATAATAAGTTAATTTCCTCCCTTTGTGTTACCTAAAAGCAATAGTGTCACTGTTGTTTCGATAGAAAAAAGCTGCTTTTAAATACTTACATATAAAATTCCTTGCCTTTTTTGCTAGAATATTTAAAAAATATATATTTAACTAGACAAAGAAACCCCTTTAACATTATGTCTAGACAGTGGTCAAAAAATGGTGCAAGTGGCACCTTCAAATTGCTATTTTTTGCTAAAACTCTAGGTTTCAATGGGTTAAGCCATCCACACCATTATTATTGCTATTTTAAGGTCTTTGCAAAGCATTGGAAAGATTACACAATCATACAGCGGCACAGACCCTATAGCTGCTAAGTGTGTACACTCGAAGTATGCTGTGTTTCTGTTTTTAATATTGATAATTAATATCTTTTTAGGACATTCACCATGGGAACGGCACTCAACAGATGTTCTATGATGATCCTCATGTTATGTATATTTCAATACACCGCCACGATGATGGAACATTTTTCCCTGGTACAGGAAAGTCAGAAGAGGTATTTTTAATTGTTGTGAATTTTTATCTTCATTCTTACATAATCCATGAACAGCTAGTTTGACTTATTTCTCATAAATAAATAAATAAATAAATAAATAAAATATGCATGTAAAAATCAATGATAAAATCAAACAACGTTTCGGTGTCATCATGACACCATTTTCAAATTCAAAATGATTACAATAAACTGTCAGAAATAGTTTGCTGAAGATTGACATGATAAATACTTGTGTAGTGTCACAAATATTTTAGCTCAAATTGAGTCGGATTGGACATTAAGAGATGGTGTCAATTCTCTAATTAGCAACATTTCGTGCACTAAACAATCAAACCTTTTCTTACACTTCCTATAAGGACGAAAAACTGTTTGTCTTAATGTCCAATCAGACTCAATTAAGCCAAACTCTTTGCATGACATTACATAATGTATTATGTTAATCTTCAGCAAACTATTTATTCTGACAGTTTATTCTAATCATTTTGAATTTGAAAATTGGTGTCACGACGACAATGAAATGTTGTTCAATTTTATTGTTGATTTTTACATGCTTATGTAATAAAAATGATGGAATATAAAATATAAAATCTATATTAAAAGGGCTCAAAAGTGTTTTAAATGTTTTCTTTCCTGTTGTGGATTTAGTGTGGTGCTGGAATAGGTGTGGGGTACAATGTCAACATTGCCTTTATGGGAGGACTAGGTGAGATATGCCGCAACTCTATTGACAACATGCTGAAATAAAGAAATGACCCTTCAATTACCTCAGTCTTCTTCACGTCCATAGTTACACTCATATTGATACACATATCTAGCAACACTCTAACAGTGCAAAAGGAAAAGCTTAACTGTGAATATTAAAAATTATTTCTGGATGATTATTGTATTGCAAAATTTTTCAAGTTGTTCTGTTGCTGATAAAAGCCCTTTTGGTGCTTTGTGATTTCACACAATGTCTTTGGTTACAATCAACATTTTTTCCTGAATACAGTAAAAACCACAGACAAGTTGCACTTGCTCTCTTTGGCTTCTTTCATTCGTTTTAGGCAGACTGTTCTTCATTGCTAAAAGCTTTAAAGTTCCGCTGAAAATAATGAACACTGCGTCAAGCCTCTAGAGGCCATTAGTTTCCACAAATCTTATTCTCTCCATGGCCAAATATTAAATTGGCCAAATAACATAAGATGACTACAGTTGCCTGTGGCCGCAAAAGGGTTAACAAAGATATTTTAATGCTCACATTCACATGTTACCTGTTCACTGCGTATTGTTTTATTCAATTTCTTTTTGGTTTGGGAGGTGCTCTGCAAGAGAAACAAGACCTGCTTTTTTCTTTCTTTTTTCCACATATATACCTCAAATAAAAAAATCTGAATTTCAACTGAGGCTCACAAAATAGGATTGACTTATGCAAATACCAGAACCTAAATTTGTACATGTTATCGCAGAAAAGTGGCACCATGATTTTTGAATGAAAATTTTAGGTAAATAGGTGTGGTTTTTACAGTAAGAATTTGCTGTTTACTTTTATTGTTTCACTCAACAGATCCTGTGTATGGTGATCCCGAGTATTTTGCAGCGTTCCGTTCTATAGTGATTCCAATAGCTAAAGAATTTCAGCCAGACATTGTGTTAGTGTCTGCAGGATTCGATGCAGCAGCAGGACACTCTCCTGCCTTGGGTGGTTACAGAGTAACGGCAGCATGTAAGTACTCAAAATTCAATAAAAAATGATACCAAATTTCATTTTGTAAAATATTGAAAAACAAATGGTATCATGCAAAAGTGATGCCAAAGAGGTTTCATGGTCACACCATAGGATTTTTTCAACAGACTCACAAGTTTGATGCACACTCCATTACTCTACAATATTGACTCTGCGAGCAAAAAGGTTAAACAGCCAACAGAGTCCTGGCTCATATATATCGTGTTTTCATAAATATGGCCAGGAGCTTCCTTTAAGCTTGCTTTACTATAAAAAAAATTATTAAAGTACATGCATGTAGGGAGAAGAAATTGCCAAAAGTGGCACAAAAGGAAATAAATATTAACTATTGAGGCAAAATAAGTTTAATCAGAATGGCAATTTTGATTTCTCGACCGCCTGTCGCAAAATCAAATTTGATCCACTGTAATCCTGTATATACTTTTTCCCCAAACTACTTGTTTTATTTTGCTCTACAGAATCTTTTAATCAAATTTAGTTGCAGGGTTCATACGGTCATGGAAAAACCTGGAAAGTCATTGAATTGTATAATTTAATTTTCCAGGCCTGGAAAGTCATGGAAATTCATGTAAATTATGTTCATGGTACAGAATCACTGAGGCAGCATATGTTGTGGTAACAATAAAAGCAAGATGACAAAATTTTGAAAACAACTGCTTCTCTAGGTCATGAAAAATTTGAAAAGGTCATGGAAAGTCATAGAATTTTAGGATCTGAAAAGAGTACGAACCCAGAGTTGTATATTTGGTGGCATTTGGCAATATAATATGGTAAATTAGGAAAGTGAAATTTCAATATTTCAGCTTTAACTCCAAGCATGGTTAGCTAACCCAGGCAGTGATTCTTGAAGATGGCATTGATAATATTTCAACAAATTCTCCAATGCAGTTCAGGCCTCAAGGGTTGATGTCTTTTTTTAGGTTATGCACAACTGACCAAGCAGCTGATGGACTTGGCTGGGGGAAATGTAGTCATGGCTTTAGAAGGTGGCTACAGTTTACCATCTCTGTGTGATGCTGCTGAAGCTTGTGTAAAAGCCTTGTTAGGAGAAAAGGTAAAGAACCCTGCCTTATGGTCTGCTTGTTAATGCAATCACAGTCATATTTTAACGAGGCCCTGTTACAGTAAATTCCAATGAGCGGCAATGGCAACATCAGCCAAGTGAAATGATAACAAACAACAAGAAGATTCTGTGAAAACACGAACTTGCAGCATGGTAGTACACCAAACTCTGACAGCGACACGCTGACCTTGCAAAATTGTGAAATGACAAGATTTGAAATTGAGACTAGGGATGTACACCCATCCCCCCTCCCCTCCCTCCGTAACAGGGCCTCTTTTAACTACAAACCTGTTAATTAACCATTGGGTTAATCTGTTGTCGTCCATAAGCCTGGGACTGCAGGATACCCAACAAACTGGTAATTATGGAGCCTATTTTTTTGCTGGAACACTTACATTGCAACATTTCCTGTCTAAATTGTAAGGAAAATTTGACAGGTTCTTTTAATTTTGTACAATTTAATTTATTTTCCTTTTGCAGGTACCAGAGCTTTCCAAGGAGAGCATCAAACGTGCCCCTAATCCTAATGCAGTGGCTGTTCTTGAAAAAACTATATCCATTCAAGGTACCTCAGTGTTAAACAAGTAATAAGGGATAGTGATACAGGTGCAAGCTCATCCCAAGCTCATCCCGGTTTTCTTTTGTGGCTCTGTTATTCATTGACACGGTACTGGTCTAAAATCTCATACCATTATAATGGCTTGTACTAGTATGAGTCCTCTCCCCCTTCCCTCCTACCCCCTACCCCCCTTCCCCCCTATGCCCCTACCCCCTATGCCCCTACCCCCTATGCCCCTACCCCCTATGCCCCTACCCCTATCCCCCTCCCCCTCCCCCCTTCCCCCTCCCCCTTCCCCCTCCCCCCCCTCCCCCCCTTCCCCATTCTTCCCTCCCTTCCATTCCCTGCCCCCTTCTTCCTCCTCTTCCCGCTTTCTCCTTCCTTTCTCCAGTTCAGCTTTTGGCTTTTGAGACCCCCCTTCCTTTTGTAATTTGAGAGGGAAGGGGGGAAGTTACATGTAAGTGCTTATTGTTGGAGAAAACCAGTTGTTTGAAAGAGAGGCCTCAAAGTGAAGTTATGACATAAAATGGGGAAAGTTAGATGAGTGAAATTGCATTTACTGCATGCCACCCACAAGATACTCACTGAGTTTTTTTGTGCATATACAGGTAGATATTGGAACAGTGTAAAGCGAGAAGCAGCACAGATTTGTCAATCATTAGTACAAGCACAGCAGCGAGAAAAAGAGGAAGCAGACACAGTGACAGCACTGGCCTCACTTTCCATGGGAGTTGTCAAGGAGACAGAGAAGTAAGGGCGACATGTTAACATAAAACTGTGCACACTTCAAGTGCTGACTTTCAATTTCCTTTTGTTGCCCGTATTAGAAAGGTTCAACTGTAACAGATTCAATGTAAACGTTTAAAAATTAAAAGTACTTGGCTGACCAGTAAGGTGTTGGTCTTATTAAACTGTGACCTGCCCTGAATCATATCAAATGCAAGGAGAACATAGGTATAATTTAGTAGCTGTTTCAAATATTGGACCTTGCCTGTCAAACAACTAGAAATGTTGTTCTTCTGTTGGCTGGAAACGTTGACCACTACAGTCATCCATAAGATGCCTGTGGGTACTTGAATGGTTCATAAACCAATACACACCCAAGAGGATCACTGGCAGTGCAAACAGGGAATAAAATGAACATCTGGTAGACGATCGCTTGCCTGGGGGTTGGGAGGTACTCTCATATATAAGCTGTATGGGTATGTGCTGCTGTGGAGGATATGGTGGGGGGGGGGGGGGGGGGGGGTACTCTCATATATAAGCTACCGTATATGGGTATGTGCTGCTGTGGAGGGTATGGTGGGGGGGGGTACTCTCATATATAAGCTATATGGGTATGTGCTGCTGTGGAGGGTATGGTGGGGGGGGGGGGGGTACTCTCATATATAAGCTATATGGGTATGTGCTGCTGTGGAGGGTATGGTGGGGGGGGGTTACTCTCATATATAAGCTATATGGGTATGTGCTGCTGTGGAGGGTATGGTGGGGGGGTACTCTCATATATAAGTTATATGGGTATGTGCTGTTGTGGAGGGTATGGTGGGGGGGTACTCTCATATATAAGCTGTATGGGTATGTGCTGCTGTGGAGGATATGGTGGGGGGGGTACTCTCATACATAAGCTATATGGGTATGTGCTGCTGTGGTAGGTATGGTGGGGGGTACTCTCATATATAAGCTATATGGGTATGTGCTGCTGTGGAGGGTATGGTGGGGGGGTACTCTCATATATAAGCTATATGGGTATGTGCTGCTGTGGAGGGTATGGTGGGGGGTACTCTCATATATAAGCTATATGGGTATGTGCTGCTGTGGAGGGTATGGTGGGGGGGGGTACTCTCATATATAAGCTATATGGGTATGTGCTGCTGTGGAGGGTATGGTGGGGGGGGTACTCTCATATATAAGCTGTATGGGTATGTGCTGCTGTGGAGAGTATGGTGGGGGGGGGGGGGTTCTCTCATATATAAGCTATATGGGTATGTGCTGCTGTGGAGGGTATGGTGGGGGGGGTGTACTCTCATATATAAGCTATATGGGTATGTGCTGCTGTGGAGGATATGGTGGGGGGGTTCTCTCATATATAAGCTGTATGGGTATGTGCTGCTGTGGAGGGTATGGTGGGGGGTACTCTCATACATAAGCTATATGGGTATGTGCTGCTGTGGAGGGTATGGTGGGGGGGGGGTACTCTCATATATAAGTTATATGGGTATGTGCTGCTGTGGAGGGTATGGTGGGGGGGGTACTCTCATATATAAGCTATATGGGTATGTGCTGCTGTGGAGGGTATGGTGGGGGGGTACTCTCATATATAAGCTATATGGGTATGTGCTGCTGTGGAGGGTATGGTGGGGGGGGTACTCTCATATATAAGGTATATGGGTATGTGCTGCTGTGGAGGGTATGGTGGGGGGGGGCGTACTCTCATATATAAGCTGTATGGGTATGTGCTGCTGTGGAGGATATGGTGGGGGGGGTACTCTCATATATAAGCTATATGGGTATGTGCTGCTGTGGAGGGTATGGTGGGGGGGGGTACTCATATATAAGCTATATGGGTATGTGCTGCTGTGGAGGGTATGGTGGGGGGGTACTCTCATATATAAGCTGTATGGGTATGTGCTGCTGTGGAGGGTATGGTGGGGGGGTACTCTCATATATAAGCTGTATGGGTATGTGCTGCTGTGGAGGGTATGGTGGGGGGGGTACTCTCATATATAAGCTGTATGGGTATGTGCTGCTGTGGAGGATATGGTGGGGGGGTACTCTCATATATAAGGTATATGGGTATGTGCTGCTGTGGAGGGTATGGTGGGGGGGGTACTCTCATATATAAGCTGTATGGGTATGTGCTGCTGTGGAGGATATGGTGGGGGGGGTACTCTCATATATAAGCTATATGGGTATGTGCTGCTGTGGAGGGTATGGTTTTCAAGCAGTTTCGTCTAGGATAGGGTATAGAAATCAGAGAGTTTTGGTCTAGAATAGGGTATTATATGCCGGGAAACTGATCAGTGGTATGAAGACAGAGTTTCTGAGAAATAGCGAGTCTGGAATACTCAATAGGGTAGGAATTTTTGGTGCCTCGCCTAGAATAGGTTTGCAAAATGCAGCTGATCATGGTCTGGTATAGGGTAAGGGTTTCAGGGTCCCAGCGGCACACCCCCACCCTAAAATATACAGATTACACACACATCCCACCCCCACCCCCACGGGGGTTTCTGGCTTGTGCTTTTCAACGAGAGACACTACAATTTACCAAATTTGTTTTTAGTAAACTTGTTACATGTTTCATTATGGTCATTTCAGGAGTGCTGATGTAGCCATGGAAGAAGAACAAGAGGAAACATGAACACAATCAATTAGTACACTGTACATAAATTATAGGTATTTTGTTTTAACATGTAAATGTTTGTCTTATAAAATGGAATTAACAGACTTGTCATGTCAATGAATAAATATAGGTCATCACATCAACACACAGTTGTTGTGGTGATTGCTTTTCCAGAGTGGGGGGAAAAAAAGGAAATTTGCACATGTGTTTACCTAGCCTGATGCAAACAGGAAATCTGACTTGGAAATGAAAACGCTGGCTAAATTTTATAGGTGAAACAAACTTTCCAATGTAATTAATTGTTCTTATAAGCAGTCAGTGTGCTATTCATTGCAAATTTGGTGCCAGTAAACATGGTTACGAACAATTAGAGCTTTTCCGTCTTAAGACCTTAGAGATGCAAATTAACACGTCGTGCAAATGAGAGGTCCTTGTTTCTATTTAATTGCAGCCCGCCCAACTGTGTTGTCTGATGCAAAAAGAAATCGAATGACAATCAAAATTGCGGCACTTTTTGTACAAGCTTGTAATCAGGGCAAAAGAAAAGAAAACAAGGACCTACGCCTACGATCACGACGTGCTAATTTGCATCTTTGAGGTCTTAAGACGGAAAAGCTCTATAGTTTAAATCAGTAAACCAGTGTATTACTTAAGATGTATTATTAAAAGATTATAGCTTATACAGTATTCATTATTCACAATTTACTTGAGTGGTACATTATAATGATATAGTAAATTGACAAGGGCATTGTTCTTCCGAGGAGTTTTTAGTGTGTAATTTCATCAAAGTAATATTCTAGCCGGTGTCGGCTGTACTAATGGTTTCCCACTGTCAACTTTGTAATCGTTACATATTGTACATATATACATATACATGTCTGCAGTAGCTAGGTTTTTAAAAAAAACTCAGCTGCTAAAAATTTTGTCATTTAAATTATGGCTTTTAAAATGCTCCCCTCCATAGCAAATATATAACAGGGAAGTGACAGTATTGTGTAAATGCTATATATAGATATATAAATATATATACCAAGGTGGCGCTTATAAGCCCTTAGCTTGTAGAGTAACAATAGATGCTAAGGCTTGAAGTCATGGCAATAGTGTTGAAAGTTGCAAGTCACCTTAAGTCTTTCTTACCCATGAGCATCCAGAATAAAAATAATATAAAACCCTCCAAATTTCGTTTCGTAATTTACTGAAAAAACAAACACTACCGAATGAATGTTACGGGAGAGCTGTCATTTGAATGGTCACACTGCAGGTTTTCATCCGCAGAACTAAATGACACAACTTAAGGTTTGGCCATGAACTCTTTTGGGCATGATTGGGCGTGGTTTAACATCCAGTGTGTGTGTGAACCTTCATTTTCTTGTGTATTAGTGTAGGTGTTATCCATGCTAGTTGTGCAAGGCTGTTGCCAAAGTAAAATCTATAAGAACGCAAACCTCAAGCGGGTCACGTGTTCATGTTAGAGTGGAGTGTTGTGTTGAAAGGATCTCGGCAACAGGCTCAAATGAGTTCACCCTTTTCCTCCTTAAGACTGGTGTAACAAGATTGTGGCATACTGAATGTCTGATGGAAACCTTAAGTGTGACCTTGCAAATTATAGCCCTAGAGAAGTACATACTATGGTATTGTACTTTAAAATGGACTGTTTGTTTTTCAATATTTTGGAAAAGGAATGAAGTTGAGCAAGGAGTTAAAGGTCAAAGACCTGGTTTATGTAAGGTGGCTCTTCACATTTTCTTGTCGATCTTTTTTGTAGAGAGTTTGAAGCCGAGACATTGTGGTATAATGTCTAGTTATTTAAAACCTCTCAGACTTTCAGATTCATGTTTAATCCACTGACTCTGAACTTTTGCCAGGATAAGAATCACTTGTGACACACATACACACATTTCACGCAAGGATATATATTTTTTCTTTTGAATAAATGACTGATGTAAATACAAGACGAATATACAAGGGATTCTCTTTCTTGGGTTCAAACTCTCAATTTCTGTATTGCATAATCTATTCATTTCATAGTTTTGTACAATTTTTTTTTTTACCTGGCCTTCTTTTGTTTGGTGAAAGTGTAATATTTCCTGATTGGTACTTCTAAAGTGCCGATGAACCAGAGTCATTTCATTTTTAAAATGTTCTTAGCAATAATGCTTTTAGCACCTGAATTTTAACAGATGTAAGTTATTTCTGTCTAAGGTTCATTTCATCCATGAAATAAACCCCAACATGTAATTTCTCCCTACAATATGAATATATTGACAATCGTGTAAGTTGTAAGAATAATCAAATTCGTACATAAGGGATTTGTGTTCAGGTATGGTCAAACTTTCACGGATGACAAACATTCAGCAAATTGTGTTCAGTGGGTGACCTAATAGATAAAATGGATCATGCAATACAGTAGGTTGATTCTGTTGACATGTTGGTGGATATTGTTGGCCAACATATTTACCGAGATAGTGGTTAAGTGTTGGTGGATAACTGGCCAACACTTTGGTGGTATCTTGGCTGATAGTCGACTTAAAATTTGACCGCCAATAAATCAGGTATCGTTCAACACTCGTCATGTTTTGTTGACTGCTGGCCGACTGTCGACCAAAAGTCAACTGACATCCCATACACCCAACATGTCGACCAACATGGCAACTGCGTCTGCCTATTGTACATATGATTCAAGGAAATTGACTGTGCACAAATTCTCGGATCTAACATGAGGAATACCAAGCTAATATTGAACCTCTACTTGGTAGACACACACCTCATAGGTGGGCAATGAGTTGTGGTTCCAGCAACACACTGTAGTGGACAATTTATATTTGTGAAGTACACTTGTCCACTTACAACAGAGTCTAGCTGTTATCAATACCCACTTTCTCTGATAAAATATTTAATTCTCCCAACTTGCACCAGTAGGGAGATTTCTTAGTTTGATATAAGGCAATGAAAGGTAAAATTTTACTATGGAATTACACACTCCTGTATACATTTGGTAGGTGAACAAAACTGTATAATATGTTAACAGATTATGTTAAAACTTGGCTTGCAGCAAGGGTTGTTTGCGGCTGTGTTTGTCAAAGTCATGCTTTTATTTTATTATACCAAAACTATAGTGTGCATACATGTCGACATATCATGACACTTAGAGGTTACAAACCACAAGATGTTTTGGTGTTTTTAAGTTTTTTTCGCCTTACTTCTTCTGTAGAAATGTGTTTTTATGTAAACATTTAGACTAAAGCTTGAATTCATGTTAAATCTTAAGAAATTTCATTTTAGGTGTGAATGCATTGGCCTAAAAAGGTCAATGTCACAAATGAATGTATTTTCAAATTTAAAAATTCAAGATATCGCGTAATAAATTCCCTATACTTGACAATGTGTTTGTGTTCTTCTTGTTTAATAGCTACCGTGGGAGCCAAAATGTGTCAAATCTCCCAGATTGCCTAACTTTGAAAAAAGAAAATTTCAGTCCAGGCAAATAATATGGCGTTTCTTTTTTTATTTTGCGCCGCGGCAATACTATTGTTACCTTTTATATTTACAAAATAAATTAATAAAAATTAAAATGGCCTTCTTGCAAGGTTTAGACCCAAAGAAAGATATGTTCAACTACAGTCCCTATAGTTTTACGATGAGTTTTGAGTATTTTGCGATTCAAAGTTCATAAGGTAGCATGAGAAGTAAAGTAATAAAGATTCTGTAGGACCATGTCCCCGTTTCTTGAACAATTCTTCTTTGTCAATTAACCAGTATATGAAAACATTACGTACAAAAGACGATAAAGAATTTCCAGCAAAGTCTGGTTACAAGTAGAATTTAATCAGTCATTCAAGTTGATTTCAACCATAGCTGATTCTTCGTCGCTGGATCCCGCCCCGTCAGCATATCCTTGGGACAGGCGTCTCTGTTTCTTCATCTTTCCCTTCAGATAATCCTCCTCTTCCACAACATCATCTTCCTCTGAGTCCACGATGGCGTTCTCTGGGAATCCCTGCGTACCTCTCCGCTGTTTCCTCAAGCCTTCCATCAAAGCTTGTGCAGTCGTGTCTGGTTCAGTTACCGCAGTTCCTTCTTCCATTTGACTCATGGGATCTTCTGCGTCCAAGACGTTCTTCCTAGCACCACTGTAGTAAATTGAGAAGATAAATCGATATTGTCTAGCTAGTTAAAAGCAGCAAAGGGTTGCACAAAAACATTAAAACTGAATGGCGGCCAGAATGAGAGCCATCGGGCCAAACTACTGATGAAAGAGAGGCGGTAAAAAGGCGGGAAGCTTACGCGTACCCGCTGCCAAGCGCGGAAAAACGCGCGTTTTATGGCGTGAAACAAAAATGAGATTTGCTGACTGCCATCCAAGAGTTGAAAGTGTTAACAAGATTCATACCTTTTTTTAACAGTTTTACTCTCGCTTGACTTGCAATTCTCGTGCGCTCTACTGTAATTTAACTCTGCTTAATGTTTTCCCGGGCTAAGCGAGAATGAACCTTATAAAGTAAAACTCTTGCTCTCACCCCTTGGCCTCGAGATAAACCGCATGTATTTTCAAAGTGTTTGGGCGGATATAGTGCAGGGTCGAGCAGGGGCCAGTGGGGCCCGGACTCCCTATCTTATCACGTTCATTTCCCTTTTGCCCTCCGCGATATATAAGATACTATATATTTGAGCGGTTTTCACTCGAGTGTCGTAAACCCAAAACCAAAGAATTACTCTGGCCAATCACAACAGACAGACAATCCAATGAACCAATCAGGACTCGAAGCAAATACATGTCGCCGGCGCTAAGCGAGGGGAAGACGCGTGTGAGTGAGTTTACTTGTGACAGTGCTACGTGGCTCAACATTTATTTGTACCCTTCACATTCTCATTGCCACGAATTACCACCTTATAAGCGTTGTCGGAGTTCCGAAAATATATGCGCGCGTCGGGATAAAACTTGAAAGTTAACAAAGGAAGACAATAAGGCGGGATAAGAATTCATTATCTTTCCTTTGTTCACTTTCATGGATATTGGATTTTATCCCGATGCGCGCATGTGTTTTCGGAACTCTGATAACGCTTATTACCCACGATCTGTTCCCGTACGGCCTCGTGGCTTAAGCGGTAGAGCGACGGAAGATCTAATCCGGAGGTCGTGGGTTCGAATCCCACCGAGGTCAAAGATTTTTTTCTTTCCCTCGTGTGGTCCCTCATTTCCTTACTAGGGCTAACGCTCAGTACAGGGAAATTTATAGACCCTATTCATTTATTATTCTTTTATATTCATGCTGATCAGCCCAACTAGCCTCGTTAGCATGTGCAAAATTCAAAAGAATTTTTGCTTTAAAATGAGGCTAGTTGGGCTGATTAGCATGAATATAAAATAATAAATAAATCGGCCACCATTTATGAATAGGGTCTATGGGTTTCCCTTAGCACTATAATTTACACACAGAGTTATTTAAAGTGCTACGTGGCTCAACATTTGTTTGTTACTTCTGATTGGTTGAGAAAGTCGGGCGCGAGATTTTTTAGCCAATTACAGCGTAGCATTGCAAAACCAAAGCACTGGCGAAATTACTTTCGTCACTCAATTGAAAACCGCTCTATTTTTGCTAAAGAATAATTCAAATTGTTACTTACATAAACATTACAATAACCCAACAAAGACCAGCCACAGCGATCAGACCCAGTATGGTGAAAAACACCACGCCTGCCACCATCTCAGGAGTCATACAATTTGTACCATGTCCAGCTACACCATAAAAATGAACATTCGTACCACCTCTTGCTGCTCCATGATGTATATGACCACCGGCTGTTAAGAAACAAAACGCGAAATTTAGTATCTTTAAACTATCCCCCCTGGATGGGATGCTAGTCCATCACAAGGTTACCCTCCAGCATTATGTCGCCGGTACCCATTAATACACCCGGGTGGAGAGAGACAACGTGGAGTAAGTTTCTTGTCTAAGAAAACAACACGACGGCAGAGACCAGGCTTAAACCACCGACCTTCAGGTTGAAAGTCCGACCATTACGCCTCCACTTTATCACCATAGTTGATAAAGTGTGACATGTAGCCATTTCCTCATTTTTTTTTCTTGCAGCTAGCCGTAAGCCGAACGTAGAAAGACGGACAGTAAGCGTGACTATTTCCTTGTTGATCCATATTCCTAACCGTTATTAAAAGGTAAAATTAAACTGATAACAAATCAAAGTGAAATTGATAACAAAATATATGTTGCCCAAAGCTAAGGAAAATCAAAGTTTTTTCCAACCGACACTCGAATTCTCCCCGTTTGAAGAATTTGTAACGGGGCGTGATCGTCTGAAATTTTAAAGGGATTTTATAATCATCATCATCATCATCATCATCATCATCATCATCATCATCATCATCATCATCATCATTATTTAAAAAACACGGGATCACTTTCATTTAAAAATGCTCTTCCAGTGAGCCGTGGACTATATAGTGGGAGTCCCCTTCCCACCAGATAGTGGGGAGCGAAGAATAGGTTGCGCGCGAGGAAAAAAATACAGTGTAAGTGCTGACGGAGGAAGGTGGGCGTGAAAAAGAGTGATGCAAGGCGGGAATGCCCTCCCTCTCCTCAGTCACCCTTCGTTTTCCCAGCTTTTTCAGTTGCTTCCCTGCCCCACAATCTCACGCCTGGAACAAGCTACAGGTTACTTACCACTCTCCCCGCGAGAAGATTTGTCCATAATTGGCATCGGTTTTGGACATTTAATCTTATGTCCATCAAACGACTTCAGTTTCATGGTATCTTTCAAAACGTATTTCAGTGTGCGGGTTGTTGCATGGTCGCAGTCAAAAGGATTGTGAGCGATAAACCTTGGTACAGAGAAGGCAAAAACTGTTAGATTTTTCGCATTTCAAATTTAATTTAAATTGACCGTCATTGTCAGCTGCTCTTAAAATACGAGGCGCAGGCCTGGATTTTCTTTACTTACAAATTTTCCAGATTCTTGAACGGCTTCATTTCCTTTTCATGTATGGTCCTGATGTTTCCATAACTCAAATCACTGTCAAAAATAGGAAAAGCAAGGATAAAATAATGTTTTCGCAATTCGAAAGATTACTTTTCCTTTGCATAATATCTTTCGCATTTATTAGCAAACCTAAGGTTTTTTCATTTGAGTTTAATAAATATGTCAATTTTCTTTTCTTGTCAAGAACTATTTATACCTCAGCTAAGAACTACTTAATTTCCATTAACGGTTTTCGACTGTAATAACATAAATTGATTTTCTTTGTTTTTCACTGGTTATGTGATTTTTCAGTAAAGAAAATAATTTTGGGGCAAGTCACGTTCCACGGTTTTCTGCCAGGTGTTTGGCTTCGCGTCAAAATTTAAAAAAAAACTTTCAAAGTTTTCATTTTTGGCGCGAAGCCAAATGCAAACTTCACTCCAAGTTCAGTTTAGGTTAAATCAACTGAAAATATTTTCCATTAGCTGTTAAGACTCAAAAATTATTTCAATGTAAACTCGAGCTCGGCTCCATTTGAATCCCTTTTGTCTTACTTACAGGGTCTTCACTTTTGCGGCAAAGCCAAACATAGGAATCTTCTCCATGTCCCGGCATTTCACCACGGAAAAATCATCGCTGCAGTCACATTGCAAGGGGCAGTCATCCTTTGCTTGTGCAAAAGATGACAAAATAACCAAGATGAGCAAAATGCTTAGCTTTCTCGAGATCATCTCAAAATAGTACAAAACCGCGCATTGATAACGAACAATATTGTACTGATCAATCAAGAATGATGATGAATACTTTGTGACGTCACTTTTATAAAGTAATCATGCGCGCGAGAAATTAATTATTACGTCGAAGTGATCGTAAAATTCCGTAATTTATTACCTGTCACTTAGCATCCAACAGCTTGATATAGGATGATATAAAGGATCTAAAATAACAAAGGATACGGCGGTGTCTCTCATTTCTGAACGTTTTCATAAATTAGTGTTAAGATTATAGGGATCTCCGCTCCCTCACGTGAGCTCACAGACGGCGCGCAAATAAAAGTCTCATAATTACTACTGCTGTACTGATGCCAGAGAAGAAGTGGGTTAGGTGTTGCGTTTTTGGCCTGATTCATTTAATTTAAAATACTAATTTTAACACAAAACATTTTCAAGAGAACCAACCTCGTTCTCCTCAGGAGCCTGGGAACGAGCTGTCGTATAATAACGTCACTTTAATTTTTAGTGCGCGAGCCATAACCGTACAAATTGTGACATAACAAAGTGTTCATCATCATTCTTGTTTTATCAGTACAACATCGTTCGTTAAGAATGCGCGGTTTTGTACTATTTTGAGATGATCTCGAGAAAGCTAAGCATTTTACTCATTCTGGTAATTTTGTCATCTTTTGCACAAGCGAAGAATAAATGTCCGCAAAAGTGTGACTGCAGTGAAGATTTCTCTGTGGTGAAATGCCGTGGTATGGAAAAATTTCCTGTTTTTAACTTCGCTACGAAAGTGAAGACCCTGTAAGTGAAACAAACTCGAGTTTAAAAAAAGGTTACTGGTGTAACATGTAAAGATGTGAGTGAAAGTGCTTGGCTTCGCCCCAACAGTGAGAAATTTGAATTACATATACCTGACTGTTAGTCCGGCGCCAGACACTTTTATATGTACAATGCCTTGAAACTAGATTTGCACTATCTGTTGGAGTTTACACTGAAATGGTTGTTTAGTCTTTTAATAGCTAAACGTAGATTTGGTATTTTTCAGTTTTAACTGAAATTAAAATTGAATATAAAAGCTGAATGTGAAGTGTTTGGCTTCGGGTTAAAGGTGAAAACTTTGAAAGTTTCAACTGTTTGGACACGAAGCCAGACATGTTTAATACAGAAAATAGTGGAGTGAAATCAGTTGTACTATTCGCTCGAGAGTACGCTAAAATGCGGGTTGTACTTGTTTAGTCTTAGCTTTAGATGATTAAATGTAAAAGCTTAAGTGAAAGGCCTGTTTCACCAGTTGAAGCGAAGTCAGACAGTATTTCCGGTTGATTGGATGTAAAAAGCTGTCAAAGTTAAAGTGACAGTGTTTGAATTCGCGTTAAAAGTGAAAACTGTGAAAGTTCTGACTTACGAAGACTCTTGACAAAACCGAACTGGAACGAGATTTGCACTCGATCTGCTGGAGTTTGTACGAAATGTTGTTTTAGTCTCAGCAGCTGATTGATTGTATGTAGGAGTTGAAATGAAAAAGTTTGGCTTCTCATTAAAGTAAAAATTGTAAAAGTTTTGACTTTTGAAGCGCAGCCAGACACCGACAACATTGAAAGTAAACTGTCAGTGGAATGACAATTGCAGTTATAAAAATGGTTTTAAGGTGGCTCACAACAGTTCGCAGAATTTTCCATCACCTATACTTTGATGCATCAATACTATAATTCTTTATCAGTTGATGCTTCAATAATGATATCAAACAAATGCCCAATCATTGGTGAACAAGTTGTGGTCTCTTTTATGATGTAACAGATTACCATAGTAACAGTATAACCTGTTAAAGATACCCTTCATTTTAGCTTTACGCGCTTATAACTAAAAAACGAGCTGGATGACCCCCATTTTTTATTATCGAATTGTAATTGGCATGTTCAGACACAACGTTTTGCAAAGTTTAAAAAACGTTTTGTACTTAGGGTTCGGAGCCACCTTAAACTTTCAAAAATTGAAAAATTCTGCGAAATATTGCTAGCCACCTTAAAAGGACGCGGCCTTCACACGACAAACGCAAGTTGGTACGAAACTCAAGTTGGCGTGTGTGAACATGACATCAACAGTTGGCAAACTATTGGTGACAAACCGAACTTGTTTGTTCTTGATCTTTTCATATCCGAAATGCTACTTATTTTTTTACATGGTATTGGCCATGTGCTCGCTGAGGGATGGTTCTGTCTATCCTCAATTTCTTTATCGCGACAACGACATGATATTTCAAATTCTTTGCCTATTACTCATGGTCAAGCGCCGCTGTGACGTGGGTCAATTGGCAAACATTTGAATTCGAGCTCTCATCTGTTGCCATCACCACGTGCGATTTGGCAGAGAATTGGCGTTCGTGCTAGTTTTCTATCTTTTTGCTGCTACACCGTGCTGACGAGACCCAACCAGGTCGAAACAGCTGTCCACGGTTGCATTTTGGCTTTCAGTTTGGGCTCTATCATGTCGTTGTCGCGTTAAATGTTCTACGTAGTATCAGCCTTGCTCTATACTTTTATTCTTGACAACTTTTTCTCCGTTATTTTTTCAGTTGGCAAACTCGCATTTGCGAACGTTTGCTACAACTTCAGTGGCCGGCGTAAAAACATATGCCTCCTGGTTGGGGATAGAGCGAAAAGAAAGGCCGTAGAAAGAAAAGAAAGCTTTTTCTTCGCTCCCGGCCTTTCTTTTCGCCTTATCTCCAACCAGAGGCCTGTTCAGGATACAACTTCAGTATGTGCAACCTCGTTTCACAGGGTCCTCATTCTTCCTTCCTCAAGAAGAATGAACCCGAGAACGTGGTTCAGTGACGTTTGTGGACGTTTGTTGTGTGAAAACACCACAGCCGGGTTGTTCGAAAGCCGATTAACACTAACCCAGGATTGAAAGTTGATCAAGGGTTCAATTTCTCTTGTATAAAAGTGTTTTCAGTGCTTTTGTTTTGTGGAGTTTAAGGTTAATCGACGTCAAAACTGGAGGACAGAAAATATAAACAGAAAACCTCACTGAAAAGTTATAAAACTGAAACCAATCCACGCTAATCCTGGATTAGCTTAATCGTGCTTTGAACAACTGGGAGATTGCCAATTTTTCGCAGATTTCTAACACGAGTTTAGTTTGTTGTATGAAGGCGCCCCATACCAATGAAACTAAGAGATTCCCTAATGGCACATATTAACGAAATGCATTGGCTTTAATTCCTTCAGGATTTAGAAAACTGTCCGTATTTGTAAGGTTTCCATGTAAATTAAGGGGGGCGGATTGTCAGTTTATCTTACTCGACGCCAGTTTAGAAACCACAAATTAAGCAACTTGACAATCACACCTTTGCTTGTATGGATTTGAAGTATCAGTGAAGCTGCTCCACAAAGAAGAAAGACGAATTATTTGCTCAAAAAGGCTCAAACGTTAAGCAGCAACTGCGATGAAAAAGTTGGAGTGCCGCAAAAGTGCTTGGCTTCGCGGCAAAAGTGAAAACTTTGAATTACAAAATTTTGACTTTTGCGGCAAAGACAAACACTTAACAGAAAAAAGTGAAATTAGATTGGATCTAAAAAAAAGTCATTAAAAGTAAAAAAACTCTTTATGTTAGAACTCGACATTTACAGTAACAAACAGCCGAAATTATTTAATCTGTGTTGATCTTGTTTTGTCGCCAGGGATTTGACTCATGGAAAAATTAAGACTATACATGAAAATGAAGTGAAAGCTTACAAGAATCTGGAAAATTTGTGAGCAGTTTTCCTTCTGTACGTTGTTTATTTTACTTGTAGTCAAATAAACGTCCAACGAACATCGGATAACTATGGAAGCTTCAAAGGGACATTCGTTTTTTGTTTTCGGAAATGGGAGTTTGTTTTCTGAAAGGTCATAAAAATAGTGACAGACTTACATAGACTCCTTACCGTGGTTATGTGTTTGCGAGGCGTTGATTAATGTGCTTTTGACGAACATGTCTTTAAGTGAAACATTGACTGGAAAATACTGCGCTAAAGAAGAATAAAGCCTACAGGATGGAAACCTTTTATCATCATCGACGTTTCCATCTATTTATTATTTGAACTCAGTTTATGTATTATTACAAAGAATGTATGGCTCATAAGCACTTTTGCCACCCAACAATTTTGCAGTTTTTGACAGCAGATATTTCATAGGTTACGAAGTTTAACAAGCTCTTTCAACTTTTGAAGTCAATTTGTATTTAGCACGGTGCCTTCTCTACCTAAATTCGTATGCTTATGAAGCAAAATGTAAACAATGACGTCAGCAAAGATCTCCCTATAAGCATACACTGTGTTTGTTTGTAGGTTTATTAGTCACAATCCTCTGGACTGTGACCACGTGACCACCCACACCCTGAAACACGTTCTGAGAGAAAGCGCCAAACTGAAGTCTTTTGATGGACATAAGATTAAATGCCAAAACATGATGACGAAATACAGTAAGCATTCTCAAGCAATGGATGGTAAGTCCTGATACGAGCAACAAATTCTCCGAACGTACCTTTTTATTAGCATCACGATTTTAATTAGTAATTGTAATTAGTGAGTTGTCAATTTGTGTAAATAATAGGGTTATACATCTTTTTGGTTGCAAGGTTGTATATTTTTAAAGACTTTAAATAACTGCATATCTTCTTCTTCTTCTTCTACTACTTTTTCAAGATTAGTTTGGAGAATCATGATTTGGACAATTAGGCGGAACAAAACGTATATTTGATTCGGCCTGCCATTTTGTAGCTGAGCTTACCTTCCATAAAGCTAATAAAATGTTGTTGTAGTTAAGAATAATTATACATCTCCCGTCGAGAACGGATTTTTCCCCTGTGTTCGCATTAATTCTCATGCTCGATCGCCACAAGCTAAATACTTAGTATATGACATGACAACGATCTGCGCAAATGTTTCCCAGTTCAGCCGCGCGAGAGACATTTATTTGCTTGGAAAAAAATATTGTTTTTCGGAATAAATCAAATATTTTTAATCTGGTTAATGATATTCTTACTTGCCACTTTTGAAAAAAAAACAACGTTTCTTCAATAATGTTTCCTAGTTTAGCCGTTTTTAAAATTGCTAACGATTGTAATTCCCGTTTCTATCACGTTCACAGCTAGTGGACATGTGCACCATGGAATGGTATGGGCGTGGCCAGGTCACGGTGCTTATGTTCATGGCGTTTATGGTCCATCTTTGACTTCCGGAAAGGTGGCAGGCGTGGCACTTTTGATTACAATGGGACTGGTCGTTGTGACTGGAATTTGCTGTATGGTAGTACGCTACAAACGTAGATCTTGCGGGTAAGAAATGGATTCCAATGAAGCCGCTGTTTGGGTCGTCACTCAGCTCTCCACTACCCCGCTATCGGTAGGGTCCCTCAATAAATCAATGGTACAATTAGCCGGAGAAAAGAACTAGAAAGTGAATCTGCTGTTGGCTAGTTTAAAATAGCCAAGGACAGTTTCATTTTCCAGTTCCCAAAAATTTCTACTTCAAATTGTTTATTCCGTTATGTTTCATGTCAGGTGCGTCTTCTTATTCATGTTTCCAATTTGAGTTCAAAATTTTATTTTATGTTGTCGATCATTGCGACCCAAACCTTTAGGGGTTTGTATCAGCACTACTCGATATCCATTTCAAGTCACTTGATTTTTAAATTAATTATTATTTCTACAAGGTGCAAAAGTCTGTCTAATTTTATAAAGGGAATGTGTGGTTTGGAAGTGACAAATGTCGCATGGCAGCCCGTGTTGTATTTTCCCGCGTTTTTCTTCTGCTATCAAGTAGCTGACCAATCAAATGCTTCGTAGCTGATAACGTTGCACGAGGCTGATTGTTTTTCTTTCTTGCACCTTGTAACAACTCTTCCAACCGACAAATACATTACAGTCAGGATTACAGTAAATAAATACAGTAGACTCCCGCTATTTCGAACACCGGCTTTCTGGAATCTCCCACTATCTCGAAATAAAACCCGTTCCCCTCGTTTGTGCTTACTGTTTTTCAGTCATTTATTACTGCCTATCTCGAACTCGGTTATCTCGAATCCTCGCTATCTCGAACAAAGTGCGACTTCCCGTAGTCTAATTAAACACCCCTTATCTCGAACTGTAGTAATTATGACGTTCAGTAAATGCAACAGGATACAATTACAATGAATTTTGTCTTGTAATTGGTTATGTTCGCCGAGCCAGGAGTATCCAATACATGGTGTCCAAAACTGACATACGTGCAGTATACAGTTTTACTTAACAGTACAGTTATTACACTGTATTGTATTGGAGAACATCGATTCGTTTTTTAAATCTTCATTTTGACTGCCGATGCTCTAGGTAAATACAATATTCTTTGTACATAGTCGTTTGTGTAGTCGAAGTTGGATAATGGCTACAGTTTTACTGGACTTTAATTTGAATTAACACAGTGTTTTTTTTTCTCAAAGCAAGTTTTGTTCCACGCTAAATGAGAAAAAGAATTACTGACCATAATGTAAACAGTATTGATTGCTAATATTGAATAAAGCCGATACCTTTAGGCAGCTGACTCCGAGCACCGACAGGTCAATGATTTGCATACTGTACTACTGTAGTTCAGTTTAGTTGAAAATTACGAAATTTGACACCACCCCAGGAGCCGGCTCCTGCACCACCCTCGATATCTCGAACCCCCGCTATCCCGAACAATTGTCCGTCCCCCTTGAGAGTTCGAGATAGCGGGAGTCTACTGCAACTGTTTTGTCAAAGAGACGGTCTGACTTGATTTTACATTTTAATTTTTTGTTTCTTTTCTCCGTCGATTGCAGCTCAACTGAGCCGGAGAAAGTCTTAGACGCTGAAGATCCCATGAGTCAAATGGAAGAAGGAACTGCGGCTGAACCAGACACGACTGCTGAAGCGTTGTTGGAAGGCTTGGGGAAACAGCGGAGAGTTTCGCAGAGATTCCCAGAAAACGCCACCGTGGACTCAGAGGAAGATGATGTTGTAGAAGAGGAGGATTATCTTAAGGAAAAGATGAAGAAACGAAGACGCCTGTCTCAAGGATATGCTGACAGGGCGGGATCCAGCGACGAAGAATCAGCTATGATTGAAATGAGTCTGAAATCAACTTGAATGAGGATCTCTACAACTCGGCCAGGAATTAAGCTGATAACTTTATATTTTGTGCGAAATGTTGCGTATTCTTTTTGTTCGCACACGGGCTGATATGTGATACAGCAGTTCTGTTTATTTATCAACTCCTATAACTACGCTTTCAAAAGCGTTGTTATAGGAGTTGATAAATACCTACAGATTGAACTTTCTTTTACAAATTACCTGGTATACCATTGGAAATCTATTAATAATTCAATTGTAAATATTTCTATTCTACTTCCAGTACTTTTTTTTATTGAACAATGGGGCCTAAACTTATGAAAAGACCGTTTATTATCGTTAACTGAATATTGTTGTAAATATGTAAATAATAATGTAGATGTCCCTATTTGCATTGTGTGCAAATTTATAAAGTGATTGTGAGAAATCTTGTTCGATTTTCGTTTGTTTTATAATGTCCTAAGTCATTCCACTCAAACCCAAAGCGTTTCTTTCACGAGCAGGATGCTTATAGGCGCATTTTTGCTGACGTAGTTTTTATCAACAAATCTTTTCACTTCCAAATACCACAGAGCCCACGCCACAGACAGATTTTAAAGGCATTGTCTTAAATCTTAAAAATATAGTGTATCGGTATTCTTTCTTGAAGACCGTAAGTGATACCAAATCCGTCATTGGCACCCCTAAACAGGGCGATGAGCATCTCCTTATCTTTCATATCGGAGTCCCCCCCCCCCCCCCTCCGTCGGGGCACAGAGTCTTCAAACAAAGAAACCCTTGTCTTAACCCTCTTATTAAGGAATGCCAGACTAATTAAAAAAAAACACAATGACTGAAATCCTCCTATAAAACAGAATGAAGACAACTATATGGCTGAACGCATGCATGAGGTAATGACAGATGGTGCGATCTATTCCTTACAATTTATAGTTTTCCTAATAGTATTGAAATAGGGTGGACTTAACTAGCGTCTGAAATATATCAAGAGAAAACGTAAACTGAGGAAGAATGTTGTTAGTTCATGTTCGTTAAATTGTGGAAGACGCGAAGGGAAATGAAATCACGAAAGTCACGCAAACAAGAGAAATAAAATCATGAAAATTGCGCGAAAAAAACTAAATCATTCAAGTCGCGTGAGAAGCTAATTTGTAAAAGAAGGGTAACATTTCATTTTCTCGGGGATATTTATATAAACTTATATAAATATTTATATTTATACAAACTCGGAAAGGTTGTTTTGCTTTCTAGAAAGCGAAACATGCGGGCACGCGCGAAAATGACTGCTGCGCGAAGACGCGATGTCGCTTCTCCTCGCGGCAGGCAATTCTTGCGCGCCCTCGCGTGTTTCGCTCCTGTCTATAGTCCATAGTCATTTCCAAATTTTTTTTCTAAAGCCTTGTAAGAAGGTCTAATATTTACCACGAAAATTTAGTTTTATCAACTCATTTGGTAAATATGCTACCGGAAAGAGATTCAATTGCTGACGTTTGGACCTCTAAGCCTTCCGTAGAGTCAGCGCTAGACTTGCCACAAGTCCGACTGCGAAGCCCGCGAGTCACCGCCTGACCACCCAAAACGAAAAACGCGCGCGCCCAAAGCTTTGAGAAAAAAAACAGACATGGTATTTTTTGTTCAACTTGGATCGCGTAAGTGATTGAATGTTTTAAATGCATTTTTTAGAATATCATTAAAAATTTGGCAGATTACTAGCGGAACACGCCCATCTTCTCTACAAATATTAAAATCTGACAGAGGACATACTTTTCAGTGCTGAGACAAATGAGCCATGTTGCCAAGGCAACGGTAGTAAGCTCAACAAAAATTTTAAAATAGAAACCTCTTTAATTTAGTTTAACTTGCGCCCTGTCAATTTTGGGCGTCCAGGGTTTAGTAGTTTGAAAATAACAATGAACAGCGAATTTCACTCTAAAAAAACTTTAACATGCCAGGCTGATCAGACAGCTGAATTTGTTCGGTTTCTTTCAAGAATATTTGCCCAATATTTCGGTTAGACAAAACTAACCTTCATCAGGGTCTTAGAAAGAAAACGTTTCTTTAGACACTAATCCCTTTATCAGCTTTATTGTAATATACTGTAACTAAACAAGTTATGTTTTGACTAGTAAAAATAGAAGCTGTTATTAATCATCGAAAGAAACAAAACAAATAAAACAACATGGAAATAAATCAACTGTGACCGGCCAGTCAGAACGCGGAAGCTTCTGAATTTCTAAAATTACCGAGCGGTGGCCGAGCAGTATTTAAGGTGACGACAACAAATGGTCGGGAATCTTCGTAATAGTCTTCGGGCACCAAAGGGAGGCTCGGTAATGTTCGCAGTGCAAGTGAATCGTGTCAAACTGTACTACAGTGTAGCTTTTATATAACTTCGTTACCTGTTTTCTAGTGTTAAAATGTCAGATTACTACGAGATTTTGGAAGTTCCAAGAAGTGCAACCGAACAAGACATCAAGAAAGCGTAAGTTCATCTCTCGTCATGTTTTGCAGACGTATGTAAGCTTAAGCTTATGTATGGTTTGATTTAATTCCTGTTTACGTCACTGAACGTACCTTCCAAAATTATTAGTGGACCATTCGTATCATAGCTGCTATAAAGTAGCAGATATTAATACAATTTGCGAGTCTTCCAAGAAAGCTTAAGCCTAAAGTAAAATTGTAGATTAGAAAGCACAAACATGCAAATATTCTATCGCTTCGTCTCCGTATTAAACCGTGTAGTAAGATTTTAAATTCATGTTGACATTTCACATAGTGTTCTGTATACGATGCACTGTTCGTAAAAGCCTTTATTTCGCATTTTCTATTGTATTTTTTAATTTATTGCTTACTTCAGGTATTTAGTTTTGTAAATTTTTAACGATTGTTGCACCAGAAGTAATACCTTAGCTAAGTTGTTTTTCCTGTTCAGGTATAAAATTTGGCTGTTTTTCATGTCAAGTGGAACGAATCGATAAGCTTAATTTGAATTGAACCGAAGACATACATTTTGTTTGGTTATAGATTGTCTAAAGGCCGGCTTAACGTTGAAGCTTTACATTTTATATGAGCTTTATTATTTTTGTGAATCCAATAAACAAAGGGGCAAAATATGTTTATCAAGTTTCTGAACTCAAAAGGTATGAAATCGATATTTTAATATGTGGTAATATTGCATATTGCCCTCTGTTTAAATTGGACTCTTGTCATTTGTATAATAAATTTGTACAATAATAAGAAACTTGAGATCATAAAATATTCAAAATTTTAACTCAGACAATGAACTTTTTATTACAATTCCACTCTTATTATGTTTATACTAAGATACAGAAAGATAATCAGCCATGCTTGAAATTTAAAAAAGCATTCATTCATTACGTTAGAGACACATTTTTCATTAAAAACATTCAATTCACAATAAAATACAAAGAACAATATTGCTAATTTTTGAAGCAGCTGGGAAAATTGAAAAAGTAGCCGGTGCAAAGGCAGTTTTTTGTAGCACAGCCTCATTTGTCCAAGTAGTCCCAGAATGGTCCCAAGAATAATTCTAGAATAAAAACTAAGGTGTAAAAGTGCGAGACTGCAAGACAGTTGTTTCTTTTTTCACTGGCTCGCTCGTAAAGGCCCGAAGAGCCGAACGCGTCCTCGTGCATTCGTATGACCAGTGCAAAAAATACAACCTTTTTTCCAGTCTATAAAAGTGCCAGTTGTACTACACAATGTTTGCTGAATAAATTGTCTATAATACCACAGTTATCTTTCCCCAATTCTTTTTTTTTTGACAGCATTTACCCTCATGGCAGCCTGAAGAGTTAACGTATTTGTTAACTCATTTTGGTGTATATTCACATACTTAAGTGCTGGGTTGTATTATTTTTATTTCCTTTACAAAGGTGCATAGTAAAAGGATTATTTTAAAGTTGATTTTTGGACTCCAGAATACATAATCATAATTTTTGAAAAGATCATGTTTTTTAATTTGTAAGAAATGTTTTGATGTGACTCACATCTTCGTCAGTTACGAGTGTTTAAACTGTTTGAACTTATAACAACCTAAAGAACCATGCTTAATTATCTTGATTACAAACTAAAAAACATTGTGACCTTTTCAAAAATTATTATAATATTTGCTGCTTTCTGAATTCTCAACCAGAATACATAATATAATCAAAATTATAAAAATGTTGCTCCACAGACTTATAACACATTTTCTTGAACTTAACTATTTTGAATGTCACAAAAAAAATACAAATCCAATAAAAAAATAAACTCTGAAATCAATCAATCAATCAATCAATCAATCAATCAATCAATCAATCAATCAAGCAATCCACCAATTAATCAATTTTCTTCAACTTGTATGTATTTGTTGAGTAAATATCTTGTGGAGTATGCTGAAAATAGCATTTTTCAGATTCTAGAGGGGGGAAGGGGGGTACTAAGGGGGCATGCCCCCAGACCCCCTAGAAGATCGTGCTTTCAGCACTCACAATATGCCCCCATTACCTTGCCTGTTTACTTATTTTAAGAACTTAGTGAGAACCCAGGGCATTGCTTGGCCAGTGAAAATTGCTACTTTCCTTATCATGAATCTTAGTACATGTACATGTGTGACATACTACCTAAAATGGAATAAGTGCACAAGTGTAGACAAATGCCATACTTAAGTACTAATGTAAATAGAAAAGTGAAGAAGACAAAACTAATGCCATATGAACATACTTACCAGTATATGTAGAGTAAAGTAAAAAAAGACAACTAATGTTTTTACTAATACTATACAAATGTACAGTGAAAGTGAAAAAGACAAGACTTATACTGTATGTGTTTTGCTGGTTTGGGAATTTCAAATAGTTTAAAGTGCCACTACGACGAAAAGTTTTGTATTTCTTTTCCGCTTTTTTTAACGCAAATGTATCTAATAGGTTTAGACAAATGCGAATTGCTATAAATTAGATTGATATATTCTTACACAGCCCAGAAATAGCTGGCCGAAAACCCACGAAAATCATGTAAAATCCGTCCGCCATTACTCCGTTCATAAATCCGAGCCCATGTTCTACTGGTTTGCAATCTAGCTGGGCTGGTACACGTGACTTGATTTGTGACGTCAATGACTCAACACGGTTCCCTCCGGGTCACAGACAACAAAGCCAAAAGGCACGTGTTGAGTCATTGACGTCACAAAATCTTTAGGTCAACTCGATCCAACTCTCAGGGTTCGGTCCCGTTCATTTTTGATTTGAGTAATGGTGGCAAGCTGAATTCGAAATGTAAAGTTAAAATAATGACACTTCCCGTACAAGTTTTGACTTGAAACTTCACAAGGTAAGTTAACGAGTACTTATATTTTCAAAATATGAAAAGAACAGAAAATGTATATTTTTGATCATAGTGGCACTTTAATATTTTTATTTCCTGAAAAGTTGTGTAATACAGCTGGGCTGGTAATAAAGGCTCGGAAAAATAAAAGCTGACTTGTAGAAATACTCAACTTTATCATATGACCTGTACGGCCCTGTCAACCTTTTCTTTGCAAAACCATTGATGAAAGTCCCGTATGAGGGCCGTATGCATGTGTGCGAAAAGGGCCGGAAAAAGCCGTACGGCCCGGCCCCACTACAAAAGCGGACAACCTTGCGTGTTAAAATTTCAAGTCATTTTGTCTCCAAATAAGTCATATGATAATAAAAATACTTATTGACTAAGTTAGGTCTCGCCGGATGGGAAAATATTTGGCTCTCGGTCATGGCGCACGGACCTTGCTGCGCTTGGTCCATACGCCATGACCTCAAGCCAAATATTTTCCCATCCAGCCCTCCCACTTAGTCAATAAGTACATAGTACTAGAAATAGCTGAGAGCCAGTGAAGTGCTGCGATGTTACTCATCAAATACAGTGTAGTATCAATACTTATAATGATTGTCAATAGGCTCTGTGATGATTACTGTTTTTTTTATATTTTCCCAAAAATGTAATTTTTTTGAATTTGTGTTAAATATAAATACAGTACTAAATAGTACAGAATCCGTCGTTTTCCATTGCTTAGCTTGTAGTGTTTTATGCCCCTGGGCATACGACGAGTAGAGGTTAGCTCCGCATAGTCATAGTCCAATGAAGACATCCTTAGGGCTTGTCACGCAATCTTTCCTCCCTAGTGCTACATAGTGGGAAATTTGACGCGAAATTAAACGAGGCCCGGACGTGGCGATTGACTTCAACAAAAACATTGGTCAGCGGTCGCAAGCTAAAGGATTTCGTAATCCATATTTTCCGGTAGTTTCCATGACTACTTCCAGCGATTGATAAAATTGTGTTTGCATGATAACTCTGCGTAATAAGTAAACAACTTACCTCGAGCAAGAACGCAAAACCTCGGCTTTGGTTACCTTCAGGGGTGCCGCGCTATATAGCGAAAAACCAACTGTATTAGTGCGCGCTAAAATAGCGCCTTTAATGTCGTCAAATTGCGTCAGCAAAGTACTAATTAAAGTTCAAAAATGAAAAAAATTCAAATTTGACAAGAACGAAATGTCACTCAAAAATTGCTCAAACACAAAATGTCACACTCTGGACGTGTGTGGTTGCTCTTTATCAGGTTTTTTATCTTTCAACCATGTAATTGCAGACTCGAGAGAAATTACTACTTTTAGAAACTCGATAACATTCATCTTTTTCTCTCAAAATGACTATGATCGCGAGATTAATTCAGACGCAATTTTAGCGCGCGCTAATACAGTTGTTTTTACTGTTGCTAAAGAATACAGTTGTTCAAAACCAATCATCGTTTTCTCTCAAAATGACAATTTTACTCGCCATATGATCGCGAGATTAATTCACAATTTTAGCGCGCGCTAATACAGCCGTTCAAAACCAATCATCGTTTTCTCTCGAAATGACAATTTTACTCCGCTATTTTATCGCGTGCTTATACAGTTGATTTTACAGTTACTAATACAGTTGTACATGTTCAGACCTATCCTGACCACGCAGAATTCTACAACTACTGCCGCTGATGATACATACTGCATCCTCACTCAAAATCATAGTCCACGAGAAAGTCCATGAAATCCTCAAAACGATTTGTTGCGCCGTATATAAAGCGCCCAGGTCTCACTCGGTCAAATGAAACACAGGGAGCCTGTCACGATTAGTGTGCTGCTCGCCAAAGGGCTCGCAGCTATAGGCCATTTCCGAGTTGCCTTTAGCCTCTCTATCAAAGCGAGGCTAGGTGCACAACCTTTCATATGAAAATGAGTTTTCATTCACATGCAAATAAAACTTATTTGCATGTGAATAAAAACTCATTTTCATATGAAAGGTTGTGCACCTAGCCTCGCTTTGGCAACGAGGCATAACGAAACTCGGAAATGGCCTATTACATTTGTAACCTTTCCCTGAATAACCTCTATTAAACTTTATAAGATGTAGTTTTTGACAGATTTTTTCACTTGTCTTTTTTCCAGGTATAGAAAATTAGCTCTGAAATGGCATCCTGACAAAAACCCTGACAATAAACAGCAAGCCGAGGAGAATTTCAAATTGATATCAGAAGCTTATGACGTCTTGTCAGACAGTATGTTGGACAGCATTTTTGTTTTGATTTCCAGAGATCTATGTCTTCCTATAAACCTATTGATATATATTTTTAAATACATTATTTTACAATTACACACACACACAAATGAAGGAAAAAAGTGCTCTAATCATCTTACTTGATATGAATTTCTGACTCCCCCCCCCTCTACAGAGTTGTGTAAGGAGATTCTAAGTTAAGAACAACTAGATTGTAAACTAGCTTTTATATTGAATTAGACAGATATATGTATATATATATTATACGGCAAACCATGAGAGGAAAAAAAATTGCCAAAAGAAGGAAATACAGTAGAAAGGGTTCCGTTATAATAGTCAGCCACACTTTTCCACTTTCCATTGTTTTAAGATTTTACTAAATAATACATTGAGATTATTCCTTTTTTTTGCATTGTCTTACATGCATAGATCGATGTGTTGTTTGACACAAATCAAAAGTAGACCTGGCTAGTTTCTTATTTATTTTGTTGGTACGAAATTCCGACAGGGGGCTTATACAGATTAAAAAAAACAAGCAGTTTGTTGAGTTTAACGTTACACATGTGCTGTGAGTTAAACCAACTGAGAAAGTTCAGTTAATAAAACCATGATTGACCAATCAGGTTCAAGTTCTTGTCCTGCTAAAAGCCCTTAGCCCATATTCCCCAAGTTAAAAATTGCATTGTGGTCACTTGATGTGCAATTTAAGAAAAACCTAGCTGTACACATGTATGTGTAAGTTAAATAAATACTTCTAGATCTCTAGCTGTTATCATTGCAAAGTATATGGTCACTGTCAAGTAGATAGAAATTAACCCCCCACTAAACTGACAGGTTCATTCTTTGTTGTATGGTCACAGAAGAGAAACGGGACGTCTATGACCGATATGGAAAAGAAGGATTAACAGGAGGTAATTTAAATACAACAATTCATTATTAATTTTATCTTTATCAACAGTAGGAAAAATGCAGTGGGCAGAATGTTTTGACCTTGAGGCATTCATTGGGATAGTGAGTTAAAGAGTTACAATGTGCAAGTTTTTTTGAGCAGCTTGGCAAAGAGCAGGCTCCAGTCTGCCAACAAATCTTAGAATAAAGATGGTCTGGGATGGACACACTACATGTATCTTAAAACCAACCAATAACATCACTCGCCAAGTTCTTTCCTGGAACCTTCAAAGGAAACCTTAGAGGGCGAGGCCATGGATTACTTGGACATTAGAGATGCAGAAGATGACGAGAAGACTTAATAATATTAATATTTGATGTCATTTGATCCCCAGGTGGTGGAATTCCTAGTGCTGGAGGTTTTGCCGGATTTCACGATTTCCATTTCCGTGATCCAGATGAAATCTTTAGGTGAGTGGTACAATGTACACGATTCTCTTCTCAACACTAATGGTGTTTTAAGGCTTGATTTTTATTTTAATTTTATCTTGTTGTGCCAGTGAAATAATAATGATCATGTTTCATCAAAAAACTCTTTTACTTTGTTCAACAGAGACTTTTTTCAACACGATTCCATGTTTGACAGTTTCTTTGGTAAGTTTGTGGTACCAGTCAATGTGTTTAACTATATAATGAGGGGTGTGAATAGGTTCACGGGTCGGCAGATTTGGCCTTGAAAAGCTCATGGATTGTGGATTTTAGCGATAAATTAAGCGGATTCGCGGATTTGAAAATTACTGTGGATTGCGGATCAGCCTAAAATTTTGGCCCTGATTTCAGGCTTTGTCTGTCTAGAAGTTCGGATTGTGAACCGGATCATTTATTTTCAGTCGGCCTTGGATGCCGTATTAGTTTTCTAGCTTTATTTTTTAAGGACGTTCGCGCTAATTGTTTATGCGTATACTGCGCACGCAATTCATAACGCAACGCCATGCTACGTCATGCACGAGCGCGCGCGCAAGAGAAGAAATCTAAGCACATGAAGGGCTGGTAGCCGTTTTGTTAACTTTGCTTAGATTTAACTCGCTTGGATGGTCGGTGACCCCCAATTTTTTTTTTATAGATAATTTTCTTTGCCAATTCTCAACAGATAATTTGTAAAAAAATGAACAAAAAATCAATGTAGGAAGTTTAAATTTTTTCCATTTTTCTACCCGCGCGACATCGAATCCTCGCAACTTGCGGCTGTCAGAGTTTGCAAATGCTGTCGTTTACAGATTACATTTCTTCTAAAGAACGTTACCAGTTGAACGAATTTGCTTAATAGACCCACTCATACAAAATTTGGCACATACAGTAAAATTGCATTTTAGAGATTCATTAACAATATTTTGGACTAACAGACATTGGGGCCATATCGAGTTAGGAAGGCCGATTTTTCGAAATTAGGGTCACCTTTCAGATATCTTATCACCGAAACAAAGTCGGTGACCCCCCATTTTTTTGCATTTCTGATACGAGTAACTCATTGCCTAACTGCAGCAAAAGTTTTATAAAAAAATCAATGTTAGAAGATTTTCGCGCGAACGTCCTTAAATTCATTAATTTAATTCACATTTGATACTGTTTTACTTATAATTTTACCCCTTTTCGGAAACCAGGTAACAGAAATAGGAGCCAGGGTCGGATGAGGCCAAGTGATCCTTTTATGAGTAGCTTTCCTGGTTTTGGCTTCACAACAAATATTGGATTTGGACATGGTTTCGGTGGTGATCCCTTTGGATCAAACAGGTACATTGTATGTCTTGACCAATCAGCTTTTTTGCCCAGTCACCAAAAACAACTTAAAACTGACCATGGCCACCAAAAGTTGGGTTTGATCGTCTGATATGCGACTATGTTACAGAATTTTTAGAAGTTACAATGTAAATTATGCGAAGTACAAAGTTAAAATAAAACTAAATTATTTGTAGTTTAATTGGACTACATGTACCTTTCTCTTCTTTTCTTTTTCTCAACCTAAGTTCATAAATTTTAGTGAATTTTTAGTTCTGAAGTGGAAAATTCTAAGCCATTTTAATGGTGGTTTCATGAGTAAGATCTAGACACCATTTTGATTTTGTGATTGCCACGTGACTCTAGACTTTATACCCAGGGTTCTGGGTGGTAGTTTCAAAGTCACACATGTTTTCACTTTGAGAACAGACTTTCAGTTTTTTGTTTTAAACTAGATGAAATTGAGGGCTACTTTTTTTTTGGGATGGGCTACTAAGAATTCAAGCAATAATTATTAAACTGGCCACCAAGCAATGAAGTTAACTTTTAGCCCTGTGAATATACATGCAACAAGAATATTAAACTTGAGAATTATAGAAAGTTGAAACTTGTGATTTTTACAAAGAAATGTATGACAGGCGGTCGTACATTTTCTTGAAAAAATCATGAATTTCAAATTTTAATATTTCATTCAGTATTCAGTAGATCTCTTAGTTTTTAACTTCACATTTTTGGCAAATTCAATATGAAGAATCTATTCATTTAGTATACCTAATTTTCAATAAGGTGAAATCCCTTAATGCTGCACTCCAGTAAACCTTGGGAAATAGAAGTTATTTTTTGTTTCAGAGCATTTGCAACTCAGGTGCATCAATGCAGAGCTGCATGGGTCTAACATGTAGACATTTTTAATAAAAAAATATTAAATTTCTGAAATGTCTGAATAATATTATTTTTAAATGTTTTTTTTTTCAACATGGTTTTTGTGCACCCACACTTAGCTTATGTCTTGAAAATATCGTTGTAAGCTACCTTAATTAAAATGTTTTGCTTATGTCTTTGAACATTTTATATTTCATCATTCTGCACTCAAATAAAAAAAAACTATGCGTGCATGTAATTTAAAACACAATCAAAGCAAATATTGTGTATTAGGTAAAGTCAATCCACATTAATTTATTGTCCACCATAGTCTGTCCCGTGCATTTTCCTTCATTGTTTCTTTGACTCTGTCCTCTGAATTGTTAACTTATCTAGGCTGCCGGCAATCTGTCATACTTTTGGTGGATTGATTATCCTTCATTTGTACCATGTGACCAGCCCAGGTCCATATTACCAGTCTGATAAATAATGTTAATGTGATAATTTGTTATCTCTCACCTGTAGCTTCTCGTCATTCCAAAGTTTTGGTGGAGGCGGAGGAGGAGGAGGAAGTAAGTGTTTCGTGTGTAACAGTCATATCCCCCATTAAGTGACCAACTCTTGTAAGCTTAACCTCCTTTTTTAGTTGAAAAGGTTTCATTTGAATGGTAACACCATAGGATTTCGCCTACAGACTTCATTAAGTTAGAACTACACTTCATGTCTCCATAATTGACTCTGGGAGAGAAAGGGTTAAGCAATTACCTCTGTAAGTGACCAACTTTTGTAAGCAACCTCCTCATTGTCCTAAGGAATCACCTGGAAACGTGCAAGTCCTTGAAGTGACATTTACTCTTATCATAGGGACTTCTTACTCTTACAAGTAGGAAACCACCTTTCTTAAGCGATCACTCAAGAGCAATCAATCAAGCCACCTCTTTTCCAAACAAACTTTTTCACAGTCAAATCAAAATATAATAATAAAAATAATAATAATAATAATAATAATAATAAAATGTGAAAAATTCCCAATAATAATAATAATAATAATAAAAACAATAAAAGCTTTATTAATAATAATAATAATAATGAGGGAACCCAACTCGCCAAGGCTGTATTGTACCATAAGTATGACACTAAATTTTTGCAGGAGTTTAATTTTGCGGGAGTTTATAATAATAATACTAATTACATGTATTGTGGATGGTTGATTTTTTGTGTATTGTGGGAACTATTTTTTGCGATTGGGAAATACTGGTTTTTCCCACTAAGTTTTTGCGTTCAATTAGAGATGTAAAAGATGTTTATCAGTATCACTTTATAACAATAACATCTTGCTAACATCTTGCCCTAGTGTGACTGATCAATCACACAAGTTATCACTGGCAATTTCTTAACAAAAGAGATGTTTTCAGTAAATGGGCACCACATGATTTTACATTCTGTGTAAATGATGATCAGTTTGTATATAATTTTGACAGTGGAGTTAATGTTTTGTGGGATTTTTTTATGCGGATCATGAAAAAAAAACCCCTCAAAAATTGCAAAAAATAGAACAGGCCTGCAAAAATTTATAAGGAGGGGCCTCCTGCTTGAGACAATGGCTCCCTTAGATGCTGCTAATTTTCCTAATGTTTTCACTGGTGCAATAAATATGTGATGCAGAATGACCCTCTTCAACTCTGATATTTTTTGATGAATGACTCACTGTTGCTTCAGCATCCTATTATAAATATTATTAGGAATTGTACATGCTAAAATAATCAATTTTTTTGGGACTAGAGTTGGACTGAGCTGCCTTGAGGAAATATTGGCAAAATTATACAATTTCCAGTTTTTGATTGAGGTTGATTGAGTTCTATAGTGTTAATTCTCTGGTTTGCTTATCTTTGTTTAGGAAATTTTAAATCGACATCGACATCAACAAAAGTTGTGAATGGAAGGACAATAACAACCAAAAAGTAAGATTTTTTGCCAGTTGTCTTTTGAATTGCTGTATATGCCTCTGGCACCCAGCTAGTACAATCCCCAGACCAGCTCATGATGCTCAAGGATTCAATTTCAATCAACGAACAACAATAACATGATCAACAGCATAGTCTTATAAGATTTACAGTTATTTACACCAGAAACAGAATCCCTGCTGCTATGTGAGACCCAACATGTGAGCCTGCAGGCTAGCAGTAGTCTACTTTTATAAAACACTATCAGTAACATAGGAAGGTAAAGTTGCACCCAAGCCACAGGTGGCCCACACAAGCCACAGGTCACCCACACAGCTGGAGCTTATCCCCATTTTCGTAGCATGAAAGAACCAGAGGAGTTTAAGTACTCCCTCTGGATGGGATGCTAGCCCATCACAGGGTTACCTCCAACATTTTGTCGTTGGTACCTATTTTTACACCTGGGTGGAGAGAGACCATGTGGAGTAAAGTAAAGTTTCTTGTCTAAGAAAACAACATGACTGCGCACCACTGACCTCCGGATCTGAAGTTGAACAAGCTAACCACTACCCCACCGCACCTCTATCAATAACATAACAAATTACTCATAAGCATTTTTAAACTTTTTTTCTCTCTTTTTCTACAGGACTGTTGAAAATGGAAGTGAAACGGTAGAAGAGTGGGAAAATAACATTTTAAAAAGAAGAACCGTGGATGGCACCCCACAGCTCACAGACTATTAATTTTAATAATTAACTAATGATATTAATAATTAACTAGTAACAATAATAGTTACCCGGTAAATAGTAAACAAATAAGAAAGCATACCCAGGTACATCAGTGATGTCCTGGCACTTTTTGTTTGGCTTTCATTATCCCAAACTCAACTTACTAAGTTATTTCATTACTGATAGGAATCAGTGGTTATGACAAAGCTCACCAAACCTCCTGTTTGTTCAGCGAGCATCTCTTGGTCATTCTCAAATGTCAATAGATTTTGCACTGTGTTTGGGTAACCAACAAATAGAAACCAGGGATGTTGATGCATAATAGGTGGTCCATGGTGCACATCCCTGGCTGAAACAATTACCGGTATGTGAGCCTGCAGATTTGTGTCTTGCATTGTTTATGCATATTCATAGTTTTGTATACTCCGTTTAAGCTTCAAATAAATAAATAAAAATTCTAGGAAGCAAACTCCAGACTCCCCTAGGACATGTGTATAGGTTCATTGAGCCATGAAATCTACATCCCTGGAAAGTTTTCCCTTTAAAGTTTTCTAACCATAGTATGTGAATGTAAAACAAAAGAATTTGTGTATGGTTGTGGTGCTTTGATCAACATAAATTGTGGCACTTGTGTTATCGTGTTTAAACTTTGCATGATTTTATAACTGTCTTGATCTGGCTATTGTTATTTTAATGTAAAATATTTTTATACAAATAATCAGATCCCAAATCCATGACTACAAATACATGTCACTTTAATTTTGGTCCTTCCACAACCTGATCTCCTTCTAACATTCAGGTTGAAAGAATGAAAGAATTTGGCTTGGTATATGACCTAATTTCTCCTTACTTGGAATATGACAAATGAAGGAAGGCAAGTAAGGAGAAAATGGTTGTTTACATTCATGGCTTATAATATTTTGGGCCAGAATGTGCGAGAAACTTAGATATGGAATGAACAATTGACCACTGCAATAAAATGTTAAGACTTAGATGTGGTTAACTCTGGTTTTGGTTTTACAACTTATGTCGGCAGTTGGATATCCCTTATCTTCAAATAATTTATTTTTGTTTTATTATATTGGTCATGTGATTGTATAGACTAGTTTAAAGTTATTTATAGAACAATTTACATTGCGTAGAGAGAAATTGTTATTATGCTAGCTAGCATTCAAACAGTTGGTGTGTTACCTAATAAAGCTTGGATGTAGTTTGTGTTGTTACTCAGGTGTTTCCCCACGGGCGGGTGGGGGGGGGGGGGGGGGGGTGTTATGAAGAACTGAGACCAGGGTTCAACAAAACTATCAATAAGACCTTATGTAGTATTTCAGTAGAGAGTGTGAATCAGTCAAGAATACACTTCATAGAAAAATTAAAATGGCTGATTGCTTTCATTTTCTTTCGACATTATATAATCCTTTAGTTTCGCCTCGGTTCTTTGAGGCAATCCACGAGTCCATTCCAAATTACATATATCATGTATTTGTCAGGACATTTGATGAGGCTTACATGGAGTACTAGCGCTTTTTGTTGCTTGTTTCGTTGCACGGAGTTAGAAATCTTGGACAGCTGCAGTTTTTAAGGTAACTTTTATTTAAGTACATTATACACTTAGAAAGGTACAGCGGATACAAAGATTAAGATGTTGTCTGCCGTACTACAAAAAAGGGAAGTCCAATATTCGGGTAGAACAGAAATAACGAGCTTATAAATTTTGGCCGAGTTTAAGAGATCGAACTAAGAGCTCTTCAAGGCAAGAAATGCTGAAAATATCACGGACGTGACTCTTTTGTGAAAGGTATTCGGTGACACTGCGGACGTTTTAAAAATTTGAACGCTTTATAAGACTGTATGGGGAAACACTAGTTAACGCAGATTTCGAAACGTGTAATAAAGCGAAATTTATGCATTAATTCAACAAAGTGACCCTATTGAACTCACCTCTGATGTATTCTTTCGTCCTTTGGGATAATAAATTAGACCTGCCAAGTCTCACGCCTTAGGCGTGAGTCTCACGCCTGCGAGTCCAAAACTCCGATCTCACGCCTACTCACGCCTATGGAGCAATTTCTCACGCCTGACTTACAGATTTGAGCTATCAGCCTTAACTGATCGCATGATCCAATTAAAAATATAGTTACATTCATGAAAATATGGCACTTTTTTGTAGGTTTTTATCGTTCTGAACATTACAATTACAGAGGTCTGAGGTCCATGGAAACTTCCGAATTCTTTGGAACATCTTCGGAAAACTTCGGAAATCTTCGGAATAGATCGGGTTCTCTTCGGATTTGATCGGGTCGCCTTCGGAAATCCTGGCACTCCTTCAAAAAAAATTCTCACGCCTATCACTCGCAAAAAGTTGGCAGGTATAGGATATTTCAAGCCGTTTTGGGTTGTGGGCTCTGTCTAGGTGTGAACTGTTTTGGGCAAGCCTTGTTTTGTCACCACTGTTATTCCCTTCATAAGACGGTCGAGTGGTAACAAAACAACCCAAAACGGCTTGAAATACCCCAAAGGACAAAAGAATACACCAGAGGTGACTTCAATAGAATCACGTTATTGAATTAGTGCCTGACTTTCGCTTTATTAAGCGTTTGAAATCTACGTTATTGTTTTCCCCATACAATGTCTTATAAAATGCTCAAATTTTTAAAACGGCCACCATATAACCCAATACCGCTTTCAGAACCTTGCTGATTATCCGAACAATTTTAACTATCCACATATTTTACTTTGTATACCATATAAAGTTACAAGTTCTATTAACAAAGTCATTTTGTGAATTGAGTCATTTGAGTCACGGAGATATTAACCTTCTGGCTACCCTACAATTCATGTGGAAATTAAGTTCATGTATGTATGTATGTATGTATGAAGACAAATTGTTTGTATATGCAATTTGCTTAAAACTTGAAAAGCCAAAACCATAAATAAATTGAGCAGTCGCCAAATGCAGAAAGGGGTTAACTTTGTAATCAATTTTTAAATTATCCTCTTCAAATGATCTAATTATAATGGGGAACATTTGTTGGATTTCAGTGACACTTGGCCAAAATCTTTGTCGGACATTCACACACTTAAATGCGAGGTTTTTGCAGACCCCAACATTATTTGCATTCACGGTTGATTTATCTAAGTTTGGTGGCATATAATATAGGGTCTTGGTTTTCGAGGTCTTGGTTTTTGAGGTCTTAGGTCTTAGATTTCCAAGACACTTTTTAAAACAGTCAACTCATGAATATGAAATGTTGTAAAAAAAAACGATTCTTCATAAAAATATTAATGGTATACAGAGTTATTTTGTGAATAATGGTTTTGCATCACCCAAGTGCAAGCTGAATGTTTCAGCGAATATGTGCATTTAGTAACTCGAGTCTCTGATGGTGAGCTTAAAATGGAGACCATGTAGACTGCAAACCATACAGACCTTGCTGACATTGCAGACCAAGTACTTTATTTAAACATTTTGTTTGCAAGTTAGGTAATTATTATTATTATTGTTTATAGTAAGTTAGTTTTAATTAGGCAGGTACAAAAGTCGGACTAGGATCTCTTGGACTGGATTGGACTGGATCACTTGGTCTGGATCATACTGAATCGGACCATATTAACTCGGATCACCAGTCCTCATAGAAAAAAGATACCCCTCTTTACTTAAAAGTGGTGGTCACCTACACAGTGTAAATGTTTATTCAGATCGCTGTCAGATCGTCAGGCAGACAAGCTGCCATTTTGTTTTCTAGTGCCATGTCCTCCCAGATCAGTATGCAAACTTGAGTACAGGCTGTCCAGGGTGTCCTCACATCCTTGTCCCTTCGCACTCTGTGTTTTATACTGACTGCTTTCTAAATCTTAAGACGTAAAAAGAATCAAGGGAGTGGCCAAGGTGAGTGGCCATTAGGCGAGTGGCCAAGGATGCGACAACAAGCTGGACACAAGTTTGTATACTGATCTGGGAGGACCTGGTACTATTTGCATGTTGCAATAAAAGTACTGCTGCCAGCCCTCAAGCTTGAATTAAGCAATCCTTGCTAGAAAAGAAGCCATTTTTGTTTTGATTGAATTTTTTCAATAACAGGTTTTTGGCTTTTTTTCTCCGCTGTCCCAAAGGCCTTGGCGCAGCACAGAGACAAGAAAACC
The DNA here is from genome assembly GCA_024195265.1 of Dendrophyllia cribrosa. NCBI lineage: Eukaryota > Metazoa > Cnidaria > Anthozoa > Scleractinia > Dendrophylliidae > Dendrophyllia > Dendrophyllia cribrosa. The sequence goes on from JAJLRJ010000007.1 coordinate 4,156,505, forward strand.
TATTCATCCATATACACAGGCACATCTTTGTCCAAGAAAAATTTGCCACAGATAATTTTCTCATGTGCATGGGGCTTTTCATCCACTGAGGCTCTAACTTGGGTTGACTTTTAAGTTTGATTAAGGTTGATTTTTAAGTTTGTAGTACCGTTAACTAAGAAAATGGTTTCAAGGGATATTTGGGATAAATACCTCAGTCACATGATATTAGAAACAATATTATTTTAAAATAATATGAGAAGTGTTTATCCCACATTTACCTGTTCTGTAGACACCTTATATGGTGAGGTTGAGATATTTTCTTGTTTGTGATGTGTACTACATCTGTTTATTTTAGTCTCAGGCTTAAATCAAATCACCAATGACCTGAGATACTGCTTGTCTTAGCCAATCACAAATATCCTGAAATTTCCCTTTGTGGTACTGTAAACACCCTCAAAAAAGAAACAGTAGATTAAGAACCTCCAGAACCAATTCAGCCTGACAAATGAAGCAGGTTCTTTTTTACGAAAAATTACTTAAGATTAGACAACACTGGGCAGATCCAAGTATGTGTGCTGGACCATTACTAACACACAATGTGAAGTTTCAGAAAATATCCATACCTCTCTCACAGAAGGGATTGGATTTTCCAGAGCGAATTTACCTAATTTTCCAGGGGGATTTGCCTAATGCCTAGTTATTCGATTCATTTTATTCATTATATAGTATTTTGATTAATTTATTTAGTGCTTAATGTGATAGTAAGACCTGTCAGAGTCAATCATTCACTGATTAAAGCAATTTTTCAGTAGATACTGTACAACATTTCCAGAAACAATTTTAAGAATCTCTTACGATCCTCTCCAGGCTGATTTATCACTATGCATACTGTATATAAAAAAATGTATCAGCTTGAAACAGAAAATAGTAGGTTCTTTCATGTGGGTGTTTACTGTTGGTTCAATTTTACCTACCCAACTGAATTTTGCAATTTTAGTTTTTTATCATTTAAAGGACTTGGAAATAAAGATGCCTGACAAGGGTACTAAGAGGAAAGCACCACCTAGACAGGCTGAAAAGCCCTGGCAATGCAAGTCTGCAAGTCCAAAAATAAAGAAGTTTTACAAGTGCAGCCACTGTGATAAGACATTTAAACAATCAGGAAATTGTAAGCGTCATGAACGGTTACATACTGGAGAGAAGCCATATAAATGCTTGGAATGTGGAAAATGTTTTAGAGATGGTTCAGCTTTGAAATCACATCAGAGAACCCACACTGGAGAAAAACCCTTTACATGCAAATGGTGTGGCAAGTGCTTTAGGTATAGAGGTAATGGTTTGTTACATGAAAGAACACATACAAACGAAAGGCCCTTTAGTTGCAAGGAATGTGGCAAGTGTTTCAAAGACCTGTCAGCTCGAAAGGTACACGAAAAAACACATACAGCAGAGAGACCATTTAAATGCAAACAGTGTGATGCATCCTTCAAGCAAAAAGCGAATCTGAAAAAACATGAATTAGTCCACACAGGAGAGAAGCGTTATCATTGCAGCAAGTGTGACAAGATGTTTACTAGATTGGAGCATTTTAAGAAACATAACAGAACACATACAGGAGAAAAGCCTTATAAATGTGCACATTGCAACAAAGGCTTTATCCAGAAAAGCAGTCTCACAGTACATAATAGAATACACACTGGAGACAAACCTTATCAATGTATGCAGTGCAACAAGAATTTTACTTCTGCTACAGGACTTACGGCACATAAAAGGAGACACACAGGGGAGATTAATAAACCACATAAATGTGACCAGTGTAAGAGGTCCTTTAACACTTCATCAAATTTAAAGGATCACAAAAGAACACACACAGGAGAAAAGCCTTTTAAATGTGAACGCTGTGGTAAGGGTTTTGCCCAAAAATCAAATCTGAAGAAGCATGAAATGACACACAGTGGTGAGAGGCCTTACAAATGCAAGCAATGCTGTAAGACGAGAATTTAGTTTTATCGACTGAGTCGATAAGGTAAATTGACCACCGTAAAAAGATTCAAATAGCTGACGTTTCGAGCGCTAGCCCTTCGTCGGAGCGAATCAAGGAATTGTGGGTAGTGTGTGGTTTTATATAGTAAGCGGTGGAGCTACGCTATTGGTGGAAATTTGGTGACGTGAAAAACAAATGTAGATTAGTTGAATGAAAAGCGTTCGTTGATTCCGTGGGGTTTGAGAGTGCCGATTTGAAAGATGATTTTTTGTTCTAGGTTTTTACGGCTTTCTGTGTTACCCTGGTGTAGGGAAAGGCTGCAGATTGTCATGTGTTGTTTAGAATGGTTAGTAAGATTAAAATGGCGCGCGACTGGTTTGGATGCGTCTTTGTCATTTTTTTCAACGTCTCGGAGATGTTCACGAAAACGGTCGCCCAGTCTCCTCCCTGTTTCGCCAATGTATATCTTTTTGCAAAAAGTACATGTAATGCAGTAGATAACATTTACGGAGGTGCATGTAAAACGATCAGTGATTTTAATAGATCGTTTGGGTCCTGTTATTTTGTCCGCGTTGTGAATGAAAGGACAAGTGTTACATCGTGTGCGTGTGCATTTGAAAGTTCCCGGTACATCGTCAGATTTCAGTGCGCTCGTAACTAGAAAGTTGCCTATGTTTTTGTCACGTTTGAATGAAATTAGTGGGGGTTGTGAAAAAATTCTGCCAGTTTCGGGGTCGTTTTGGAGTAATTTGAAATTTTTTAAAATGATGCTTTTGACTGTGTTGTTGTGTGGGTGGAAAGTGAGGGTGAATGGAATTCTCTCGTTCTCTTCCTTCTGTGGCGTTTGTAGTGCTGACTGTCTGTCGATCTGTTGTGCACGTTGTTGGCCCGTATTAACAACAGAGTCAGGGTACCCACGTTTCTTGAAAAACTGGCACATTTCTTCTGATTTGTTGGAAAAATCAGAGTCATCACTACATAGACGTCGAAGTCTGAGAAATTGAGAATACGGAATGGCGTTTTTAACGTGCGATGGATGTGAGGATGAATGTAACAGATAACTGTGGGAATCTGTAGGTTTGTAGTGCACACTTGTGGATAAACTGTTACCGTTGATTGAAATATTAATGTCAAGAAAAGCGACTGAGGTTTCGGAAATTTCCCAGGTATATTTTAGAGCTGGATGAAAAGTATTGACAGAAGTTATGAATTGATTAAGTTCCTCTTTACTGGAAGAGGTAGCGCCAATGCAATCATCGATGTAGCGGCCGTAGAGTTCGGGTTTGGTTCCGTGGTACTGATTAAAAAATTTGTCTTCGATGTGGCCTACAAAAAGGTTAGCGTAGCTTGGTCCCATTTTGGTGCCCATGGCGACTCCATTTACTTGTTTGAAGTAGTTTTGGGAAAATGAAAAACAGTTAAGTGTCAAAACTAATTCGGCTAAGCGGAGCAGTGTTTCTGAGCTTGGGTTTTGAATGGAGCGCTGGTCGAAAAAATATTTTAGTGCTTGAAGTCCTTCGTCATTGGGGATGACGGTATATAAAGAGGTAATGTCCATAGTGAAAATTAATTTGTTTTCGCTGGCAAAACTGAAATCCCGGAAAATTAATATTTCAATCAACGGTAACAGTTTATCCACAAGTGTGCACTACAAACCTACAGATTCCCACAGTTATCTGTTACATTCATCCTCACATCCATCGCACGTTAAAAACGCCATTCCGTATTCTCAATTTCTCAGACTTCGACGTCTATGTAGTGATGACTCTGATTTTTCCAACAAATCAGAAGAAATGTGCCAGTTTTTCAAGAAACGTGGGTACCCTGACTCTGTTGTTAATACGGGCCAACAACGTGCACAACAGATCGACAGACAGTCAGCACTACAAACGCCACAGAAGGAAGAGAACGAGAGAATTCCATTCACCCTCACTTTCCACCCACACAACAACACAGTCAAAAGCATCATTTTAAAAAATTTCAAATTACTCCAAAACGACCCCGAAACTGGCAGAATTTTTTCACAACCCCCACTAATTTCATTCAAACGTGACAAAAACATAGGCAACTTTCTAGTTACGAGCGCACTGAAATCTGACGATGTACCGGGAACTTTCAAATACACACGCACACGATGTAACACTTGTCCTTTCATTCACAACGCGGACAAAATAACAGGACCCAAACGATCTATTAAAATCACTGATCGTTTTACATGCACCTCCGTAAATGTTATCTACTGCATTACATGTACTTTTTGCAAAAAGATATACATTGGCGAAACAGGGAGGAGACTGGGCGACCGTTTTCGTGAACATCTCCGAGACGTTGAAAAAAATGACAAAGACGCATCCAAACCAGTCGCGCGCCATTTTAATCTTACTAACCATTCTAAACAACACATGACAATCTGCGGCCTTTCCCTACACCAGGGTAACACAGAAAGCCGTAAAAACCTAGAACAAAAAATCATCTTTCAAATCGGCACTCTCAAACCCCACGGAATCAACGAACGCTTTTCATTCAACTAATCTACATTTGTTTTTCACGTCACCAAATTTCCACCAATAGCGTAGCTCCACCGCTTACTATATAAAACCACACACTACCCACAATTCCTTGATTCGCTCCGACGAAGGGCTAGCGCTCGAAACGTCAGCTATTTGAATCTTTTTACGGTGGTCAATTTACCTTATCGACTCAGTCGATAAAACTAAATTCTCGTGTTTCATCCCCCCACCGACGCAGCACCACAGTTTCTCTAGAAACTAACCCCATTCAATGCTGTAAGAGTTATTCTAGAGCAGAACACCTCAGTAATCATCACAGAACACATTCAGGGGAAAGGCCATTTAAATGTAACTATTGTGAAACATTCTTTATTCACCTACAGGGTGCTAAGCGACATGAAAGAACAAAGCACCACACCAAAAAAAAGGGTTCTGCTGTTGTCAAGGCCAAGGGTCTTGTTGTCAATCGGCCAGCAAACATTAGTGCAAGGATGGTCTCCAAGGGAGCCATGTTATCACTTCATAAGCAAAAACAGCTCAAAACATACAGCTGTTGGATTTGTCAGAATGAACTAAGTAGTGAGACCCTTCTTCTTGAACACTATGAATATCATTGTCAGATAGAATCAGATGAATCCGCGTGAAGTATGTGATGATTCTTGATCTTTGATAAAAGAATGCTTGGGCGAAAATCTCTTAAACATCCCAGATGAAAATGATTTGTTTATTTATCTAGTTATATCATAAGAATGTCTGCCCTTGAAGTCTTAAACATCGACACTTGAAAGAACTACCTTCTTAAAATAAAGAAGTTGATTCATGAATATGATTGGGTGTGATTTACGGATGATTACATGTAAGACTTGCTTACATTTGGTATGAATTTTTGTGATATTAAAGCACCATTTATTTAAGATCCAAACGTCAAGTGGGACGATTCTTATACAATACTTAGCCGTACGGTACAGTGCTTTTATAGCCATATTTTGCTACATCAATGAGTCGCGTATTATAGTCATTTGAAATATTTAATCTCTGTTTGCCTTGTCATATTTAGTCATATAGTTTAGAGTTTAGTCATTTTGCATTTCTACTTTCTAGTCTAGTCTTCTTCATCGCCCTACAAAAAAAGGAAAGACAAATCAACACAAGTTTCTTGTTAGCAGTAAACAGAGCGTTTTTCATTTTTACACAGTTTGTACAACATGGTTGGAATAAATATTGTTGAAACCAAGTTACGTGTTTGTATTTTTCCCGTCATCTCTTCCCTCTCATTGTAGACTGGTGTCGAAAGTAATTTCGCGATTGCTTTGGTTTTGCATTGCTACGCATTGTGATTGGATTACAAAACCACGCGCCACTTTCTCAACCAATCAGAAGTAAAACCAAAACCAATCGTGACTTACTTGCACGCGTTTTCCCGCCCTTGGCGCCGGCTACCTGCATTTGCTTCGAGTTCTGATTGGTTCATTGAAATTTTGCCACTGTTGTGATTGGCCAGAGGAATTAGTTTGGTTTTGTTTTTTCGACGTGGTCAAAGATTATTTTATCGAATTGCTGTCTGCAGCCGAGTTTTCTCTTGTAGAGTCGTCGTTCACAGTAAGAAAGCCCCCAAAATATAGGGAGATTTTGCGCCGGGACCAAGCTTGCGGTTTTTGAAGCCACACAAAAATTTAGAAAGTTTATAAACTTTCTTCGGGTTGTTTTATGTTCAAACGGTCTTAAATTTGTCAGAACAAGAAGGAAATGTTTTTTTCCCCAGCTTTTGTTCTTTTTGTGTTCAATGAAAGTAGTTCCCACTCTCCGTCTAATTCTCCAAATGTTTGGCCTGCGCGCGCACGTCTCCTATTTCCTTTGCTTGACGCGGAAGGAAAGAAATGAGCGTCTCCACGCAGGCTACAAACGGTTTGCTCGAAAAAGAAAAGAAAGTGTCTTCCCGTCAAACATCCTCGGAGACCCAGGGGAAGTTAGTCGAGACAAGGGAGAGTACAAAAGGGCGACCTTACTCCCTCTGGATGTTCCTGTACCGGGAGTGCAAACTTCATGCGCCGCCTAGGTGAAAACCAGGAATCCTAACAGCTGGACCATATGGGGGTTGACTGCGTAAATGAGGAGTTGAATGGATGGAATTCGTCCATTTTTTCAGCCTTTTCTTTTAAAAATTTTATTAAAGGACCGAAATTTAAATAAAAATTTGTTCCCCTGTATCAAACATGGAAAAAAACAAGTCGTTCCCATACCGGGAGTCGAACCCGGGCCGCCTGGGTGAAAACCAGGTATCCTAACCGCTAGACCATATGGGAGTTGACTGAAATGAGTGAGCAATTAATTGATGGAGTTCATATTTGGGAAAAAATTTGAAAGTTTATCAACGTTCTTCAGGTTGTTTTATGTTCAAACAGACTTAAAACTTTGTAAGATCAAGAAGAAAACGTTTTTCCCAGCTTTTGTCGTTTTTGTGTTTCGATGAAAGTAGTTCCCAGTCTTCTCCTAATTCTGCAAATGGTTAGCCTGCGCACAGACGTCTCCACAGGCGAGTTTTTGTGCAATTTTTGTCGCACTTGTCGATGCAATTTTTGTCGCGCGCAAGTTGCAACTTCAAATCGCATGTGTAAACTGGCGGCGATTTCAGTGCGATTTGGGCGCGATTTGTCGCGCGAAGTCGCTGAGGTTTTGAACATGTTCGAAACCTGATGCAACTTGGCGGCGATTTTTGGAAAATCACAGCAAATCATATCAAATGTCGCACCCGAATCGCACAGGAAATCGCCGCTAGTTTACACTTGCGACAAAAGTTGCATTGGAGAGCGCGACAAAAATCGCATCAAAAATCGCATATGTAAACGGGCCTTTTGGGAGCTTTAGCAACTACGACAGCAACGGCAGCGAGAGCGACACACAACAATAGGTTTAATGGGCGAAAACAATGCTTCTGCACGTGTGTTTTTCATGTGTTACATTTCTTTGCCGTTCCCTGCAAAACAACAACGTCAAATGACCACTGATATTATAGTTTTTTTGACAACAAACAAACTGTTTACAGTTATAAGAAGATGACGTTAACTTACTGTATTTGGGATAAATGCCTGGATTGCTGTTTCTTGCAAACATCGTGAAACTCCTTCCCGGAGTGGGCACGTTGACGACGCATCTCGTCATGCAAATCGGCCGCCTTCTCCTCCACATTTACACAACGTTTGTTTAGTTCCGCCATTATGTCGTCAGGGGTCCGCTGGATCTCATCTGGCTTTACGGCCACTTTTATCCACGTCTTTGCCTTTTTTATCCCCGCTTCTGTTACCATCTGTGATGGCTTGTATTTTCTGCCAGAATCGCCTGATACTCGTGGCAACTACCAGGCCAACACGTTCTCTCGAAGACTCCGTCAGTTCGTAGCCAAGAGGCAAGATACTTTGTTGCAGTAAGTCAAACACTGTCCTCGGACGGCGGTAAACCTCCCGCCATTTCCAGAGAGCATCGCCGTTTATTTGAACGCAATACATTGGGCTGTTCTCGTTAACAAAAGGACGGACCATGTGAATAAGCAGCGGATTGATCGGGGTCTCGAAGAGCTCTGAAAAGAGCTCCCGATCACTGACGTTTTCCATGTTCTCCTTGTTCATTCTTACTGACAGTTCGAATAAATCAGATGATGCGTTGTGATCGGTTTTAAAATTCGCGGCAATTGTGAATTTTACAGTCGAGTGGTTTTTTGAATGGATGCTGTATTCAGTCTTGGCAACCATTGTTATTCACTTCTGGATTGAGAACAATAGCTTGCTAAGTCACGAAGCGCCATTTTCGAACGAAACTCCAACCAGCAGTTTTCAAACTCAAAACAATAGTGGATTTTGTTGAAAAATTGCCAAAGTTAAAGCGGATTTTGTTTAAGAAAAGTGGTATCTTGCATTTGCCGTGCGTAAGTTTTCTGGAAACAGTGTAAATTTTCTTAAAATCACTTTCGAAAACGGTCTCCATACTAAAATACCCTGTTTTTGCTGTATTTATAAGTTCAAAACAATAGTCCTTCCACTGGCTTAATGCTCCTCATTTTAGGCTTAAATTGTAGGTACATTATTCTTCTTTAAAAAGCCGTATGTAAGTTTTAGGGTTTTGACTTTTTTAAAGCATTAAAGCAAGTTTTATTAACGCCACTGGACCAATTTGAGCCCTTTCTTCTCTTATTGTGAGCTCTCTCGCATTCAAATTTGCCGCGTAGCGGATATGAATAATTAATGATGTCCACGCATTCTGGCCTATGCAGAGAATGTGAAGACAAGACGGTTAATTTTCCTTATATTTGAAGTTGAAAACCGTCCCTACCAATTCATCTCTTGAACAATTCCAGTAACATTAGGCGAATTAAACAATTTGGAACAATTTTAAAGTAGTTTAAAGTGCCTATGAAATGAAATTTTCGACCCGTTTTCTATACTAAAAAATTGAAGTCCATGTTCCACTGATTCGTAATTTTTCAATTTAAGCCGATGGTCAAGCAACGAAAAGTATAAAAAGTATGGAAGCGGAAGGAAAGAAATGAGCATCTCCGCGAAGGCTACCAACGGTTTGCTCGAAAAAGAAAAGAAAGTATCTTCCCGCCATATATCCTCGGAGACCCAGGGGCAGTAAGTCGGGGCAAGGGAGAGTACAAAAGGGCTACCTAACTTCCTCCGGATCTCAGAAGATGCCCGCCAAAAATGTAATTTCTGACGACTGAGTGACGAAGGAACGAATTAGGCAGAAATGTTTATTCTGACGGCACGGCATAGAGGGACAGTTAAGGGTTTGGCGGGAGATATGTATCATTCTACGTCGGCGATCAGTCTTCTGCAATGTCATCTCTTTTCTTTTTCTTTTTCGATTAAGTTTCAGTCTTTCAAATAGGTTTGATATTACAGCAAAAGTATTTGGAAATGTTATCATTTGTCAGTTGTACCTCTGCCTCCGAGGTCCAGTGCCACTGCACTTTTATAGGGGGGTATACGTTTCCACAATTTTTGGCCACTTTTAATTAAAGGGTGGTTTTTAGTGGTTTTTCGTATCTGGCGTGGGACAATTTTCTGTAATTTAAAGTGCCCCTGTGATCAAATTTTTGATTTTCATTTTTTTACATTTTTGTGTACAATTAGACTTTCTTACTCATCTTGCCAAATTTCAATTCATTACGAACATGAGAAGTTATTTTATTTTAACATTTATTTCCGGGAATTTACGGCCGCCATAAATCAACCTTGTTCCAAGGCTTGGTTGCGAATGGGAGAAAGTGACGTCAAAGACTCAAACATACCTCACGGGTTGAAATTATAATAACAATAAGTATTGAAAATCACGCGAAAAGCAACAAAAACTTTGGACTTGTTCTTCGTGCAATTTTCTTTGCTGATTGTTATTATAATTTCAACCCGTGAGGTATGTTTGAGTCTTTGACGTCACTTTCTCACGGCTTGGAACAAGGTTGATGAATGGCGGCCGTAAATTCTCGGAAATAAATGTTAAAATAAAATGACTTCTGATGTTTGTAATGGATTGAAATTTAGCAAGATGAGTAAGAAAGTCTAAAAGTACACGGAAATGTAAAAAAAATGAAAATCAAAAATTTGATCATAGGGGCACTTTAAATGTACTAAATTAAAATCTAATTTACAAGGTCAGGAGAATGTAAAGAATATGTTAGCAGGATACATCCATCAGATGCCGGACTGACTGGCTCATCCTCAATAAACTCATTTCATTCTTTTCATTAGAAAAGGAAAGGAAAAAAAAGGAAAAGTGAGTCGTTCCCATACCGGGAGTCGAACCCGGGCCGTCTGGGTGAAAACCAGAAATCCTAACCGCTAGACCATATGGGAGTTGACGGAAAATTGCGCGCAATTAATTGATGGAATTCATATTTGCGAAAAAACTGGAAAGTTAATCAACGTTCTTCAGGTTGTTTTATGTTCAAACAGTCTTAAAACTTTGTAAGATCAAGAAGGAAACGTTTTCCCCTAGCCTTTGTCCTTTTTGTTTTTCGATGAGAGTAGTTTCTGCAGTCTCCTCCTAATTCTGCAAAGTTAGCCTGCAAGCAGAGAGCTTTAGCAACCGCGACGGCAACGGCAGCGACAGCTCCGCGAGAGGATGGCTGCGGTCACATAGAGCAGTTTTCAATAGCCCAGTTTCGAATTGTTTGTGGGAGAAAACCTGGTAACTACTTTATGGCATCAAGTCGAGGCTGAGGGGAATAGCTCGTCAACATGGCGGATGAAAATCGTACGTTTGCAAGTATGAAAGTTCCAGAGCTTCAAAATTTCCTAAAAGGAAAGAGATATTCAAATATCTGTGGACGGCAAAAACAGAAAAAGGGCTGAACTGCTAGAACTTTGCAAGAATGCGGCCGAAATGAAGGTTCCAAAACTTGACAATGAAATTGTGGAACGTGACGACTTGATTAATTCCAAGATCACATTGCCAGGAGGGAAATTACTTCCCCATCCACTTTCACTCAAATTTTGGACCCATGACTTCTCTAATGTTCCAGATTTCAGGTTTCCTGATATTTATCAGTATCTGGTGGGAAAAGATGGCTACGACGAGGATTGTTTACGGTCGTACAAAAGCCTTCAGGGCTTTCGCTTATACATGGATGGACATGTGGAGGATCTGAAGTACCACGATATATGCGCTAATACTGGATACTGCTATTTCCAATTCAAAGTAAAACCAACCGAAAAGTCTAAAACAGAAGATGGAAAAGACTTCTACTGGAGATTTATTGTACTTGAAAACAGCGGAAGTATTTACTCAGCTTACTGTGCTTGCAAAGGCGGGTAAGTGATTTAAAATATCTGTTTCATGAAATGTAAGAACTTGCTTTTCATGCATTTTTTATATTATGATTCGTTTTGGGTAAAGGGATAAGTACCATTGCACTTCTTTTTGTTCCTTCAGAGCTGATGGTGCATGCAGACATGCTGCTGCTGCTTTGTTCGATTTGGAAGCCATCATAAGGAGAAATGAACTGGAGACTTGCACCTCAGTTCCTTGCATTTGGGTAAAATGAAAAAGAATTACAGAAAATGCTGTACCTATGGAAGATCTTACAATTCAAAAATCAGAGTATGGGAAAGAAGCCAAGGATTGCAAAAAACCATTTGATTTTAACCCTTTGTGTTGTTATAGTTCCAGCCAATCTTTGAGAGATAGGTTTTATGATGCTTTGATGGAAACTACCCCTTTGTGTGTAGCTTTACAATTTCTACCAAAACCTCCAGTTCAGGCTGTTAGTGATAAAGAACTCATGGAAAAGATATCATCTGAAGATATTGATCATGAGGAAATTGTTGAATATGTAGAAGTTTATTCTCTGAAAGAGTTAGCTAACATATTTATTGCCAAAAATAATCTAACAACTCTACTAAATCCAACTGATGAGCAATGTAGTGACTTTGTAAACTTTCTAAATCAGCATGATTTTGCAACTGAGGTAATATTTCAGAAATCATTGAGCCAAAACAGTACAGAATTTTGGTTTTCACAGAGGGCAGGGAGAATAACAGCTTCAAATTTTTACAAAATATGCCATTTAAAAGAGACCACTGATCCAAAAAATACAGTGAAGTTGCTAATGAATTACTGTCCTCTTAGTAGTGACAATACTCCTCAGCAGCTTTCTTGGGGCCATGAGAAGGAAATTGTAGCTGTAAAAGAGTATATAAAGAAATGTAAATCAAAACACAAGGGTATGGAGGTTTTTGAAAGTACCTCATATTGCTGCAGCCTGTTACCTTGAAAAAGTGGATGGCAAATATTATCTTAAAAAAGAGACTTCTTGGAACTATCAAATTCAAGGACAGCTTGCAATAGCTAGATTAACACATTGTAATCTTATCATTTATACGCTTAAAGGAATTTTGGTAGTACCCGTTCAATTTGATGAACAACTGTGGGGGCACATGGTTGGAAGGCTAAAAAAGTTCTTTTTGGAACACATGGTGCCTGAACTCCTCAGTGGAAAGATTCTTGAAGAGGTTAATCAGAAGCAGTGAGAAATTATTTTAACTTGCTATAGAACAAGAATGGTTTCTTTTTATTAGCAAACATTTTTTTCTGCCTTTCCACAATTAATAGCAAAAGCAACAACCTAACTGTATTAGGCTTAACCACGGGTTGTGCATTTACCACACCCAAACTAAGAAGTATTCTTAGGTTTGTTTTGCTGCTCATAGAATAAAAAGTGATACAGGGGAGAATCAGTACACAATAGGTTTACTTATTGTCAAAAGCCTAACACAGATTTTACTTGGGGAAATGGTTACAACTATTGTACTCGGACAGGACCCACCATTCCACAAAAAGACTGGTGGTCTCTTTGTGTACCTCCCCTCTTCCATATTTAATGACAGTGTCTTGTTTGTATAGCCGCCTCTCCGTCACTCTATCAGGAGTAGAAACTGAGCAACAGATTCAAACCTTGTGCAGTTTTACTAGCAATGCAAGTTTCATGCACACAGAATATTAAAGGGGGTCTCATCTCAAATTTTCAGGTCAATAAGTGTTGTTAATTAAGCACATCAGATAGATGGTGTCTTACATAGCCCCCTAGCCACAAGGTGGGTCCTCTTCGAGTACACTTCTTATGATCACTTCCCACTTAAAACAAGTTCATAGATTTAAGATAAATTGTGAATAGACTAGAAAAAATCATTTTTAGAAAAACAATCAGTTTATACCATTGACAGAACAATTTATCTTAAATCTATATCACAAAACAGGTTTCAGGCCAGTAGATAATTTTGTTCCTAATGGGGACCAATCCCACTAAAGAATTTCCAACCATTGTTCTTAACCAATACAGCCATTTGACATGACAAAATGTCAACATGCAACTAAAGATTTCTTGCATAATACAGTTATTGTGAATTGTTTTGATAATATCAAATTAGAGGCATTGCTTTCATGCTAGAGAATTCCTATTTGGCTAGTGGAGGTAGAAGATTACACAAAGCAGCACAAACTGTTAAAATGTTATCAGCAAGAGGTACAAGTGGTATAGGGAAATTTCCTTGAAGAATGTGGAAGTCTTTCAGTCTTTCTATAGCTCTCTCAACATGAATTCTGACGCTGGCAATAGATCTTGTTGTTTTTAGTGACTTTCTGGACAGTTGCTTACCTATTGTTTAATAACAAAAATAAAAAAGACATGCTGACATTTTATCCCTCAATAAATATTCAGTTGAGACCGTTTCTACAATAGTGGCACTGTCAAATCAAGACCCAAGAAAAAAAAGCAGTCCAGTTAATTAAGGCCCTAGTGTGCCATATTACTTGTTGCTTTTAATTTTTAGATTTATAACTACTTATTTATTGTGTAATTAAAATTAATTTTATATATTTATCTTAAGCCCACAGTAATTGGCTATGCTGTTGCAGATACCCTGCCTCTCCCATTTTTTTAGTGTATATATATGTACTTGATTTGGCAAAGTTAACAAAATAAAAATAAATCTGTGTTCAGAGCTGGTTGGTCAAATAGAAGTTCATCTTGTAAACTGAATTTCAGGCCGTACCTATAACTAGAGGAGAGGGGGGGGGGGGGGGGGGGGGGGGGGGGGGGGGGGGGGGGGTGGGGGGGGGGGGGGGGGGGGGGGGGGGGGGGGGTCACCCTTAGATACAAAGTTTGTAGCTGACGTCAAGAAGGGGTATTTGGGGGTAAGAAGGAGGGGTGCACAAGCACTCAAGGAACTCCCCTCTCCTCATCTGCCCCTGAACAGGATAAATCCTCATAATTATGGTTGTGTGATCATGTTTACCTACTGCATGCAAACTAGTTTTTGGAGGAAGTACTTAATTCTTGCAGTTGTGAGGACACTGTTCTGAAGAAAATGCAAATATAAGTTACCTTTTTTGGAGAAGGGGGGCATGTTAAGGTAGGCCTTTCGCTTTGTAAGCAGGTCTCTAATTGTGAAGCCTCTGTCTGCCATGACGTGGTCTCCTTCCTCAATCAGTTCCAAAATCCCACTCTTCTGAGTGAGTTTTCGGTCGCTAGTACTCCCACTTTACAGTTTCGACACAAAACTGAAAAATCCTGATGGAGTTATTCCCACTAAAGTTTTCATAGTATTATGGCCTTTATACTCGCTCCACGTAGCGCGCTGGGCAGCAGGGGAGGTGGGCTTCTGAATAAATATCTCTGTGCAATCAATTACAACCCTGGTGGAGGGGTAATTTTTAAATGACCGAGGTAAGTTTTTTCTTACTGATTCCTTTAAAGGCCAAACTAATAAGATGTCTTTCAAGGTTATAGCTAGAAAGCAGATCCAGGTAGTAAACACCTTACTGACAGAAGATTTAGAAATAGCAAAAATGTCTGACAGGTGTTGCACAAGTAGTCCTAGTCGAAGTCTTACCAAGGTCAAAATAAATTCTTGAAAGATTGTAAGACTTCTCTTTTTGACACTCTTTTTGACAGAGGGTTTCTTTTGAAAGTTTACTTTCTTTCCTTTGTTGGTGTCCCAGTACTTCAGTTTCTCAGCCAAAGGTTTCAGAAGATTAAATGTTGCCATCAGACAAGCCAAAGTTGGAATTCCTACATAAAATTTCACGGACTCGTCGTTTCTTAACACGTTGTCCATAAAAAGCTTGCGTTTCATTGCTGCCTTGTTATTGAGTTTGTTGTGAAGTGTCTTGTTCTCAGTTCTTAATTTTTCTACATTTTGAGCAAGATCTTCCATTTGTTGTTGGTCAATGTCCGTTTGGCAAGAGACAGAAACATAGTCTTTTACTTCGTTGACGTTTTGGATAGTTTGAGAAGTGTTGGTTACATTAACTTTGTCATTCCCAGGGACGTAGTCGTGATCCTTCAGAGCGACATCAGATGACACTCGGGAAATGTTTGCGGGAAGCATTGCGTCTTTGTGTTCGCTCGAACGTCGTTTCCTTCGCGCATTCATCCGTTTTTCTCGTTGACTTGGACTTCGTGGGACTGATTGTGGATGGAATATCGTTGGAACCGTCCCTTTTGCTAACTTTTTAATTCCAGACAGGGTCTTCACGATGTGTTTTGTCTCGAAATGCTCGGAACATATGTGCAAGTTTGTGACGGACTCAAACTCCTTATCAGCGCGACGGCAAAAGGTGCTCCATGTTCTTCTGAGCCTTCCCTCGCTCGGGAAATCGAAGAAGTTAAGGTCTGGCCTTTTTTTAGAATTGTTTGTACACACAGAGATGGCACAATACCTCATTTTCCCCTGATTTTTAAGTTATGCATTACCGTTACTCTAGTTGCTTTCAAAATATTAAAGCGCCCGCGTGTTTAGTTTATTCCCCTCAGCCTCGACTTAATGCTAAAAAATAGTTACCAGGCTTTCTCGCACAAACAATTCGAAACTGGGCTATTGAGTGTCGAAAGTAATTACACAATTACTTTGGTTTTGCATTGCTACGCTTTGTGATTGGCTAAAAAATCTCGCGCCACTTTCTCGACCAATCAGAAGTAAAACCAAAACCAATCGTGACTTGCTCGCACGCGTTTTCCCGCGCTTGGCGCCACCGACATGTAATTGCTTCGAGCTCTGATTGGTTCATTGGATTGTTTACGACTGCTGTGATTGGTCAGAGTAATTACTTTGGTATAGAGCAGTTTTCAATTGAGTGTCGTAAAACCAAAACCAAAGTAATTACTCTGACCAATCACAGCAGTCGTAAACAATCCAATGAACCAATCAGAGCTCGAAACAATTACATGTCGCGGGCGCCAAGCGCGGGAAAACGCGTGCGAGCAAGTCACGATTGGTTTTGGTTTTACTTCTGATTGGTTGAGAAAGTGGCGCGAGATTTTTTAGCCAATCACAAAGCGTAGCAATGCAAAACCAAAGCAATTGTGTAATTACTTTCGACAGTCAATTGAAAACTGCTCTAGAGCAGTTTTCAATTGACTGTCGAAAGTAATTACACAATTGCTTTGGTTTTGCATTGCTACGCTTTGTGATTGGCTAAAAAATCTCGCGCCATTTTCTCGACCAATCAGAAGTAAAACCAAAACCAATCGTGACTTGCTCGCACGCGTTTTCCCGCGCTTGGCGCCGGCGACATGTAATTGCTTCGAGCTCTGATTGGTTCATTGGATTGTTTACGACTGCTGTGATTGGTCAGAGTAATTACTTTGGTTTTGGTTTTACGACACTCAATTGAAAACTGCTCTATGCCGACAGAGCTGAATAACGACTGCGCATGCGTGTACTTGACACCGCGATCGGCGACCGATCGGCTCGATCGGCTGGAATTTTTGTTTCAACCGAACGAAGGATCTCCGTCGTTCTGCAGTTATTTTTGTCCCCTTCTAGTGGTTGTTGTTTCTTCGCAAGGTGGTTCATTTGTGTTCCTACAGTCACACTTAAGTGGTCCTGTTTAAACATGGAGGTTAGAAACCTGGTAAAAGGTAAGAAATTTTAAAACATGGTATCTATATATTTGCTCCACGAAACAATGCAAATAAGATTATATTTATTCCTTATCCTTATTTCGATACATTTATTGGCCTTTTAGCAGCACTACAGGGAACAAAAACCAAAAAGAAAATGAAATTAACGTCGTCTTAGTTAACTTATCTACTCAAACAACCTTTCTCTGCTTCGAAATATAAAATGTTAGCT
Source organism: Dendrophyllia cribrosa (assembly GCA_024195265.1). Classification (NCBI taxonomy): domain Eukaryota; kingdom Metazoa; phylum Cnidaria; class Anthozoa; order Scleractinia; family Dendrophylliidae; genus Dendrophyllia; species Dendrophyllia cribrosa. The sequence continues at coordinate 4,173,610 of JAJLRJ010000007.1, forward strand.
TGTTTATTTCCAGCTCAATACAGTGTCACCAGAGATTCGAACTCAACGACCTGAGCTATAAATATACATTGATTATTTAAGCTTAATATGCTGCAAACTTCAACTGTTCCAACAGAAAATGAATACAAGCAGTACCGAAGAAAATTCCCAGTCGCATATCAGACTTTATTGGATCTGAAATCGTAATTTTTTGATTTAAGCATCTTAGTCTTGTGGGATGTAGTGCCAGTTGAAGAATGATATGATCACACAGGTTACACTATCTTATTTAAGCTTAATAAATTAACCGAATTTGTTAATTTGCACTATCTATTAAACAGCTGTAAATCCGAACAAGAAAAATGCAGAGTAAAACACAATGAAAAGACATCAGTTCAATAAAAAACAGCCAGTGAAATGATGACTACGGGACTTCTCTGTTGCTGAACTCATAAGCAAGCGCTGCTTCTCTTGTTCGAAACTTCTTCTCTGCTTGATATCCAACAATTCAATGACTTCAATGTCAGTAGTAATCTTGTGGTCCTGCAAAATTTTTAGTGGCGACAGCTATTTTCTAAATTCGTTAACATCAAGTATACAGTTTTTGTCTAAACATATAAAGAATTTGTAAAGAAATATATACATTATAATGGTTTTATTTTTTTGGCTCTTTAACACCAATTCCATATGTCCTCAAATAATAGCTGGGGGCAATTATTAATTTTTCCACTTAAAAAAGGGGCAATTGTTTGAGAGGAGGTGATCAATGGATGTGGGCGGTTATTTCAAATATAGCTTGCAGGAAGTGCTAATGTGCTAATGGTTAGGGAGTTCCAAAAAATAAATGAAAGAGTGACAAATACATGTACAGTGTATGTCACTATAGAAACACTCTATGAAACCTGCACTTTTGTAACTTTTCTGTAATGATTGTTATTGTAACGATTAAATCAAAACTTGTTTCCTATACAAGAAGTAAAATTTTTAACCTGACTAAGAGGAGGTGAAAGAAGGAGGGGATGGAGTGCGATTAATCGAGGGAGGTGATTATTTCCAATATTTCCACCGAAGGGGGACAATTATTTGAGGAGGGCAATTAATCAAGGGACAGCTATTATCCTAGGAAATATAGTCCCAATTATTGGGGACAGATGTGATGTATGGGGGGAACATCAGTTCAATAAAAAAACAGCCAGTGACATTATAATGGTTTTACAGTGTATCATACATGTATGTGTTACAGGTCAAATTTGATTTCAGGTTAATTTTGATTTTCCATTGTCCTTTTCTATGCTAATCTATGATAATGAACATCAAACAAAGAAAAATCAAAATTAACCTGAAATCAAATTTGATCTGTAACATATGCAAGCCAGTATTAGTCAGGGATAGTGGTAGTACATAACAAAATATTAATGTATTAACAAAATGGTATAATAGTTTCTTCTGGGAGTGGGTAGAGGCAAGCTTTTAGCCAATAGGGTGTCCAGGCATCCTGTAAACGCCCACTTTTTGAAGAAATTCATGAAAATTGCACCTAATCCTTTAAAAATTTATGATAGGAAATATATTCAGGATGCCCACTTTTCAATTTCTGGCTAAAAGCCTGGGTAAAGTATCTGGAGCCTACTGGTCACTCTAGCAGGAACATGCATAAATTTTCGTATAAAGTCCTGGCATCTGAAACAAATTATCATTTGTTTTCTTTTTTTCCTAATACAATCAGGGACTGGAATAGCCTACCCCTGAATGTTGTTGAGGCACAAACTGTATATTCTTTCTGAGCTAAGCTAGATATGTTCTGATTATTTGTATTTATTGTTATTATTATTTAATATTATTAGTAAGGCTGCTGACCACTTGCTAAGAATCATCACATTGATGGAGAGCAAGTACTTGGAAAGTAAAAAATAAAAGGGCACAGGGTTTAAAAAAATGTGAAGGCAGAGAGAAAAATAAGGTTTGTCCTTATATCTAACTTAAAATGTCTGGAAGGCAAAGTAGTAATATAGACTAGCAAAAATGCTGACATGCTTTTATTTTATTTCCCCTTTTAGGCGGATGAAGGACTTGCAACCTACTCCAGGAAAGCAGGGTAAAGGACAACATACGGAGCACTAAACAGCTGACAAAAACCAGTTTTGTATTTAATAAAAAATAAAAATTTTATTAAAACCACATGCTGTACAGTTTGATTTGGTTACCAGAGAAAGGGGAATCTCCCTTTTTTTAAAAGATATTACATATTGTCTAGTTTTGTATTCAGTCCATCAACCAATCTGCCTCTAGTCAAACAACAGCCAATAAAAAAAAACTAGTTTGAGCAGGCTTAAAAGAGATTTATGTCGAACATGTTTTTCTTTTATAGTGTGATCAATAAAATATAAAAGTAAGGCATCATCCTTTAAGGAGGATTATAATCTTTCCATTTTGGAACAGCTCATCTGCCGTTTTGTAGCATTGTTTGTACCACCTCACACCAGAATGATAAGCAGGTAAAGGGATCCAATACGGTCAAACATTGAAAAAAATTTCCGGAATGTTTTGGCTGTGTTATGAGTGGACAGGCCCATTGGTTTCTCGAATAATTCGGAAATAATCCTTATCCAGTGCCGCATACATACCCAACCATCCGTGTTTCCGCCAACATATCTCGAAATAGCTGACTGCTGAATCTTCTCATTTTCCCTCTACAATCTCTTCAATCTTCTCCTGTTCGAGTCTTCTTGTGGAACCAGGAAGTTTGTCCATCGGAAAATTTGTTAAATTGAAATTAAAGGTAAGCTTAACGCAACCCGCACGAACTGCATTTTCGCGTCGCGGCGCGGACTCGTCACTTCGCGGTAAATTTTCAAGCGGTGTTCAACGATAAAACCTCGGTGTACAAAAGATATGTTTCGTCCCGTTAACTAGACTAAATGTTGGGAAAGTTTCAAGCTTGAGTTTGCAGGACCACTCTTGACCTACATAAAAAACCGGACTGCTTTTAATTTTTTTGAAAATGCAGCCATTTTCGTAAGGAGATTCAAATAGCTGACGTTTCGAGCGCTAGCCCTTCGTCGGAGCGAATCAAGGAATTGTGGGTAGTGTGTGGTTTTATATAGTAAGCGGTGGAGCTACGCTATTGGTGGAAATTTGGTGACGTGAAAAACAAATGTAGATTAGTTGAATGAAAAGCGTTCGTTGATTCCGTGGGGTTTGAGAGTGCCGATTTGAAAGATGATTTTTTGTTCTAGGTTTTTACGGCTTTCTGTGTTACCCTGGTGTAGGGAAACGCCGCAGATTGTCATGTGTTGTTTAGAATGGTTAGTAAGATTAAAATGGCGCGCGACTGGTTTGGATGCGTCTTTGTCATTTTTTTCAACGTCTCGGAGATGTTCACGAAAACGGTCGCCCAGTCTCCTCCCTGTTTCGCCAATGTATATCTTTTTGCAAAAAGTACATGTAATGCAGTAGATAACATTTACGGAGGTGCATGTAAAACGATCAGTGATTTTAATAGATCGTTTGGGTCCTGTTATTTTGTCCGCGTTGTGAATGAAAGGACAAGTGTTACATCGTGTGCGTGTGCATTTGAAAGTTCCCGGTACATCGTCAGATTTCAGTGCGCTCGTAACTAGAAAGTTGCCTATGTTTTTGTCACGTTTGAATGAAATTAGTGGGGGTTGTGAAAAAATTCTGCCAGTTTCGGGGTCGTTTTGGAGTAATTTGAAATTTTTTAAAATGATGCTTTTGACTGTGTTGTTGTGTGGGTGGAAAGTGAGGGTGAATGGAATTCTCTCGTTCTCTTCCTTCTGTGGCGTTTGTAGTGCTGACTGTCTGTCGATCTGTTGTGCACGTTGTTGGCCCGTATTAACAACAGAGTCAGGATACCCACGTTTTTTGAAAAACTGGCACATTTCTTCTGATTTGTTGGAAAAATCAGAGTCATCACTACATAGACGTCGAAGTCTGAGAAATTGAGAATACGGAATGGCGTTTTTAACGTGCGGTGGATGTGAGGATGAATGTAACAGATAACTGTGGGAATCTGTAGGTTTGTAGTGCACACTTGTGGATAAACTGTTACCATTGATTGAAATATTAATGTCAAGAAAAGCGACTGAGGTTTCGGAAATTTCCCAGGTATATTTTAGAGCTGGATGAAAAGTATTGACAGAAGTTATGAATTGATTAAGTTCCTCTTTACTGGAAGAGGTAGCGCCAATGCAATCATCGATGTAGCGGCCGTAGAGTTCGGGTTTGGTTCCGTGGTACTGATTAAAAAATTTGTGTTCGATGTGGCCTACAAAAAGGTTAGCGTAGCTTGGTCCCATTTTGGTACCCATGGCGACTCCATTTACTTGTTTGTAGTAGTTTTGGGAAAATGAAAAACAGTTAAGTGTCAAAACTAATTCGGCTAAGCGGAGCAGTGTTTCTGAGCTTGGGTTTTGAATGGAGCGCTGGTCGAAAAAATATTTTAGTGCTTGAAGTCCTTCGTCATTGGGGATGACGGTATATAAAGAGGTAATGTCCATAGTGAAAATTAATTTGTTTTCGCTGGCAAAACTGAAATCCCGGAAAATTTCGAGTGCGTGATTGGTGTCCTTAATGTACGAGGGTAGTGATTTGACAATGGGGGCCATGATTTTGTCTAAATAGCTAGAAATTAGTTCGGTAGGACAGCTACAAGCGGAAACAATGGGTCGGCCCGGATTGTTTGGTTTATGAATTTTAGGTTTGAAATAAACGCGTGAGGTTCTAGGAGTAGTGATGATGAGATTGTTGGCGGTAACTGGTAATTGTTGTTTAGTAATGAGGTCTTGGATAGTTTCTTTGACAATTTTTTGGTTGGTAGAAGTGAGATCTTTATCAACTTTGGCATAGAAAGCGGTGCTAAACTGTTCAACAGCCTTAACCAAATCAAGACCCAAAAACTTGAACAGTTAATAGGTCCTCAATTATCCGGCGACCATTCATTCGATAGTCACAATGGCGTCGTTACCATTCCGAAAAATTTGCCGCTTTCTAACCCAGAGAGGTCTGTTCTTAGTAAAGGTTTAAACTTTGTTCCTATAGCGAAACAAACCGACGAATTTTCAGTCAAACAAGATGTTGAAAAATTCCTTCGCCGCGTGCAATTAAGAGCTTTTTTCTACGACAAAGAAGACAATTCTAACACCTCGGAAAAAGATGTTTTTGAAACACTCAACGTTCGCAAATCAAAATGGACTCCCCCAGAGGGCCAGTTTTCTTCTCTAGATTTTTTCGTCAAAAAATGTCGTCACGATGTCCAAAAACTTAAATTTAACCGCCACACCAAAATTTCCAACCTTTCAACAGGAGAATGGGCAGCGCTCAAAAGTCTTAGCAAACGACGCGACATTGTTATCAAAGCGGCCGACAAAGGCGGGGCGGTAGTTGTTTGGCGGACCGACCTTTACCGACAAGAGGCTTTTCGGCAACTTTCTGACACCGCTTTCTATGCCAAAGTTGATAAAGATCTCACTTCTACCAACCAAAAAATTGTCAAAGAAACTATCCAAGACCTCATTACTAAACAACAATTACCAGTTACCGCCAACAATCTCATCATCACTACTCCTAGAACCTCACGCGTTTATTTCAAACCTAAAATTCATAAACCAAACAATCCGGGCCGACCCATTGTTTCCGCTTGTAGCTGTCCTACCGAACTAATTTCTAGCTATTTAGACAAAATCATGGCCCCCATTGTCAAATCACTACCCTCGTACATTAAGGACACCAATCACGCACTCGAAATTTTCCGGGATTTCAGTTTTGCCAGCGAAAACAAATTAATTTTCACTATGGACATTACCTCTTTATATACCGTCATCCCCAATGACGAAGGACTTCAAGCACTAAAATATTTTTTCGACCAGCGCTCCATTCAAAACCCAAGCTCAGAAACACTGCTCCGCTTAGCCGAATTAGTTTTGACACTTAACTGTTTTTCATTTTCCCAAAACTACTACAAACAAGTAAATGGAGTCGCCATGGGTACCAAAATGGGACCAAGCTACGCTAACCTTTTTGTAGGCCACATCGAACACAAAATTTTTTAATCAGTACCACGGAACCAAACCCGAACTCTACGGCCGCTACATCGATGATTGCATTGGCGCTACCTCTTCCAGTAAAGAGGAACTTAATCAATTCATAACTTCTGTCAATACTTTTCATCCAGCTCTAAAATATACCTGGGAAATTTCCGAAACCTCAGTCGCTTTTCTTGACATTAATATTTCAATCAATGGTAACAGTTTATCCACAAGTGTGCACTACAAACCTACAGATTCCCACAGTTATCTGTTACATTCATCCTCACATCCACCGCACGTTAAAAACGCCATTCCGTATTCTCAATTTCTCAGACTTCGACGTCTATGTAGTGATGACTCTGATTTTTCCAACAAATCAGAAGAAATGTGCCAGTTTTTCAAAAAACGTGGGTATCCTGACTCTGTTGTTAATACGGGCCAACAACGTGCACAACAGATCGACAGACAGTCAGCACTACAAACGCCACAGAAGGAAGAGAACGAGAGAATTCCATTCACCCTCACTTTCCACCCACACAACAACACAGTCAAAAGCATCATTTTAAAAAATTTCAAATTACTCCAAAACGACCCCGAAACTGGCAGAATTTTTTCACAACCCCCACTAATTTCATTCAAACGTGACAAAAACATAGGCAACTTTCTAGTTACGAGCGCACTGAAATCTGACGATGTACCGGGAACTTTCAAATGCACACGCACACGATGTAACACTTGTCCTTTCATTCACAACGCGGACAAAATAACAGGACCCAAACGATCTATTAAAATCACTGATCGTTTTACATGCACCTCCGTAAATGTTATCTACTGCATTACATGTACTTTTTGCAAAAAGATATACATTGGCGAAACAGGGAGGAGACTGGGCGACCGTTTTCGTGAACATCTCCGAGACGTTGAAAAAAATGACAAAGACGCATCCAAACCAGTCGCGCGCCATTTTAATCTTACTAACCATTCTAAACAACACATGACAATCTGCGGCGTTTCCCTACACCAGGGTAACACAGAAAGCCGTAAAAACCTAGAACAAAAAATCATCTTTCAAATCGGCACTCTCAAACCCCACGGAATCAACGAACGCTTTTCATTCAACTAATCTACATTTGTTTTTCACGTCACCAAATTTCCACCAATAGCGTAGCTCCACCGCTTACTATATAAAACCACACACTACCCACAATTCCTTGATTCGCTCCGACGAAGGGCTAGCGCTCGAAACGTCAGCTATTTGAATCTTTTTACGGTGGTCAATTTACCTTATCGACTCAGTCGATAAAACTAAATTCTCGTGTTTCATCCCCCCACCGACGCAGCACCACAGTCTCTCTAGAAACTAACCCCATTCATTTTCGTAAGGGGTTGCTATGGTTTTAAGTTGTCATCCCCAGTTTCCTGGCGCGCGTTTGTGACTTGCGCAGTCGTTATTCAGCTCTGTCCTCTATGCCTAATTTCATATCGCGCGGGAGACTGGCACTACCGGATTTTTGCGGACAAAAATATAAACATATAATATGGCGTCCGCTGTGGTGAGCGATAGCACTTCGCACAAAGCAAGACAAAATAGTTCCCGTTCTTGGCACTGGTCGTGCTCAAGCAAATATTGTAAGAGTTCCTGGAAAACTGGTGGTGAATACTATACGTTAACAAAAGTAGCCTCAGCAAGAAAGGAGGTTGTCGATGCTTATTTGTCAGTTCTTGGCAAAGCAAGACATGAAGTTAACTTTAAGCGCCATGTTATTTGCACGAAACACTGGCCAGCAGGAAGTAGAGAAAATATAGAAGACCTGCCCACGATTAAATTTACCACATTGAAACATCCTAGTAATTCCAATAAATGTAGAGTCGAGCACTGGAACTGTGCTGCAGCACTTTGTACCAATTCGTGGAGAACAAATGGTAAGTTGACTTACTATCGTCTCAGTGAAGTCGCTAATTGTCCAGAGAAACGCCATGTGTACAGTAAAATTCTCAAAAATAAAGGCGTAGATTTTAAACGAGATTTCATCTGTTCTGCCCACTGGAGCCATGGAACAAGAAGGGACATAAATGACCTACCAGATTTGCCATGCAGCAGCAGTTATCTTGAAAAGAAAATTACTAAGAAAATAACTCCAAGAAGAAACATTGAGTCGGCCAAACGTGCTATAAGAAAAACATCTGCAAATGAGAACGGAAAAAGGAGGCTGGTTTATAAGAAAGAAGATAACCCCTCGGAATGTAAAGTGTTAAGAAAGGAAATTGAGGATCTAAATGAGAAACTGAAAACGAAAACAGAACAGCTGAATGAAATGTTTGATGAAGTTAACTCACTTAAAGCGGAGAAAGAAGCCTATGCCAAACAACTGACACAATTTGCTCAAATTAAGCAAAAGTCTACATTCTCCTTTGTTCTTTGAAGGTGTATCCACAACAATTTCAGTATTTGACTGGATTATCACTAAATGACTTTGATTGCCTTTTCGAGTGTATCCAGCCCTATATTTGTGCAATCATCTATCCTGATTGCAAAGGTTATGAAAGTGGAGAAAGAAAGCTAACAAAGAGGACAGAACTAATGTGCTTTCTTACAATATGTAGACACACCCTCCACCTTGGAATAATGGGATTTATGACCAATACAAGTGACTCAACACAGTCCAGAATTTTTAGTGCTTGGGCAGTTTTTCTTGCAACTGTTTTTGATGCAATAAACCTCAGCCCTTTACCTGGAGAGGTGCCGTCATTATTACCAAGAGATTTCTGGGCTTCAGGATTTCAGGATACTGTACTACTAGGTGATTGTACTGAAAACTGGATCTCTTCCTCTGAGAATTATGACATCAGTAGTGCAACATTCAGTTCCTATAAAAATCATGACACTGGCAAAACTGGAATATGGATCACACCATATGGTAGCCCAGTGATGTGTACTGATACATACCCAGGGTCAATCACAGATAATGATTTGACTTCAGACTGTGGTGTTCTTGACACGATAAAGGAAAAAGGCACCACAGTTCTGACAGACAAGGGATTTGGAATTGAGGATCTCTGTCACTCAAAAGGCCTCCTGCACAATCGCCCACCACTCAAATTTGATGCTCAGTATGAGGAAAGCGATATAAGCAAAAACTTTGATGTGGCTACACTAAGAATTTATAATGAGAATTACATAGGTAGAATGAGGGACTGGTCAATACTTAGTGCATGTTGGCCGAAAAGCAGATGTGACATTCTTGGATGTGTTTACAAGGTTTTTGCCCATATTGTAAACATGTTGTTTGTCCCCATCTGTCCCAAAGAGGCAGCTCAACAAGTGGGCCCTCAATAGTCATTGCCATATTTTGACATTTAATCACTGTATTTACATGTATGCACTGTCTTTAGTGGTGTCTAAAGTCCTAGAAATAAAATGTAACTAAGGGGGTACAGATTCATATTGGGTCTCATAAAGAAAGACAAACAAAACAAAACTATTAATGATGTGATTGAATATCAGAGTATTTTGCTTGTATAGAAATAAACTATTTTTCTTTGGCCCTTTAATTTTGTTTTTGTCACATTTTTTTTAGTTGAATTTTTTAGTTTTTTAGTTGCTACTCTTAACTGGGTGCTTCTTTGGTACACTGTTAAGCTAAGAAAGGTGCCTTTTTACTTTAGAACGTGACAGGCTTAATTGACTTTGCCATATAGTTGACCCAGCTTCTAAAATGGCGGGTGTTTTCAAAACAAGGTACTGAGCCGGAAAGTTGTTTTCCAAGCTTTGCAAGGTGCGAATGCTCAAAATGTGGCCAGTGATCAGACATTGGCCTGTTTTCATGGATGTGTAATAAGATGTCCATCATAACATCGCTCAAAACATGATTGTTGGTCACAGGAAAATAGCTTGCAATGTCCTTCTCAGGTACATATGACATCAAGTAGGTAAGGTTTGTTTCTGTGCACTCCATCTGCATGTGACTTTGTATCAAGTGGCTGCCTGTAATCTAAATGAATATAGAATAGTAGAAACAGTGGTGGTTCATTAACTTTGCAAAGAAAATACGATCCTATTAAAAAAGGAAGGGAATAAATGGAAAAATTCCCTGCTGCCATCCTTAATGGAGTTTCTCTTTTGAGAAGGAGCGACAGAGTGTCTTCAACAAAAACATAATCAACACAGAATGAGATAGAAAGCAATTTAGCTTACTTGTTGTAATGGGGTTTGCATAGCTTCTATTTTCACTTGTTGTTCCCCTTGTGTTAACTTCTCCAGTTGCTTTTTGTTAGGCAATGAACGGGTCTTAATTTCAACTAGGAACACATCCTGACCACAACTTATTGCATCTGGGCTTGCACCGAATCTTTTGTCTAATGGATGCTTGAAATAGCCACATTGGATTACAACTGACTTACTATCAGTACAAAACCGTGTTATGGCATTTTTTTCTTCCTGCTTGCCGCGAATAAAATTGGGTAAATGAGCCCTTTTAGGATTTATCACAGTTTCGTCAATGTTATTCTTGATTGCAAACCATGCATTGTCAAATTCTTTCACTCCGCAAAATCCTAACAGCGCTGGTGCTTTACTTGCAGTAATAACTCCAACCCTGAGTGCTCTCCACTCTAAGCTACACTGATCAACTGGTACATAGTTGCTCTTCTCAAGATGTGAAGTCGGCTCTTGGTGGCAGTCTTTACTTTCTGACGTACCAGTCGTAGTGACACTATTTATTTTTTGGTGGAATTCGATTGGCATCTGTGGCTTCCAGATTGCCTCTGCATTGCTCTTGAATCTTGGCTTTAAGACCTCTTCGTCGTACTCGCTGCCTGCTTCCTTTTTCTGATACTCGGTTTTATACCGAAGATGTAGAAATAAGGGGGACTCTTTCTTGTACTTAGAGAGCACACTGTAGACATGAGTCTCTACTGGTTTTAACTGACCGACTTTTGCCTTTACTTCGTCTTCGATTTTAGAAACATCGCGACGATACCAATCGCTGTAATCATATTCTACTCTTGGGCTGAGCTGCACCTTTTTCTTTTGCCTCACCCGTTTCATGTCTGCCCTTGCTCCACGCAGGTTTCGTAGGTACTTGAGCTTAATTTGTGATGCTACCTTTTGATTTGCAGTGGATCCTTTCTTATGCCATTTCTGTAGCCTCTCTGTACAGGACATGTGGAGATGGAGTTTTTTGTGGCAGTGAAAAAACTTCAATTGAATTAAAAGTGCTATTGCGTGGCAACACAATCCACTCTTTCCGACTGGGCAGCTACAATATGCCTTAACGGGTTTATTTTCAAAGAACTGCACTGTTACCGGACGAGAAATGTTTCCCGAGTAAGACTTAAGCATGTTTGCCTTTATATATGTACAACGAGAATTGTTCCTGTCCTTTAGGATTTTAACTGAAACCGTACGGCGCGAGGAAAACATTCTGTAAGCCTTACGATATTGGCCTTTCGCCCCGGCGTATTTGGCCTTCTGGTATTCTCTGATAACACTGTCAGTAACAACAGGTGCATCAACTTCCTTTTCTTTTCCTAAAACTTTCCAGTCTGCTGAAGGTTGAGGAATTTCTGCCGGATCCAGCGCTGTGGAAAAGCTAAACTTTACGGTAATTTGTTTCACTTTTTTATCAAACAATTCCTGGCACTTTCCAAGTGGCGATAATCTCTCGACCAGATCTTTCTTTTCTCCCGCTGTTTTTAAACGAAGTTCTTTACAGTAGTAAAGCAACTGTTCTTTACTGTAGAAAGGTAACTTTTCAGTAGTAATCTGACTCTTAATATCGCCTAAGTTGCATGTAATGACCTTTGCTTCACCTTCTGTTTTGGAAGCCATTTTGAATCCGGAATTTAAAAAGTCCGCAAAAATCCGTTAGCGCCAGTCTCCCGCGCGCCATGAAATTAGGCAATACGACGTAACTAAAGTTTAAGGTGGCCGAATACAGTTTTGAGGGACAATAAATTTCCTTACGCGCGCGTGTCACGCAAGCAATACCGCGCGAGCAAACAACAACGAAGCTCTGATCTCGTGCACGCAGTTAGTAATGTGCGAGCAGCCGCGCGCACAGATAAGTGAATGGCCGTGGTGTACGCAGTACTGCGCATGCTCGGAGATCGTACTAAACGTTTTTTTGGTCGTGAATTTCTCGAAATCTAGCCGTACGACCTATGCTCAATTTTTGATATTTTTAAATATACATCAACATCGATCTGCAGACAATTTTTTTTCAAAATCTGTAAGACAGATTTTAAAATATTTTTCGAAATTCCTATTTTTGATATTTTCGTTGATATGCGAAAAACTCTCTTACAGATTTTTGTTTTAACTTGTAAGAACGTCTATTTTTATCCAAAGTTTAAATGGTATGATTTTGAGGTAAGGTCGTACGGGTGATTTTTGAGTAAAACGTCCTCATAGAATTAGAACCCAGTCTTCTGACAACCACTCGGTCGCTTGTTTTAAGCCACTTCTAACCAGAGGATGGTGAAATTACAAACACCCACTGTCTTGTACGATGGTTTTGACTTTGTAATTGTTGCTTGTTCCCACAAATGGTCACCTGTGATCGATATTATCGGAAGCATCTGGTGACCCCTATAAACTGTAGTAAGCCACCTTAACTTAAGTTAGTCTCAAGTTGCGTGACGTCATACCTAACTGTAGTTAGTGCTTTCGGTCGACCACGCAGTTAACTACAGTTAGTTCTAATTAGCCTATGGATTAAAAGAGGTTCGTGACGGCCCTTATTGTTGATCCGTGAAATGTCAACATGGATGACCGACGTAAAGTATGTCTAGTTTTTTTTCTTATTTATTTTTTTCGTGCGGTAAACCGTCGGAGAAAAATGAGAAATAAGCTGAGAATTTTAACGGATGCTCGACGCCGGGTACACGTGCTGCTACCTTGTTGTATGTAATTTTTTTGTTTTTGTTTTTTTGTTTTTGGTTTTCCCCTCGCTTCACGCTTGGTTTTTATTTTGCATATTTATATATGCTCATCTCGCACGTGCGAAAAGAATTGTCACATTCTGATTGGTTGTTTGTTTGTAAACTTAAGACTAACCCATGAACCCTGCTTGGTATAACTATTGTTAGTCTGTATTGTTTTGGATCAGCGAGGCGTCAATTTTCTAACTATAGTAAGAGCGAACAGAGAAGCGGCCACATTACCGAAATATCTAACTATAGTTATCCCCGTCTTAACTATAGTTAGTAGCCCAGATGTGACCGCAGCCAGTGCCTCTGCACGTGCGTTTTTCATTTGATACATTTCTTTGCCGTTGCCTGCAAAACAACAACATCAAATAACCAAATTATAGCGGTTTTCTGGAGAAGATGAAGACAAGGCGGATAATTTTCCTTATATTTGAACTTGAAAACCGTCCCTACCAATTCAGCTCTTGAACAATTTCAGTAACATTAGGCGAATTAAACAATTTGGAACAATTTCAAAGTAGTTTAAATGGGCGCAAATTCTTTTTTAAATGAAGTTATCTTTGGTGTTACCGTCGTGGTTGCTAAAGCTCCGTATTTCCTTTGCTTGACGCGGGAGGAAAGAAATGAGCATCTCCGTGCATACTATAAACGGTTTGCTTGAAAAAAAAAGAAAGTGTCTTCCCGTCAAACATCCTCGGAGACCCAGGCCAGTGAGTCGGGGCAAGGGAGAGTACAAAAGGGCGACCTAACAACCTCTGGATCTCACAGGATGCCCACCAAAAAGCTACATTGTTAACCGTTAAAAACAAACGAGAGAAAATAAATAAAGGACAGTTGTTCCCATACCGGGAGTCGAACCCGGGCCGCCTGGGTGAAAACCAGGAATCCTAACCGCTAGACCATATGGGAGTTGACTGAAATGAGTGCGCAATTAATTGATGGGATTCAATGGATTCGTCCATTTTTTCAGCCTTTACTTTTACAAATTTTCTTCCGTTACAATGTTGCATCGTACTTTCCAGCTGGCATTTTTTTTATTCTCGTCAATCCAAGTATTGTTTCGGTTGCATAAGGGCACATTTAATAGCAAAATATGTGTGGGAAAAAAGTGCCCCGTGCCCTATTACAAAACAAGAACTTTTTCCCTATATAAGGTATGGAAGAACGTATTTCTAAAGGTATCAATGCCACGCAGCTCATGAAATTCATTTGTCATGGTAGTGAGTACACAGGTATCCTAGTATCCAGATATCGGCATGAGTATAGAACAGAACAAACATCATGGATGCAGAGAACATGGCGCTTAATGGGCATCATGGGTACAGAGAACATCGTGCTTAATGGGCATCATGGGTAATCAGGTTAATGTGCAGTGTTTGTATGAGAATCCAGTGTCAAATAGTCTCGGTAAAATTGAAACTTTCCAACATTTGTTAATAGAAAAGTTACGATACTAGTGAGAAGACTATACTCATCAAATTTGAGGAATGTAGCTGTGTCAGAAAGCGTTAAATTATTATTTTGATTGTTTTCCATACATTTGTCTGTAAAACAGTTTGCGTTCCTTCGCGCGCCGCCCGTGATCCTTCGCTCCCCACTATCTGAACACCAGAACAGGCTAGCCAACTGACCCGTGTACGATTTTTTTCCCAAAGGACACCCGTGAAGGTTGAGTACCCTTAATACAAATTTTTCAAATCGCCGATATTACAGATATTCCCGCTCGGGCAAATTCGCAATATTCTAGGTCAATAGTTTCATAATATACCTTTATTTGAGGTTTGATAATATCCCTATATTATGAGGTTTGATAATATACCTTTATTTGAGGGTTGTCCCCTTTGAATTGCAGCGGCATGCAAACTCTCGCAAACTTGGAAGTGTGTATTTATTTATTTTTTCTTTTGGATGGGGGGCGGGTGGTGTTGAATGTTTGTGATATTGTTTTTAGTTTCCTCCCCGTTCAACAAATGAAAAAAAAAAAAAACACGCAGAATAAAGAAAGAGCTCTATACATTGTAGGATCGAAATTTAAAAAAAAAACCGTCTCTCTCACATCAAACACGAAACAAAAATGTCGTTCCCATACCGGGAGTCGAACCCGGGCCGCCTGGGTGAAAACCAGGAATCCTAACCGCTAGACCATATGGGAATTGACTGATAAGAATGTACAATTAATTGATGGAATTCATATTTGAGAAAAACTAGAAAGTTAATCAACGTTCTTTAGGTTGTTTTATGTTTAAATAGCCTTAAAACTTTGTAAGATCAAGAAGGAAACGTTTATCCTCAGCTTTCGTCCTTTTTGTGCTCAATGAAAATAGTTCCCAGTCTCCTCCTTATTCTCCTAATGTTTGGCCTGCGCGCGCACATCTCCTATTTCCTTTGCTTCACGCGGAAGGAAAGAAATGAGCATCTCCGCGCAGGCTACAAACGGTTTGCTCGAAAAAGAAAAGAAAGTGTCTTCCCGTCAAACATCCTCGGAGATCCAGGGGCAGTTAGTCGGGACAGGGGAAAGTACAAAAGGGCGACCTAACTCCCTCTGGATCTCAGAGAATACACCTTATTCCAAAATGGCGGGCAATTTATTATTCTTTTGTATGCATTTCAATTAGCCCTCTTTGCCTCATTTTCGCGTGAAAATTCTGTTGTATTTTGCACATGCTGACGAGGCAACAAGGGCTAATTAACATACATATAAAAGAATAATAAATTGGCCGCCATTTTGGAATAAGGTGTATGCCCTCCAAAAAGCTACATTGTTAACGTTAAAAATCACGAGAGAAAATAAATAGAAGAGAGTCGTTCCCATACCGGAATTCGAACCCGGTCCGCCTGGGTGAAAACCAGGAATCCTTACTGCTAGACCATATGGGAGTTGACTTCACAAATGAGGAGTTGAATGGATGGAATTCTCAGTCTTTACTTTTACAAATTATCTTTCCTACCAATGTTGTATCGCATTTTTTAGCTGAAATTTTTTTATTCTCTTCAATCAAAGTATTGTTTCGGTTGCAGATGGGCACATGTAATAGCAAAACGGGTGTGGGAAAAAAGTGCCCCGTGCCCTGTTACAAAACAAGAACTTTGACCCAATAACTCATTTCTACAGGTATCAATGAAAATGCAGCTCTTGAAATTCATTTGTCATGGTAGTGAGTACATTGGTATCCTAGTATCCAGATATCCGCATTGAGTATAGAACAGAACAAACATCATGGGTGCAGAGAACATCGCGCTTAATGGGCATCATGGGTACAGAGAACATCGTGCTTAATGGGCATCATGGGTACAGAGAACATCGTGCTTAATGGGCATCATGGGTAATCAGGTTAATGTGCAATGTTTGTATGAGAATCCAGTGTCAAATAGTCTCGGTAAAATTGAAATTTTCTAACATTTGTTAATTGAAAAGTTACGATACTAGTGAGAAGACTTTACTCATCAAATTTGAGGAATGTAGCTGTGTCAGAAAGCCTGCAATTATTATTTTTTTGTTTTCCATACATTTGCCCGTTAAAGGTGCTGTTACACAAGGCAATTTTTTCCTGCGACTTGCAACGCAACGCCGCTGACGAGAGCTGTTGCGAGATAAGTTACTGATTACATGTTACACGTTTGCAACTTGCCTCGCAACGTTGCAAAAAGTAGATAAGTGGTCAACTTTTTCTGCAACTCGCAACACAATTTTTCGTTGCGAACCAAGTTGCGAAGAAAAGGTGTTACACGCGCAATTTCATCCGCAACTTGTCTCGCAACGGCTCTCGTCAGCGTTGAAAAACAATTGCCTCGTGTAACAACAGCTTAAACAGTTTGCGTTCCCTCGCGCGCCGCCCGTAATCCTTTGTCCCCACTATCTGAACACCAGAACAGGCGAGAAACTGGCCCGTGTACGATTTGTTTTCCGAAGGACACCTACGAGGGTTGAGTACCCTTAATACAAATCATTCATCCGATATTACAGATATTCCCGCACGGGCAAATTCGCAAGGACCGAACTTTAAACAAAAACCGTCTCCTACATCAAACACGAAACAAAAAAAAAAATAGCCGTTCCCATACCGGGAGTCGAACCCGGGCCGTCTGGGTGAAAACCAGAAATCCTAACCGCTAGACCATATGGGAGTTGACACGAAAGAGGGAGCAATTAATTGATGAAATTCATGTTTGCGAAAAAACTACAAAGTTAATCAACGTTCTTTAGGTTGTTTTATATTCAAACAGTCTTAAAACTTTGTAAGATCAAGAAGGAAACGTTTTTCCCCAACTTTTGTTCTTTTTCTGTTTCGATGAGAGTAGTTTCTGCAGTCTCCTCCTAATTCTGCAGAGCTTTAGCAACTACGAGGGCAACGGCAGCGAGAGCGGCACAAAACAATAGGTTTAATGAGCGAAAACAATGCCTCTGCACGTGCGTATTACACTTGGTACATTTCTTTGCCGTTCCCTGCAAAACAACAACATCAAATAACCAAATTATAGCGGTTTTCTAGAGAACGTGAAGACAAGACGGATAATTTTCCTTATCAATTGAACTTGAAAACCGTCCCTACCAATTCAGCTCTTGAACAATTCCAGTAACATTAGGCGAATTAAACAATTTGGAACAATTTCAAAGTAGTTTAAATGGGCGCAAATTATTTTTTCAATGACGTTTTCTTTGGTGTTACCGTCGTGGTTGCTAAAGCTCCGTATTTCCTTTGCTTGACGCGGGAGGAAAGAAATGAGCATCTCCGTGCATACTATAAACGGTTTGCTTGAAAAAAAAAAAGAAAGTGTCTTCCCGTCAAACATCCTCAGAGACCCAGGCCAGTGAGTCGGGGCAAGGGAGAGTACAAAAGGGCGACCTAACTCCCTCTGGATCTCAGAGGATGTTCACCAAAAAGCTACATTGTTAACCGTTAAAAATAAATGATAGAAAAAAAAATAGAGGAGAGTCGTACCCATACCGGGAGTCGAACCCGGGCCGCCTGGGTGAAAACCAGGAATCCTAACCGCTAGACCATATGGGAGCTGGTAGAAAAGAATGTACAATTAATTGATGGGATTTATATTTGGGAAAAAACTAGAACGTTAACCAACGTTCTTTAGGTTGTTTTATGTTCAAACAAGAACTTTTCCCTATATAAGGTATAGAAGAACTTATTTCTAAAGGTATCAATGCCATGCAGCTCATGAAATTCATTTGTCATGGTAGTGAGTACACAGGTATCCTAGTATCCAGATATCCGCATTAGTATAGAACAGAACAAACATCATGGGTGCAGAGAACATCGCGCTTAATGGGAATCATGGGTACAGAGAACATCGTGCTTAATGGGCATCATGGGTACAGAGAACATGGCGCTTAATGGGCATCATGGGTGCAGAGAACATCGCGCTTAATGGGAATCATGGGTACAGAGAACATCGTGCTTAATGGGAATCATGGGTACAGAGAACATCGTGCTTAATGGGCATCATGGGTGCAGAGAACATGGCGCTTAATGGGCATCATGGGTGCAGAGAACATCGTGCTTAATGGGCATCATGGGTACAGAGAACATCGTGCTTAATGGGAATCATGGGTACAGAGAACATCGTGCTTAATGGGAATCATGGGTACAGAGAACATCGTGCTTAATGGGCATCATGGGTACAGAGAACATGGCGCTTAATGGGCATCATGGGTGCAGAGAACATCGTGCTTAATGGGCATCATGGGTACAGAGAACATCGTGCTTAATGGCATCATGGGTACAGAGAACATCGTGCTTAATGGGCATCATGGGTGCAGAGAACATCGCGCTTAATGGGAATCATGGGTACAGAGAACATCGTGCTTAATGGCATCATGGGTACAGAGAACATCGTGCTTAATGGGCATCATGGGTGCAGAGAACATCGCGCTTAATGGGCATCATGGGTGCAGAGAACATCGTGCTTAATGGGCATCATGGGTACAGAGAACATGGCGCTTAATGGGCATCATGGGTGCAGAGAACATCGTGCTTAATGGGCATCATGGGTACAGAGAACATCGTGCTTAATGGCATCATGGGTACAGAGAACATCGTGCTTAATGGGCATCATGGGTGCAGAGAACATCGCGCTTAATGGGAATCATGGGTACAGAGAACATCGTGCTTAATGGCATCATGGGTACAGAGAACATCGTGCTTAATGGGCATCATGGGTGCAGAGAACATCGCGCTTAATGGGCATCATTGGTGCAGAGAACATCGTGCTTAATGGGCATCATGGGTGCAGAGAACATGGCGCTTAATGGGCATCATGGGTGCAGAGAACATGGCGCTTAATGGGCATCATGGGTGCAGAGAACATGGTGCTTAATGGGCATCATGGGTAATCAGGTTAATGTGCAGTGTTTGTATGAGAATCCAGTGTCAAATAGTCTCGGTAAAATTGAAATTTTCTAACATTTGTTAATTGAAAAGTTACGATACTAGTGAGAAGACTATATTCATCAAATTTGAGGAATGTAGCTGTGTCAGAAAGCGTTAATTTATTATTTTGTTTGTTTTCCATACATTTGTCTGTAAAACAGTTTGCGTTCCTTCGCGCGCCGCGCGTGATCCTTCGCTCTCCACTATCTGAACACCAGAACAGGCTAGCCAACTGACCCGTGTACGATTTTTTCCCCCAAGGACACCCGTGAAGGTTGAGTACCCTTAATACAAATTTTTCAAATCGCCGATATTACAGATATCCCCGCTCGGGCAAATTCGCAATATTTTACGTCAATAGTTTCATAATATACCTTTATTTGAGGTTTGATAATATACCTATATTATGAGGTTTGATAATATACCTTTATTTGAGGGTTGTCCCCTTTGAATTGCAGCGGCATGCAAACTCTCGCAAACTTGGAAGTGTGTATTTATTTATTTTCTCTTTTGGATGGGGGGCGGGTGGTGTTGAATGTTTGTGATATTGTTTTCAGTTTCCTCCCCGTTCAACAAATGAAAAAAAAAAAACACGCAGAAAAAAGAAAGAGCTCTATACATTGTAGGATCGAAATTTAAAAAAAAACCCGTCTCTCTCACATCAAACACGAAACAAAAATGTCGTTCCCATACCGGGAGTCGAACCCGGGCCGCCTGGGTGAAAACCAGGAATCCTAACCGCTAGACCATATGGGAATTGACTGATAAGAATGTACAATTAATTGATGAAATTCATATTTGAGAAAAACTAGAAAGTTAATCAACGTTCTTTATGTTGTTTTATGTTTAAATAGCCTTAAAACTTTGTAAGATCAAGAAGGAAACGTTTATCCCCAGCTTTCGTCCTTTTTGTGCTCAATGAAAATAGTTCCCAGTCTCCTCCTTATTCTCCTAATGTTTGGCCTGCGCGCGCACATCTCCTATTTCCTTTGCTTCACGCGGAAGGAAAGAAATGAGCATCTCCGCGCAGGCTACAAACGGTTTGCTCGAAAAAGAAAAGAAAGTGTCTTCCCGTCAAACATCCTCGGAGATCCAGGGGCAGTTAGTCGGGACAAGGGAAAGTACAAAAGGGCGACCTAACTCCCTCTGGATCTCAGAGAATGCCCTGTAAAAAGCTACATTGTTAACGTTAAAAATCACGAGAGAAAATAAACAGAGGAGAGTCGTTCCCATACCGGAATTCGAACCCGGTCCGCCTGGGTGAAAACCAGGAATCCTTACTGCTAGACCATATGGGAGTTGACTTTACAAATAAGGAGTTGAATGGATGGAATTCTCAGTCTTTACTTTTACAAATTATCTTTCCGACCAATGTTGCATCGCATTTTTTAGCTGAAATTTTTTTATTCTCTTCAATCAAAGTATTGTTTCGGTTGCAGAAGGGCACATGTAATAGCAAAACGGGTGTTGGAAAAAAGTGCCCCGTGCCCTGTTACAAAACAAGAACTTTGACCCAATAACTCATTTCTACAGGTATCAATGAAAATGCAGCTCTTGAAATTCATTTGTCATGGTAGTGAGTACATTGGTATCCTAGTATCCAGATATCCGCATTGAGTATAGAACAGAACAAACATCATGGGCCAGAGAACATCGCGCTTAATGGGCATCATGGGTACAGAGAACATCGTTCTTAATGGGCATCATGGGTACAGAGAACATCGTGCTTAATGGGCATCATGGGTCGTAACATCGTGGTTAATGGGCATTACGGGTAATCAGGTTAATGTGCAGTGTTTGTATGAGAATCCAGTGTCAAATAGTCTCGGTAAAATTGAAATTTTCCAACATTTGTTAATTGAAAAGTTACGATACTAGTGAGAAGACTTTACTCATCAAATTTGAGGAATGTAGCTGTGTCAGAAAGCCTGCAATTATTATTTTTTTGTTTTCCATACATTTGCCCGTTAAAGGTGCTGTTACACAAGGCAATTTTTTCCTGCGACTTGCAACGCAACGCCGCTGACGAGAGCTGTTGCGAGATAAGTTACTGATTACATGTTACACGTTTGCAACTTGCCTCGCAACGTTGCAAAAAGTAGATAAGTGGTCAACTTTTTCTGCAACTCGCAACACAATTTTTCGTTGCGAACCAAGTTGCGAAGAAAAGGTGTTACACGCGCAATTTCATCCGCAACTTGTCTCGCAACGGCTCTCGTCAGCGTTGAAAAACAATTGCCTCGTGTAACAACAGCTTAAACAGTTTGCGTTCCTTCGCGCGCCGCCCGTAATCCTTTGTCCCCACTATCTGAACACCAGAACAGACGAGAAACTGGCCCGTGTACGATTTGTTTTCCGAGGGACACCCACGAGGGTTGAGTACCCTTAATACAGATCATTCATCCGATATTACAGATATTCCCGCACGGGCAAATTCGCAAGGACCGAACTTTAAACAAAAACCGTCTCCTACATCAAACACGAAACAAAAAAAAAAAATAGCCGTTCCCATAGCGGGATTCGAACCCGGGCCGTCTGGGTGAAAACCAGAAATCCTAACCGCTAGACCATATGGGAGTTGACACGAAAGAGGGAGCAATTAATTGATAAAATTCATGTTTGCGAAAAAACTACAAAGTTAATCAACGTTCTTTAGGTTGTTTTATATTCAAACAGTCTTAAAACTTTGTAAGATCAAGAAGGAAACGTTTTTCCCCAACTTTTGTTCTTTTTCTGTTTCGATGAGAGTAGTTTCTGCAGTCTCCTCCTAATTCTGCAGAGCTTTAGCAACTATGAGGGCAACGGCAGCGAGAGCGGCACAAAACAATAGGTTTAATGAGCGAAAACAATGCCTCTGCACGTGCGTTTTACACTTGGTACATTTCTTTGCCGTTCCCTGCAAAACAACAACATCAAAAAACCAAATTATAGCGGTTTTCTAGAGAACGTGAAGACAAGACGGATAATTTTCCTTATCAATTGAACTTGAAAACCGTCCCTACCAATTCAGCTCTTGAACAATTCCAGTAACATTAGGCGAATTAAACAATTTGGAACAATTTCAAAGTAGTTTAAATGGGCGCAAATTCTTTTTTCAATGACGTTATCTTTGGTGTTACCGTGTTGGTTGCTAAAGCTCTGTATTTCCTTTGCTTGACGCGGGAGGAAAGAAATGACCATCTCCGTGCATGCTATAAACGGTTTGCTTGAAAAAAAAGAAAAGAAAGTGTCAGTTATTTACTTTTTCTTTTGGATGGGGGGCGGGTGGTGTTGAATGTTTGTGAAAAAACACGCAGAAAAAAGAAAGAGCTCTATGCATTGTAGGACCGAAATTGAAAAAAAAACCCGTCTCTCTCACATCAAACACGAAACAAAAATGTCGTTCCCATACCGGAAGTCGAACCCGGGCCGCCTGGGTGAAAACCAGGAATCCTAACCGCTAGACCATATGGGAGCTAACAGAAAAGAATGTACAATTAATTGATGGAATTTATATTTGGGAAAAAACTAGAAAGTTAATCAACGTTCTTTATGTTGTTTTATGTTCAAATAGCCTTAAAACGTTGTAAGATCAAGAAGGAAACCGGTTTATCCCCAGCTTTCGTCCTTTTTGTGCTCAATGAAAATAGTTCCCAGTCTCCTCCTTATTCTCCTAATGTTTGGCCTGCGCGCGCACATCTCCTATTTCCTTTGCTTCACGCGAAAGGAAAGAAATGAACATCTCCGCGCAGGCTACAAACGCGGGGTTTGCTCGAAAAAGAAAAGAAATTGTCTTCCCGGAAAACATCCTCGGAGATCCAGGGGCAGTGAGTCGAGACAAGGGAAAGTACAAAAGGGCGCCCTAACTCCCTCTGGATATCAGAGGATGCCCACCAAAAAGCTACATTGTTTTTAAAACCGTTAAAAATAAACCAGAGAAAAAAAATAGAGGCGAGTCGTTCCCATACCGGGAGTCGAACCCGGGCCGCCTGGGTGAAAACCAGGAATCCTAACCGCTAGACCATATGGGAATTGACTGAAATGAGCGCGCAATTAATTGATGACATTCAATGGATTCGTCCGTTTTTTTGAGCCTTTACTTCTACAAAATTTCTTTCGTACCAATGTTGCATCGTACTTTCCAGCTGGCATTTTTTTTATTCTCGTCAATCTAAGTATTGTTTCGGTTGCATAAGGGCACATTTAATAGCAAAATGTGTGTAGGAAAAAAGTACCCCGTGCCCTGTTACAAAACAAGAACTTTTTGCCTATATAAGGTATGGAAGAACTTATTTCTGAAGGTATCAATGCCACGCAGCTCATGAAATTCATTTGTCATGGTAGTGAGTACACAGGTATCCAAGTATCCAGATATCGGCATGAGTATAGAACAGAACAAACATCATGGGCATTAATGGACAAAAATGTCGTTCCCATACCGGAAGTCGAACCCGGGCCGCCTAGGTGAAAACCAGGAATCCTAACCGCTAGACCATATGGGAGCTAACAGAAAAGAATATACAATTAATTGATGGAATTTATATTTCGGAAAAAACTAGAAAGTTAATCAACGTTCTTTAGGTTGTTTTATGTTCAAATAGTCTTAAAACTTTGTAAGATCAAGAAGGAAACGTTTATCCCCAGCATTCGTCTTTTTTGTGCTCAATGAAAGTAGTTCCCGGTCTCCTCCTTATTCTCCTAATGTTTGGCCTGCGTTTGCTTCACGCGGAAGAAAAGAAATGAGCATCTCCACGGAGGCAACAAACGAAATTAAAATTAAACGGTTTGCTCGAAAAAGAAAAGAAAGTGTCTTCCCGCCAAACTTCCTCGGAGATCCAGGGGCAGTTAGTCGGGACAAGGGAAAGTACAAAAGGGCGACCTAACTCCCTCTGGAACTCAGAGGATGCCCACCAAAAAGCTACATTGTTAACGTTAAAAAAAAACGAGAGAAAAAGAAATATAGGAGAGTAGTTCCCATACCGGGAGTCGAAGCCGGGGCGCCTGGGTGAAAACCAGGAATCCTAACCGCTAGACCATATGGGAGTTGACTTTACAAATGAGGAGTTGAATGGATGGAATTCGTCCACTTTTTCAGTCTTCACTTTTACAAATTATCTTTCCTACCAATGTTGCATCGCACTTTTCAGCTGAAATTTTTTTATTCTCTTCACTCAAAGAATTGTTTCGGTTACGGAAGGGCACATGTAATAGCAAAACGGGTGAGGGAAAAAAGTGTCCCGTGCCCTGTTACAAAACAAGAACTTTGTCCCAATAACTCATTTCTACAGGTATCAATGAAAATGCATATCTAGAAATTCATTTGTCATGGTAGTGAGTACATAGGTATCCTAGTATCCAGATATCCGCATTGAGTATAGAACAAAACAAACATCATGGGTCGAGAGAACATCGCGCTTAATAGGAATCATCGGTAACCAGCTGCAGGTTAAACAGTTGATCCAAATACAGTGTTTGTATGAGAATCCAGTGTTAAATAGTCTCGGTAAAATTGAAACTTTCTAATATTTGTAAATTGAAAAATTACGATACTAGTGAAAAGACTTTACTCATCAAATTTGAGCAATGTAGCTGTATTAGAGAGCATGCAATTATTATTTTTTTGCTTTCCATACATTTGTCTGTTAAAGTTGCTGTTACACGAGGCAACTTTTTCCTGCAACTTGCAACGCAACGCTGACGAGAGCCGTTGCGACATGTTGCGAGACAAGTTGGAGATTACATGTTACACGTTTGCAACTTGTCTCGCAACGTACGTTGCAAAAAGTAGATCAGTGGTCAACTTTTTCTGCAACTCGCAACGCAATTTTTCGTTGCGAAACAAGTTGCGCAGAGAAGGTGTGACACGCGCAATTTCATCCGCAACTTGTCTCGCAACGGCTCTCGTCAGCGTTGCGTTGCAAGTTGCAGGAAAAAAAATTGCCTCGTGCAACAGCTCGAACAGTTTGCGTTCCTTCTCGCGCCGCCCGTAATCCTTTGTCCCCACTATCTGAACACCAGAACAGGCAAGAAACTGGCCCGTGTAAGATTTGTTTTCCGAAGGACACCCACTAGGGTTGAGTACCCTTAATACAAATTATTCATCCGATATTACAGATATTCCCGTTCGGGCAAATCCGCAATATTTTACGTCAATAGTCTCATAATACCATGTACAGAGGGAGGTGGGAGGGGGATAAATGTCTATCATATTATTTTCAGTTTCCTTCCTGTTTAGCAAATGGAAAAAACGCGCAGAAAAAGAAGAAAAAGCTGTATCCATTCAAGGACGGAACTTTAAACAAAAACCGTCTCCTACATCAGACATGAAACGGAAAAAAATAGCCGTTCCCATACCGGGAGTCGAACCCGGGCCGTCTGGGTGAAAACCAGAAATCCTAACCGCTATACCATTTTTTTTTTGTATTTCTGGCGTTCCGTAGGGCGGAGTGCAATGCCCTACGATCATATAAAACGGGGGAAATAAAAACGGGGACGAGGAGAACGCTAGGGTGAGGGAGCACCAGCTCGCCAAACTCGCTAGGGAATCGGACCCCACCTCACCGGGAGATTAAAAAGAAAACACCGGCCACTAACTGCCAAAACTAAACTACTCTGGATAAAACGAGTAAAACAATTTGGATAAACTGATTAAAAACAGCTAAAACCGAAGAAAAACATGCACTAAAAGCCAAAAGGTAAAAACTACAAAAGGTAAAACTACAAGGAAAATACTAAGATACAGAGCAGTACAACCACTAAAGGCGACCACCCCTATTCTTCTACTAAGAAAAAAGGAACCAGAGAAGGGACCGGGGAAAGGCTCGAGCAGTACAACCAATGAAGGCGACCGCACTAGCCAGGGAAACCCAAAACACAGCACTGACGAGACCCCACCACCAGACAAACAACGCGGGTCACGCAGTACAACCACTTAAGGCGACCACGATCTCCAGGACAACAGCAATAGACAAGAACAAGGAAAGCAAAGGATCACGCAGTGCAACCACTCAAGGCGACCACGATCACCGGAATAAGTAAAGCAAAGGAGGGCACGCAGTACAACCAACAAAGGCGACCGCGATCACCCAAGGCAGGACAGGAATAAGCAAAGACAAGAATAAGGACAGCAAGAGGAGGGATCACGCAGTACTACAAACAAAGGCGACCACGATCACCCGGGGGAAATCCACAATCACCAGCACACACAGAAACTCTCGCCACTGACAGTGCCAACCACACCCCGAGCACCCCACTGGCGCTCAAAGAAACGACGCCGTCGCAAAGAACGAAAACGTTTGAAATACAAAGGTA
Source organism: Dendrophyllia cribrosa (assembly GCA_024195265.1). Classification (NCBI taxonomy): domain Eukaryota; kingdom Metazoa; phylum Cnidaria; class Anthozoa; order Scleractinia; family Dendrophylliidae; genus Dendrophyllia; species Dendrophyllia cribrosa. The sequence goes on from JAJLRJ010000007.1 coordinate 4,200,236, forward strand.
AGAAAAAAGAAATCCTGGTCCGAAGCTGGGCAAGTAGCTTAGGGCCGGAGGGATGCACGTCGCGGAACGGAAAATCATTCCGCTGCTTCCAAACCAAAAATTTCAAGACATTGAGCAGATACGCAAAAACCAGAGAAACACAACGAAAATCATCAGAAGAAAAACCAAATAACCTAACCGCTAGACCATATGGGAGTTGACGGAATAAAGCGAGCAATTAATTGATGGAATTCATGTTTGCGAAAAAACTAGAAAGTTAATCAACGTTCTTTAGGTTGTTTTATGTTCAAATAGCCTTAAAACTTTGTAAGATCAAAAAGGAAACGTTTTTCCCCAGCTTTTGTTCTTTTTGTGTTTCGATGAGAGTAGTTTCTGCAGTCTCCTCCTAATTCTGCAGAGCTTTAGCAACCACGAGGGCAACGGCCGCGAGAGCGACACAAAACAATAGGTTTAATGAGCGAAAAGAATGCCGGGGCAAGCTAATGGGAGAATACAAAAGGGCGACCTAACTCCCTCTGGATCTCAGAGGATGCCCACCAAAAAGCTACATTGTTAACCGTTAAAAATAAATGAGAGAAAAAAAAATAGAAGAGAGTCGTTCCCATACCGGGAGTCGAAACCGGGCCGCCTGGGTGAAAACCAAGAAATCTTAACCGCTAGACCATATGGGAGTTGACTGAAATTAATTGATGGCATTCAATGGATTCGTCCACGTTTTCAGCCTTTACTTTTACAAATTTTCTTTCGTACCAATTTTGCATCGTACTTTCCAGCTGGCATTTTTTTTATTCTCGTCAATCCAAGTATTGTTTCGGTTGCATAAGGGCACATTTAATAGCAAAATGAGTGTGGGAAAAAAGTGCTCCGTGCCCTGTTACAAAACAAGAACTTTTCCCTATATAAGGTATAGAAGAACTTATTTCTGAAGGTATCAATGCCACGCAGCTCATGAAATTCATTTGTCATGGTAGTGAGTAGACAGGTATCCTAGTATCCAGATATCCGCATTAGTATAGAACAGAACAAACATAGAAAACATCGTGCTTAATGGGCATCATGGGTAATCAGGTTAATGTGCAGTGTTTGTATGACAATCCAGTGTCAAATAGTCTCGGTAAAATTAAAATTTTCTAATATTTGTGAATTGAAAAATTACGATACTAGTGAGAAGACTATATTCATCAAATTTGAGGAATGTAGCTGTGTCAGAAAGCGTTAAAGTGCCCCTATGATCAAATTTTTGATTTTCATTTTTTTCCATTTTCGTGTACTATTAGACTTTCTTACTCATCTTGCCAAATTTCAATCCATTACGAACATCAGAAGTCATTTTTTAACATTTATTTCCGAGAATTTGCGGCCGCCATTAATCAACCTTGTTCCAAGGCTTGGTTGCGAACGGGAGAAAGTGACGTCAAAGACTCAAACATACCTCACGGGTTGAAATTATAATAACAATCACCATAGAAAATTGCACGAAGAACAAGTCCAAAGTTTTTGTTGCTTTTCGCGTGATTTTTAATACTTATTGTTATTGTAATTTCAACCCGTGAGGTATGTTTGAGTCTTTGACGTCACTCTCTCCCATTCACAACCAAGCCTTGGAACAAGGTTGATTAATGGCGGCCGTAAATTCTCGGAGATAAATGTTAAAATAAAATGACTTCTGATGTTCGTAATGAATTGACCTTTGGCAAGATGAGTAAGAAAGTTTAATTGTACACGAAAATGTAAAAGATGAAAATCAAAAATTTGATCGCAGGGGCACTTTAAATTATTCTTTTTTTGTTTTCCATAGATTTGTCCGAAAACAGTTTGCGTTCCTTCGCGCGCCGCCCGTGATCCTTCGCTCCCCACTATCTGAACACCAGAACAGGCCAGCCAACTGACCCGTGTACGATTTTTTTCCCAAAGGACACCCGTGAAGGTTGAGTACCCTTAATACAAATTTTTCAAATCGCCGATATTACAGATATTCCCGTTCGGGAAAATTCGCAATATTTTACGTCAATAGTTTCATAATATACCTTTTATTTGAGGTTTGATAATATACCTATATTATGAGATTTCATAATATACCTTTATTTGAGGGTTGTCCCCGTTGAATTGCAGCAGCATGCAAACACTCGCAAACTTGGAAGTGTGTATTTATTTATTTTTTCTTTAGGATGGGGGGCGGGTGGTGTTGAATGTTTGTGATATTGTTTTCAGTTTCCTCCCCGTTCAACAAATGAAAGAAAAAAAACACGCAGAAAAAAGAAAGAGCTCCATACATTGTAGGACCGAAATTGAAAAAAAAACCGGCTCTCTCACATCAAACACGAAACAAAAATGTCGTTCCCATACCGGGAGTCGAACCCGGGCCGCCTGGGTGAAAACCAGGAATCCTAACCGCTAGACCATATGGGAATTGACTGATAAGAATGTACAATTAATTGATGGAATTCATATTTGAGAAAAACTAGAAAGTTAATCAACGTTCTTTAGGTTGTTTTATGTTCAAACAGTCTTACAACTTTGTAAGATCAAAAAGGAAACGTTTATCCCCAGCTTTTGTCCTTTTCGTGTTTCGATGAAAGTAGTTCCCAGTCTCCTCCAAATTCTGCAAATGTTTGGCCTGCGCGCTCACGTCTTCTATTTCCTTTGCTTGACGCGGAAAAAGAAAAGAAATGAGCGTCTCCACGCAGGCTACAAACGGTTTGCTCGAAAAAGATAAGTGTCTTTCCGCCAAACATCCTCGGAGATCCAGGGGCAGCTAGTCGGGACAAGGAAAAGTACAAAACGGCGACCTAACTCCTTCTGGAACTCAGAGGATGCCCACCAAAAAGCTACATTGTTTACGTTAAAAATAAAGGAGAGAAAAAAATATAGGAGAGCAGTTCCCATACCGGGAGTCGAACCCGGGCCACCTGGGTGAAAACCAGGAATCCTAACCGCTAGACCATATGGGAGTTGACTTTATAAATAAGAGTCGAATGAATGGAATTCGTCCACTTTGTCAGTCTTCACTTTTACAAATTATCTTTCCTACCAATGTTGCATCGCACTTTTCAGCTGAAATTTTTTTATTCTCTTCAATCAAAGTATTGTTTTGGTTGCAGAAGGGCACATGTAATAGCAAAACGGGTGAGGGAAAAAAGTGTCCCGCGTGCCCTGTTACAAAACAAGAACTTTGTCCCAATAACTCATTTCTACAGGTATCAATGAAAATGCAGCTCTTGAAATTCATTTGTCAAGGTAGTGAATACATAGGTATCCCAGTATCCAGATATCCGCATTGAGTATAGAACAAAACAAACAACATGGGTGCAGAGAACATCGCGCTTAATAGGAATCATCGGTAACCAGCTGCAGGTTAAACTATTGATCCAAATACAGTGTTTGTATGAGAATCCAGTGTTAAATAGTCTCGGTAAAATTGAAATTTTCTAATATTTGTGAATTGAAAAATTACGATACTAGTGAAAAGACTTTACTCATCAAATTTGAGTAATGTAGCTGTATTAGAAAGCATGCAATTATTATTTTATTGCTTTTCATACATTTGTCTGTTAAAGTTGCTGTTACACGAGGCAATTTTTTCCTGCAACTTGCAACGCAACGCTGACGAGAGCCGTTGCGACATGTTGCGAGACAAGTTGGTGATTACATGTTACACGTTTGCAACTTGCCTCGCAACGTTGCAAAAAGTAGATAAGTGGTCAACTTTTTCTGCAACTCGCAACGCAATTTTTCGTTGCGAAACAAGTTGCGCAGAGAAGGTGTGACACGCGCAATTTCATCCGCAACTTGTCTCGCAACGGCTCTCGTCAGCATTGCGTTGCAAGTTGCAAGAAAAAATTGCATCGTGTGACAGCTTAAAAGTTTGCGTTCCTTCGCGTGCCGCCCGTAATCCTTTGCTTCCCACTATCTGAACACCAGAACAGGCAAGAAACTGGTTCGTGTACGATTTGTTTTCCGAAGGACACCCACGAAGATTGAGTACTCTTAATAAAAATTATTCAAATCGCCCGATGTTACAGATATTCCCGCTCGGGCAAATTCGCAATATTTTACGTCAATAGTCTCATAATACCATGTACAGAGGGAGGTGGGAGGGGGATAAATGTCTATCATATTATTTTCATTTTCCTCCCTGTTTAGCAAATGGAAAAAACGCGCAGCACAAAAAGAAAAAGCTGTATTCATTCAAGGACGGAACTTTAAACAAAAACCGTCTCCTACATCAGACACGAAACAAAAAAAATAGCCGTTCCCATACCGGGAGTCGAACCCGGGCCGTCTGGGTGAAAACCAGAAATCCTAACCGCTAGACCATATGGGAGTTAACAGAAAAGAGCGCGCAATTAATTGATGGAATTCATGTTTGCGAAAAAACTAGAAAGTTAATCAACGTTCTTTAGGTTGTTGTATGTTCAAACTGTCCTAAAACTTTGTAAGATCAAGAAGGAAACGTTTTCTCCCAACTTTTGTTCTTTTTGTGTTTCGATGAGAGTAGTTTCTGCAGTCTCCTCCTAATTCTGCAGAGCTTTTAGCCTGGTTTCCATATAATCGTAACGATCGCAGCGATCGTTACGATAGACGATCGCTGCGATTCTTGCGACCCTTGCGATCATATGGAAACCAAAACGTTGCGATCGTTGCGATCCTTGCGATTACGATCGCAGAGATAGAAAAATTCCTAACATACCTTAAGGGTTGAAATTATAATTACAATAAGTATTGAAAATCACGCGAAAAGCAACAAAAACTTTAGACTTGTTCTTCGTGCAATTTTCTATGCTGATTGTTATTATAATTTTAACCCGTGAGGTATGTTTAAGTTTTTGACGCCACTTTCTCCCATTCGCAACCAAGCCTTGGGACAAGGTTGATTAATGGCGGCCGTTATCCCCGTCTTAACTACAGTTAGTAGCCTAGATGTGACCGCAGCCAGTGCCTCTGCACGTGCGTTTTTCATTTGATACATTTCTTTGCCGTTGCCTGCAAAACAACAACATCAAATAACCAAATTATAGCGGTTTTCTGGAGAAGGCCAAGACAAGGCGGATAATAATTTATTTTCCTTATATTTGAACTTGAAAACCGTCCCTATCAATAGTCCTTTTTACAGTTGTGTGCTTTGTGACCTTGCCTTTGAGTGGAAGCGAGGCTGGAAGTGACCTTGCTTTGATACAGACCTTGGAGCTTTTCAGATGTATATTTAGCTAGTTAGCATGAGAAAAGCATTATTAACATATGAAAGGCAGAAAGGTTTGTATCAAAGCAAGGTCACCTCCAGCCTCGCTTCCACTCAAAGGCAAGGTCACCAAGCACACAACTGTAAAAATGACTATTCAGCTCTTGAACAATTCCAATTAGGCGAATTAAACAATTTGGAACAATTTCAAAGTAGTTTAAATGGGCGCAAATAGACAAATTCGGCTAACGCATTGTTGTACCCAATTCAAACCTTCTGGGAATTAGATTCTTTGTTCACAATATTTCCAAATAATTTCCATGTCAATGCTTCATTGCCTGGAAATATGACGAACAAAGAGTTCTAATCCCAAAAGGTTTGAATTGGGTACAACAATTGTCTATTCTCTTTTTCAATGACGTTATCTTTGGTGTTGCACTCGTGGTTGCTAAAGCTCCGTATTTCCTTTGCTTCAGGCGGAAGGAAAGAAATGAGCATCTCCGTGTATGCTACAAACGGTTTGCTTGAAAAAAAAAGAAAGTGTCTTCAAATTAAACATCCTCGGAGACCCAGGCCAGTGAGTCGGGACAAGGGTGAGTACAAAAGGGCGACCTAACTCCCTCTGGATATCAGCGGATGCCCACCAAAAAGCTACATTGTTTTTAAAACCGTTAAAAATAAACGAGAGAAAATAAATAGAGGAGAGTCGTTCCCATACCGGGAGTCGAACCCGGGCCGCCTGGGTGAAAACCAGGAATCCTAACCGCTAGACCATATGGGAGTTGACTGAAATGAGTGCGCAATTAATTGATGGGATTCAATGGATTCGTCCATTTTTTCAGCCTTTACTTTTACAAATTTTCTTTCGTACCAATGTTGCATCGTACTCCAGCTGGCATTTTTTTATTCTCGTCAATCCAAGTATTGTTTCGGTTGCTTAAGGGCACATTTAATAGCAAAATCAAGTGTGTGGGGAAAAAGTGCTTTCTAAAGGTATCAATGCCATGCAGCTCATGAAATTCATTTGTCATGGTAGTGAGTACACAGGTATCCAAGTATCAAGATATCGGCATGAGTATAGAACAGAACAAACATAGAGAACATCGTGCTTAATGGGCATCATGGGTAATCAGGTTAATGTGCAGTGTTTGTATGACAATCCAGTGTCAAATAGTCTCGGTAAAATTGAAACTTTCTAACATTTGTGAATTGAAAAATTACGATACTAGTGAGAAGACTATATTCATCAAATTTGAGGAATGTAGCTGTGTCAGAAAGCGTTACATTATTCTTTTTTTGTTTTCCATAGATTTGTCTGTAAAACAGTTTGCGTTCCTTCGGGCGCCGCCCGTGATCCTACGCTCCCCACTATCTGAACACCAGAACAGGCCAGCCAACTGACCCGTGTACGATTTTTCTCCCAAAGGACACCCGTGAAGGTTGAGTACCCTTAATACAAATTTTTCAAATCGCCGATATTACAGATATTCCCGCTCGGGCAAATTCGCAATATTTTACGTCAATAGTTTCATAATATACCTTTATTTGAGGTTTGATAATATACCTATATTATGAGGTTTCATAATATACCTTTATTTGAGGGTTGTCCCCTTTGAATTGCAGCGGCATGCAAACACTCGAAAACTTGGAAGTGTGTATTTATTTATTTTTTCTTTTGGATGGGGGGCGGGTGGTGTTGAATGTTTGTGATATTGTTTTCAGTTTTCTCCCTGATCAACAAATGAAAAGAAAATGCAGAAAAAAAGAAAGGGCTCTATACATTGTAGGACCGAAATTAAAAAAAAAAACGTTTCCCTCACATCAAACACGAAACAAAAATGTCGTTCCCATACCGGGAGTCGAACCCGGGCCGCCTGGGTGAAAACCAGGAATCCTAACCGCTAGACCATATGGGAGCTGTCAGAAAAGAATGTGCAATTAATTGATGGAATTTATATTTGGGAAAAAGCTAGAACGTTAATCAACGTTCTTTAGGTTGTTTTATGTTCAAAACGGTCTTAAAACTTTGTAAGATGAAGAAGGAAACGTTTATCCCCAGCATTCGTCTTTTTGTGCTCAATGAAAGTAGTTCCCGGTCTCCTCCTTATTCTCCTAATGTTTGGCCTGCGTTTGCTTCACGCGCCGGAAGAAAAGAAATGAGCATCTCCACGCAGGCTACAAACGAAATTAAAATTAAACGGTTTGCTCGAAAAAGAAAAGAAAGTGTCTTCCTGCCAAACATCCTCGGAGATCCAGGGGCAGTTAGTCGGGACAAGGGAAAGTACAAAAGGGCGCCCTAACTCCCACTGGAACTCAGAGGATGCCCTCCAAAAAGCTACATTGTTAACGTTAAAAATAAACGAGAGAAAAAGAAATATAGGAGAGTAGTTCCCATACCGGGAGTCGAACCCGGGCTGCCTGGGTGAAAACCAGGAATCCTAACCGCTAGACCATATGGGAGTTGACTTTATAAATAGGGAGTTGACTTTATAAATAAGGAGTTGAATGGATGGAATTCGTCCACTTTTTCGGTCTTTACTTTTACAAATTATCTTTCCTACCAATGTTGCATCGCATTTTTCAGCTGAAATTTTTTTATTCTCTTCAATCAAAGTATTGTTTCGGTTACAGAAGGGCACATGTAATAGCAAAACGGGTGAGGGAATAAAGTGCCCCGTGCCCTGTTACAAAACAAGAACTTTGTCCCAATAACTCATTTCTACAGGTATCAATGAAATTGCAGCTCTTGAAATTCATTTGTCATGGTAGTGCCGGAGTACATAGGTATCCTAGTATCCAGATATCCGCATTGAGTATAGAACAAAACAAACATCATGGGTGCAGAGAACATCGCGCTTAATGGGAATCATGGGTAACCAGCTGCAGGTTAAACTATTGATCCAAATACAGTGTTTGTATGAGAATCCAGTGTTAAATAGTCTCGGTAAAATTGAAATGTTCTAATATTTGTAAATTGAAAAATTACGATACTAGTGAAAAGACTTTACTCATCAAATTTGAGCAATGTAGCTGTATTAGAGAGCATGCAATTATTAGTTTTTTGCTTTCCATACATTTGTCTGTTAAAGTTGCTGTTACACGAGGCAATTTTTTCCTGCAACTTGCAACGCAACGATGACGAGAGCCGTTGCGAGACAAGTTGGTGATTACATGTTACACGTTTGCAACTTGCCTCGTAACGTTGCAAAAAGTAGATAAGTGGTCAACTTTTTCTGCAACTCGCAACACAATTTTTCGTTGCGAAACAAGTTGCGCAGAGAAGGTGTTACAGGCGCAATTTCATCCGCAACTTGTCTCGCACGGCTCTCGTCAGCGTTCCGTTGCAAGTTGCAGGAAAAAATTGCCTCGTGTTTAAAAGCAGTTTGCGTTCCTTCGCGCGCCACCCGTGATTCTTCTCTTCTCACTATCTCAACACCAGAACAGGCTAGAAACTGGCCCGTGTACGATTTGTTTTCCGAAAGACAGCCGCGAAGGTTTAGTACACTTAATACAAATTTTTTTGAAATCGCCGATATTACAGATATTCCCACACGGGCAAATTCGCAATATTTTACGTCAATAGTCTCATAATACCATGTACCGGTTACATGGAAACACTCGCAATCTTGGAAGTAAGTTTGTGTATTTTTTTTTTTTTTGGGTGGGGGGAGCGGGTGGGGGATGAACTTTTTATCATATTATTTTCACTTTCCTCCCTGTTTAGCAAATGGAAAAAAACGCGCAGAAAAAAAGAAAAAGCTGTATCCATTCATGGACCGAACTTTAAACAAAAACCGTCTCCTACATCAAACACGAAACAGAAAAAATAGACGTTCCCATACCGGGAGTCGAACCCGGGCCGTCTGGGTGAAAACCAGAAATCCTAACCGCTAGACCATATGGGAGTTGACAGAAAAAAAGCGTGCAATTAATTGATGGAATTCATGTTTGCGAAAAAACTAGAAAGTTAATCAACGTTCTTTAGGTTGTTTTATGTTCAAACAGTCTTAAAACTTTGTAAGATCAAGAAGAAAACGTTTTCCCCCAACTTTTGTTCTTTTTGTGTTTCGATGCGAGTATTTTCTGCAGTCTGCTCCTAATTCTGCAGAGCTTGAAGCCTGGTTTCCATTTTATCGCAACGATCGCAGCGATCGTTACGATCGATGATCGCTGCGATTCTTGCGACCCTTGCGATCATATGGAAACCAAAACGTTGCGATCCTTGCGATCGTTACGATCCTTGCGATTACGATCGCAGAGATAGAAATTTTTCTATCTCTGCGATCGCAATCGCAACGATCGCAGGGATCGCAACGATCGCAACGTTTTGGTTTCCATATGATCGAAAGGGTCGCAAGAATCGCAGCGATCGTCGATCATAACGATCGCTGCGATCGTTGCGATTATATGGAAACCTATATATTACATGGAAACCAAAAACTTTGCGATCCTTGCGATCGTTACAACCCTTGCGATCCTTGCGACCGCGATCTTAGAGATAGAAAAATTTCTATCTCTGCGATCCTTGCGATCGTTGCGATCGAGAGGTTTTTATATGGAAACCACTCTTGCGATCCAAAAATGTCCCAGAAAACATTGCACACCAAATCCTTGTATCCCATAATGCACTTAAAGTTTATCTCACTATCGGCTAATGGCGTCCACAACACAAGTAGACAACGCCATTTTTATGGAAGAAGTACTGAAATTTGACTGTATATACAATAAATTCAGTAAAGATTTCAAAACTAAACAGATAAAGGAGAACTGCTGGGCAAAAATTGCCGAAAACTTCAAAATGAGCACAAGTGAGGCTTATAATAAGTTCAAAAAGATTAGGACAGCTTATGGACGATTTTTGAGGCCGGAGGAGGAAGAATGTATCTTCGGGTTCGGCCATGTCTAAAAAGTTCGCGCCAAAGATTCGCACCAGGGCTGTTTATCGGAATGTCTGTCATATTGTTTTCATCTTCCTCCCCGTTCAGCAAATGGGAAAAACCACGCAGAAAAAAAGAAAAAGCTCTATACATTCAAGGACGAAATTTACTTAAAAAACCGTCCTACATCAAATACGAAACAAAAAAAGTCGCGTTCCCATACCGGGAGTCGAACCCGGGCCGCCTGGGTGAAAACCAGGAATCCTAACCGCTAGACCATATGGGAGTTGACTGAAAAGAATGTGCAATTAATTGAAGGAGTTTATGTTTAGGAAAAAATTAGAAAGTCAATCAATGTTCTTCAGGTTGTTTTATGTTCTAACTGTCTTAAAACTTTGTAAGATCAAGAAGAAAACGTTTGTCCCCAGCCTTTCTCCTTTTTGTGAGAATACAAAAGGGCGACCTAACCCCCTCTGGATCTCAGAGGATGCCCAACAAAAAGCTACATTGTGAATGTTAAAAATAAAAGAGAGAGAGAGAAAAAAAATAGGGGAAATCGTTCCCATACCGGGAGTCGAACCCGGGCCGCCTGGGTGAAAACCAGGAATCCTAACCACTAGACCATATGGGAGTTGACTTTATAAAAAAGGAGTTGAATGGATCGAGTTCGTCCATTTTTTCAGCCTTCACTTTTACAAATTTTCTTTCCTGCCAATATTGCATCGTACTTTCCAGCTGGGATCTTTTTTATTCTCGTCAATCCAAGTATTGTTTCGCTTGCATCAAGGCACATTTAATAGCAAAATGGGTGTGGGAAAAAGTGCCCCGTGCCCTGGTACAAAACAAGAACTTTGTCCATATAACATATAGAAGAACTTATTTCTGCAGGTATCAAAATAATGAAAATGCAGCTCTTGAAATTCATTTGTCATGGTAGTTATCAAAGAGTACATAAGTATCCTAGTATCCAGATATCCGCATTAGTATAGAACAGAACAAACATAGAGAACATCGTGCTTAATGGGCATCATGGGTAATCAGGTTAATGTGCAGTCAGTTTGTATGAGAATCCAGTGTGAAATAGTCTCGGTAAAATTGAAATTTTCTAATATTTGTAAATTGAAAAATTACGATACTAGTCGAAAAGACTTTACTCATCAAGTTTGCGTTCCTTCGGGCGCCAACCGTGATCCTTTGCTCCCCACTATCTGAACACCAGAGATGTTCAAAGCGCGGTTAAGCTAACCCAAGGTTAGCATCAATTTTGATTCCAGTTAAAGAATTAATCAGTGGAGATTTTTCCAAAGTATTTTTGCCCTTTTTGGGGATGAATGTTTATTTGTGCTTTGCCAAGGCAATTGCCTTTTTTTTCTCGGTGTTTTACTATTTTTTTTATCTATTTCAGTATGTGTTTGATTTTAAGTGAAAGCTACACAAAATTTACAGCATTATCAGTCTAGTGTCTAACCCGAAAACCTAACGGTTTATTTAGGTCCTAGGCATTTCCTTACATTTTTCAACTACTAGTTTAAATTATATACTAGTATATACAATTAGATTATTATTTATTAATTTAAATATTAATTATAGAGAAAATTGTAAAGGCAAAGTGAAATGTAATACAAATACTAGTAAATATATTGTATTGTTCTAGCATATTGTTTTCAGTTTCCTCCCGGTTCAGCAGATGAAAAAAAACACGCAGAAAAAAAGGAAAAAGCTCTATACATTTAAGGACCGAAATTTAAAAAAAAAAAAATCTCTTTCCCTTTATCAAACACGAAACAAAAAAAAAAAGAAGAAAATGTCGTTCCCATACCGGGAGTCGAACCCGGGCCGCCTGGGTGAAAGCCAGGAATCCTAACCGCTAGACCATATGGGAGTTGACTGAAAGCGAAGATGCAATTAATTGATGACATTCATATTTCGGGCCAAGGCATCCGCACCTCCGCGGGAATCGGGGGATTGGTACGAGAAAGTAAAAGGTTCAGTTGCTGGAGCAGCTCGGCTCACGCAAGGTAAGAAAATCCCTCAAAATAAGCAGTCTTTGCTTTGAATTTGTATTCAATATGTGCGATTATTAGTAGAATAAATAGTTTTAGTGTTTTTACCTGCTGAACATTTGTGTGGGAAGTGATTTTGGTTCCTAAACCCAACCATTCTCAACCGAAGTTTGAACTTTCAACTTATAAAAGGCAAAGCATAAGATTAAGTTAAGCTTACGTCTTACGTTTTTGTTTTAAAAAGACTTAAGCATTAAGTTTAACTTAGTTTGTATTTAAGATTAAACTTCTCTAATCGCGATTTAACATAGTTTTGTATACAAGTTAATGCTAAATTGCCCGTTTATTTTTTGGGGGTAAGTTCTGAGATCGATATGATGGCCTGCGTGGCAAGCTGAAGGGGGGAATTGAAGGGGTCTTTTTGCATTCCACTCAACTGATTTTCTAGTAGTCCAGTTATGTTAACTGTCAGTGAGTATATTCACCAATCAACACCTGCAGTCAATAATATTTATACAATGTACAGCTTCTTCCTCTGACTGACTTCCAGTCTGCATATACAGTGACCTCTCATCCCTCCCAGCCACTAGGGGTATCCCCATTCTGGACCAATCTCATCGCCAGGGCCTTCTCTGTATTCAAAATGGCGAGCAAAGAAACCCTGGACAAGCCAGGCTGCCAAAATGTATAGCTGCCAACTCACACGCATTATGCACGAGTCACATGCCTGCAGATCCAAAACATCAATCACACGCATACAGGACAATTTCTCATGCCTTAACTCACAGTTCCAGGAAAAAATCATACTGTGGTTGATGATTTTGTTAAATAAACAAGAGAACAGACACCAAATGTATCTGTGCTATTGCAGGCCCCTTCATGGTGACACTGTCCAATTAAGAATGATGCATATACTTTCCTATCAATAATGGACTGAGTGGAGACCAATTCGGTCTGTAACTATCATACATGTGATTAACAAAATCCGGTGACCACGTTGCGGGAGTCCAATTTCAGTCTTAATCATGAGTTTGATTACAGACAGATGACATGAAGGACCAATTAATTGTAAGCTAACTATAACGAAATATGAGGAATGAATGAATGCATGAGTAGCTGAAGCGGAAAAGCAAAGGCAAGTAATGCTGGTAGCTAGGTTTTGTCCGAGCATTAATTGTTACTGACAATTTCCAGTTGACAAACTGCAGGGTCCCAAAACTCCACATTTTGCCTATGCTTTGAGCTTTTTTCATGTACTCTAAATATGCAACCAAGCACATCCCAAGTTTGGGATTTTGGACAAGCATTGTCACTGTCAACCTACCAATAAACTCCCAACTTAAAGTATAATTCACTATACAAAATCCAAGTGTCGATTGTAACGAACCGGATACCAAGATGTTCCCCACCATATAGCAATAAACATAAAATACTCCACATTCACATTTCCACATGTTTTACATGTCCTACCAACATTTTCCCAAGTTTAAACATTTTATTTTGGCCTTTTGGTCTGGCTTGATTGCCATAAACTTACCAACAAACCCCTATTTTAACACATAATTTACCACACTAAACTAAAAAGTTACATTTTGTCAACAAGGGTGCTAAGGTTTTCCCAACTTAGCAAAAAATTTGGTTTTTAGCTTTTTTCACATGTGAGAGATACCAAGATGAGGGATGTGCGTTGTTTACGCTTTAAAGTCTGCGGTGTTCGGTGGAACGAAATTATCTGCGGTGTTGCCGTTTCCTGTTTGACCCTTGTCAGATCCATATTTAGCCTCTATATGTTATTTATTCCATACTTATTTATGATAAGCACGTACCATTATGTTTAATTTGTAACAAAAAGCATTCCAATACTGTCTAGTTAATCTTCAATACGCTGCCGGTGACCAATCCTAAGCCTTTTTCATTTATAAGTAACTTGACAAAAATATATATTGCGGTGACGGTGTTTCGTCGACTTTTCTTGCGGTGATGCGGTGTTCGGTATTTTTTTTTTTGCGGTGTTGCGGTGTTCAGAGTCCCCCAATGTCTCCCTCCAAGATTTTCTTCGAATGAAATCATTCTTGTACCAAGTTTTTCCCAACCAGATACACAGTTAAACCAAAAATACTCTGCATTTGGTTTTTAGCTTTTTTCACATGTGAGAGATACCAAGATTTTCCCGAATGAAATCATTCTTGTACCAAGTTTTTCCCAACTTAATACACAGTTAAACCAAAAATACTCTGCATTTGGTTTGTAGCTTTTTTCTCATGTGAGAGATACCAAGATTTTCCCGAATGAAATCATTCTTGTACCAAGTTTTTCCCAACTAAATACACAGTTAAACCAAAAATACTCTGCATTTGGTTTGTAGCTTTTTTCTCATGTGAGAGATACCAAGATTTTCCCGAATGAAATCATTCTTGTACCAAGTTTTTCCCAACTAAATACACAGTTAAACCAAAAATACTCTGCATTTGGTTTGTAGAGTTTTTCTCATGTGAGAGATACCAAGATTTTCCCAAATCAAATCACACCTTAATCTTACCCTATAAATTTGGGATTTTACACTAAGAAAAGTATGTTGTTGTCAGACTTGCCTGTCCTATTCTTACCAATAAACTCCCAATTTCAAACATAAATTTCCAAGGTAATACCAGGTTTAGGAATATGGTTTTGCAGTCCAGTACTGTTTACCAAGATAAAACCAACTTTAAACAGTGCTTAATTTGGGAAAATCAAATTTGCTAAGACAAGTAACAGCGGTTCCAGGTTTCAGTAGATATGTCATTGGTAATTTATTGGTATTAAATTGGTAAAACCTATAAACCAAACATTTACCAATCTTGGGAACTGGGGATTTTTTCCTGTGAATTTTTAAAGCTACTAATAAAATAGTCAATTAGAGCACTTTCCTAAAACTGTGTACACTACTCAATTTCTTAATGTAACAAGAAGCTCACTGTACACAGCTTGAACTTGTTGGCCGGTTATTTAAACAAAGTCTAACTTAGACCATGGTTTTAGAAAATTAATGGACCCCCGTATCTGTTTATAAGTTTGTTATTTCAGGTGAGAAATGTTTTTCTAGTCTGTGCTATATGCCTACTTGACATTGGTGACAGTAAATAGCATTTAAATATTAGGGTTGGCCAGATTGAAATGGGATTAGACCGCGGTTTAGTAAAACACTGTCTAAACTCGTTTAAATAACCAGCCAGTGGTGTCCCATTGTAGTATTGATTCCTGAGTGTTTTGAGTGCTTTTATAGAGAGACATAAGCTTAAATTATTATGTCTAAAATGAAAGACTGCACTACATTCTCTACATTCAGTAATCAACACTTGAAACCTCGATCGCTACAAGTTGATCCATGTTTTTTTGCTTTTCAGTCATGTTGTCTGCTATCAGCCGTGCTGGCCATGTGTTTATGCGGCGATCCTTGAATCTTAACCATGGTTATGGTCAAGGGTCTCTTCGTAACTTCTCTCGGGCATTAGTTGCATTGCAAAAAAACAACCCACAGAAACTTAGAGAGCAATGGGGCACAGCTTCATTTGATGTGCCTGGCATGACAAAACTACTAGACCATGATAACCATGAAAAAAGGGAGAAGTTTAGAAAGATTTTGTCTGAGGACCCCTTAATGAAACCCAAATATAACATTTCTGTGGATGAAGAGAGAGATTTAGCTCTAAAAAGGCTGAAAAAACTCTGTGACCAGGGCTTCATTTCTGTGCTGGACTTCCGACACAATCCACTGTGGATATTTGCTGCTCATGAGCTGGCGGCAGTTGTTGATGGCTCCATGGCAACAAAGATGACCGTCCAGTTTAACTTGTTTGGTGGTACTGTGCTAAAACTGGGAACAGAAAGGCACCATGACAAACTCATTAAGGTAAATCTAAACACAGGACCCTGTTTTTTGAAAGGTAGATAGCGCTATCCACTGGATAAATCACTATCCAGTGGATAATTGCATTAACAAAGCCAATGATATAATGTCTTTTCCACTAGATTATCTTTTTCACTGGATACTAGACAACAATTAAAAATTTCTTATTGGCCAAGCTTGTTCTGTCCAGATGTTGAAATACTATCCTCGTTTTTTGTATGTTCATTGTGTACAAAAAATGAGTTCTGAGCCAATAACAGCTTGGATATGCTGTCAGTGATGTAAATGTTTCTTTGGTTTGACAATTTTCAAACCAGTTTAGATTTTATTTTCCTTGTCTCAAATTCATTACCATATTACAAGACAAAGGAAAGCCAAAGAAAAATTTGAACCACAACGTATATGTTGTAGTTAATTTTTTATCTCAGGTAATTTTTATTTTTCCATTGTTTTTGGGTATGGTAATAAATGCTAACAACCAACATAACAGTTAATTAAAACTGAAAAACATGTGGCCCTCGAATACTAAATATTAAATAATTACAAGCAATACAATAAAATATAATACCAGGTATATATAAAAAATTTGTTGAAATTTAAACAGCATGAAAATATTCAAAGTCTATGGAATTGAAACAGAGGAATGTTCTATGTTTTTAAAGCTACTAATAAAATATTCAATTAGATCACTTTCCTAAAACTATGTACACTGCTAAATTTCTTAATGTAACAAGAAGCTGTACACAGCTTGAACTTGTGGCATCTTTAACCCATTGCAGTATTGATTCCTGAGTGTTTTGAGTGCTTTTATGGAGAAACATAACCTTGAATTATTATGTCTTTAAAAGTACGACTACACTACATTCACTATATTCAGTATTCAACACTTGAAACCTTTATCGCTAAGCAAATTGCAAGCTATATAAAACACAGAACTTACTGGAATAAAAATCCCACAGCAATAAGCAGCGAGCACAAAATTAATGGTCCTATCCATCCATAAATGCCTTGCATTGTCTTGAAAACTTTATTTTATGCTGTAATTCTCCTGCTTCTCAAGTCAACACAGTCATAAATTTTGCGGTATTTACTTTATGGCTAAAAGTCATACATTGTATAGTTGTTGGCACAAACTAACATCTGCATGCATAAATTTGCATGCACTATAAATGTGACATAAGTAAAAAAAAGAAAACTCAGAGCCAAAACAATTTGGTAATGAGTTCCAGGGCCTGGAGGCCGATACTGAGAAATTATTTAAATTAAAGTGTGGACACAATGTGTTTTAACCAATATCTCTAGGGTATTGACACCTTGGAAGACGTTGGCTGTTTTGGCCTGACAGAGCTGGGCTATGGTAACAATGCTGTCCAGATGGAAACAACAGCAACCTACGACAAAGACACTAAGGAGTTTATTGTAAACACACCCAGCACCTTGGCACAGAAGTACTGGATCACTAATGGTGCCTGTGACGCCCATCATATCATAGTATTTGCACAGCTGATTGTTGATGGAAAGAATGAAGGTGGGACAGCTAGGATTAAAGCCTGATTCACACTTACAACATACTGTAACGACATACTGTAACAACATACTGTAACAACATACATTGTACCAAATTTCTTCAAATAGTAGTCAATATTCCCCAAAATATTTCCCTTCCTCAATTAATCTCCCCCCCCCCCTCCCTTCAAGAAAACTTTTTAACATAACAACATTATTGTGCATGAAATGTACTATGCAGCAGGTGTACCTAGGGCACAGTTCCGGGGGTTCTGGATTCCCCCCTTTCAAGAACCATTCTGAATGAATTATTATTAATTATTCATTTATTCGTTCATTCATTCTTGACAGGTATCCATGGCGTCCTAGTGCCCATACGTGACAAAAATCTGAAAGAAGTTCCAGGATCCCACATCCATGATATGGGACACAAAATGGGTCTAAATGGGGTGGACAATGCCAAGTTTATATTTGAAAATGTGCGAGTGCCAAGGGAGAACCTGTTAAACCTGTATTCTGATGTGGAGGAGGATGGGAGCTATAAGACCAAAGTGGAGGGTAACGTGCGTAAGAGGTTCCTTACTGTTGCCGATCAGCTCTTGTCTGGACGTCTCTGCATCTCAAGCATGTCACAAGGTTTGCATTTCCTTAGTTGTCAGCCTTTCCTTGATTGACCTTTGACACTTCCAGGGTCAATTATGGAGGCATGAATTTAGTTCTAACCATTCAAATGAAACCTCTTTGGCAGTACTTTTGCATGGTACCATTTGTTTTTCAATATTTTACAAAATGAAATGTGGGAATTTTGATTAAATTTTTTTTTTTGGCACTCTTGGAAGTTAAAGGGTTAATTAAATTAATTATGGGTCAGTTAATTAAAATTAACTGCACTCATGTAGGATACTATAGTTACTGAAAAAGCACTATAGTGATTAATTTATATTTGATTTTACTTTTTGTTGTGGCGCAGCTTATTGGAGTACAGTGCAGTGCTTATTAAAGAGACCTTTATTTTGTAATAGCAGACACTGATGATGAACTAAATTCTGCACAGGTCATTGCAAAGAGAAAGATAGACCTTGAGCTCCTTGTGCCTCCAAAGTATTGTGCATAGTGAACTTAATGCATTGAAAAAGTTTAAATATACAGATTCCAAACTGAAAAATAATGTTATTTGTAACAATAAATTTCTGCATTTGAATAAGCACTTCTTGCATGCATTTCGAAAGTTTTTTTAGAGCATAAAAAGCCAAAAAACACACTCAGATTGTAGTATTGTGTGGGTGTGAGCTTCTGGTGCCTTTTGTATGAGACCATAGATTTTCATTTGAACTTATGAACTGATATTTGTGGTGGTGATTAAGTAAAAGTACAGACCATGGAAAACTATCAGAAGTTTTGTTAGTGTAACTGATATTCCCGTTTTTCGTGCAGGTGTCGCTAAGGCTTGTATAACCATTGCCACCCGCTACTCAGCGACTCGTTTAACTGTGGGGCCTGAAGGAAAGTCTGACACACCCATACTACAATACCAGCTTCAACAGCGTGCATTACTGCCTCTTCTGGCCAAGACATATGCACTAGACATTGCTTTATCTTATGTCAAGAACTGCTGGGCATTTCAGGTACATGTAGTTTGGTAAAAAGAAAGATGACAAATCAAATGTGGGGCTTAGTGATATAAGTGAACAGTATTAACATTTTCACTCCCAGAGTCAATTATGATTTTCAATTTTGATTCTGTCAACGAAATCCTATGGTGTGACCATTCAATTGAAACCTCTTCGGCGGTATTTTTGCAAGACACCATTGATTTGTTTTTCTGTATTTTACAAAATTAAATTTGGGATTTTTCTTGAATTTTGATATTGGCACTCTTTGGAGTTTAAGGGTTAGCATTGTGCTTGTCACGAGCTTGAGACTACAAAAAATCAGTCTAAGACTCTAAGATAGGTGAACCTATGACCTTCCATACGAGTACTCTTCCATATACCAGTGGAATGCTCTTGCCACTGAGCTACAAGTTAAATGTTCAAAATCCTGTTCACCCAATTTCAAAGCTAAACGGCTCAAAAAACACATTGTACATACCTATTTTTGAAATGAACCTTTGTCATATCTATTTTTTGTTTCTATCCTACAGTATACCTATCTTTAGAACTAAAAGCTTTCATTTTTGTACTTCATGTTTGTAGCCAGAAGATGGCTCAGAACATGCCAATGTTGTAACCATGTGCTGTGTGATCAAGGCATTGACTGGCTGGCATGTGGGTGAAGCTGCGTCCGTGTCTCGGGAAAGATGTGGGGGGCAGGGATACCTCTCCTGCAACAGGTTTGGTGCTGCTATTGGCTACGCCCATGCTGCTATGACAGCTGAAGGCGACAATGCTGTGCTGATGCAGAAGGTTGCTACTGAGAGGCTGATGGTGTTCAAGCCCTCCAAGGAGAAAGCAGAGGTGGGGACAGTTGACTTGGACAGCACCCAGTCGCTGCATAGGCTGCTGGAGGCTCGCGAGCAGGCTCAGTTTATGGAGTTAGGTATGAAGATGAAGAAGGCTGGATCAAAAGACCGGTTCGCAGTGTGGATGTACCAGGAACAAGACCTTGTTCAGTCGTGTGCGCATGCATACGGCGAGAGGCTGGTCAGCGAGAGCTTTGGCAATGCTCTCACCAAAGCCGATAAGTCCTTACAGCCAATCCTGAGCAAGCTGCATCATTTGTACCTTATCACTTTGATACAGAAAGATCTTGGTTACTTTACCACCTCACGGCTCCTATCATTAGAGACTGGGGCTAGTGTGGGGCGAGTAGCCGCTGACCTGTGTCGTGAGATAGGACCGCAGGCTTTGTCTCTTTGTGATGCGTTTGGTATGACTGATGAGATGCTGAGCGCACCAGTGGCGAGAGACTGGGTCGAGTATAATGTAACTGACAACAGAGGAGAACTAGCGTGAATGAAATCACACTGACTTATTTATACCATGTGACGTATTATCACAAGTTAAAGGAGATGTAGTAAGCCTTAAAGGGCTCGGTTTATTTTACATATCTGTCACATCCTTGAAAAGGAAGACTCGTGTACTTGTCATCGAATAAAAAACAGTTTTGATCACTGCAGTGCAGCATGATTTTTTTCGCGCGATTTCAATTTTGTGAATTGGGAATAGACTAATTTCGGTTAGTTTTGCGGGATCAAGTCATTTTTGTGATATAGAAATATTGAGATTTCTAAGGAAAGTCTTTTACAAGTCAACTAGCCCATCAAACCAGCATTTTTTTCGGTTTTTGTAGCATGAAGTGACTCTGAGTATGTCTACACAACTGTACTTCCATTGGATCGGATACTTGTCCATCAGAAGGTAGCGCGCCCCGTAATTTGTCTCGCTTCAGCTCTCTTCAGGCCAAAATTGATATTTTAATTGCCAAACGCCTAATAATATAAACTTATTTCGATTTTGAGACGGCAATACGGCATTTTATATAACTGCTAGTTGGAAGTAAATATATTCCGTATTAGGCGGAGTCGCGAAGCCCAATACGGAGGTAATATACTCGGCTCTCCTTCGGCCAAAATTGATATTTGAATTGCCAAATTGCCTAGCCCTTCGTCGGAGCGAATCAAGCTCCGACGAAGGGCTAGCGCTCGAAACGTCAGCTATTTGAATCTTTTTACGGTGGTCAATTTACCTTATCGACTCAGTCGATAAAACTAAATTTACATGTAGGACCGTACGGCTTTTTCAGGCCCCGCTCGCGCAAATGCGTACGGGCCCTCAAACGGGACATAAAATGTTCGCAGGTCCGTACCGGTCATATGATAAATATACTGACATAAGAAATTCTCAGTGAAAGACATGATCTCCATATGTTTACCATCAGTGAAAATTAACGCAGATATTTTATTTATTGGAAAAACATTTCAAGCCACAAAGCGTTTATTTTTTTCTTCAATGTTTGTAGTCACTAAATTTTATGGTCTAATAGATTGATTTTAAATTGAGTGTCGATGCTACGCCTTGTGATTGGCTAAACAGTCTCGCGCCACTTTAACAGCCAATCAGAAGTGAAACCCAAACCAAAGTGACTTACACACGCAAGCGTTTTGCCGCGCTTGACACCGGCTACATGTATTTACTTTGAGTCCTGATTGGTTCATTGGATCGTCTGCGTCTGTTGTGATTGGACTGCTCTCTCTCCGAAAACAAAAGCTGCTTAATTTTCCGATGTTGCGAAGTTTCAGGCGACATTTTACTTAATAATTACAAAACGATTCGTTGGGTGGTTCCCAAGGTAATGTTTCTCGCGACGTTTCTTCAAATCCTCATCGTGTGCGGGCGCCGCGAGAATCTGGCTGAGCCAAACTAATCGATTAGCCAATAAAATTGCATGGCAAGCTCACGTGATTTCAAGCTCGACATTCAAGATGGCGGACGACGAGATGTTAAAACTTCTCGTAGCTCTTCTTATCCGTTTGTTTGTGGTCCACTCAGAGTATACAAAATGTAATATTACATGTGTATAACTGCAATTGCTGTAATTGATATTGAAACAAAGTTTTAATATCCACTTTTTTAGAATATTCTTAGGATATAATTTAAATTTAGCATTTTATTAGATTTTAATACAGTGAACATGCAACATACAAGGCTGCATGGAACTCGACAAGTTTATCCTCTTGGATAACTTCGTTAACCACACTCCTGTCCGCCATCTTGAATGTCGAGCTTGAAAACACGTGAGCTCGCCATGCAATTTTATTAGGAATTTGTCTCGTGAGGCAAAAAATATCAAACACGACAGATATTTGCCTCACGACCTCGCGAGGCGAAAAACTCACCAAAAATCCAGCGCGCACTTGCGGAAACAGCTGAGCTAACTGCCTCGCGAGGAATTTTGCTAAGCACTTTCCTCAAGTGTGCGGCAGGCTTTAAGGGCCTGGTCGCACTACAGTCAAAAACAAAAATCCGCCCGTGCAAAAATCGAGGAAAACAAAAGAAGCCGCTCCGATGGGACACACTTTTTGTGGAATGTTTTTGTTTTTATGTCATTTTGCACGGGCGGGCTAATTTTTGTTTTTGACTGTAGTGCGACCAGGCCCTAAAGCCTGGTTTCCATATAATCGCAAGGATCGCAACGATCGCAGCGATCGTTACGATTGACGATCGCTGCGACCCTTGCGATCATATGGAAACCAAGACGTTGCGATCCTTGCGATTGCGATCGTAGAGATAGAAATTTTTCTATCTCTGCGATCGCAATCGCAACGGATCGCAACGTTTTGGTTTCCATATGATCGCAAGGGTCGCAAGAATCGCAACGATCGCAACGTTTTGGTTTCCATATGATCGCAACGATCGCAGCGATCGTTACGATCGACGATCGCTGCGATTCTTGCGACCCTTGCGATCATATGGAAACCAAAACGTTGCGATCGTTGCGATTGCGATCGCAGAGATAGAAATTTTTCAATTGACGGAGCCATTAGTGGGTGGCGGTGTTTTTAAAGTTTAGTCTGCCCAGTTCGTTTCTCTGAAAAGTGTAGGTCGCACTTGTCTTTGCCAAGTCAGATACTTAAATAAATGGAAATTCGGTAAAAATGTACAAAATTGTCCCAAGTGCGATTTGGACCTAAGAGGACAGACGCATAAAAAACCGACGTCAATTTTTTGATACAACAAGAGGCTACACTTAGCCTATACTCATGCGCAAGAGACTCTAAGACGCGCGATTGAAGTTACCAATTTTTCTGTGCTCGCTTTTAATATTTAATTTATTGATTCCGATCAAATCCACACTCGTCTATAACTTTCCAAGCTGTGAATTATTTCTGTTACATTTGAAAAGACTACTTAAAAAAATAGGCAGTAGATGACATGCTGTAAAAAGAAATTTGATAATCAATATAAAGATTTAGTTTTCCTGTGTTACTTAATCGCATGCAACCAGTGTAAAATGGGTTATTCCAGAAAAAATCCCCCCCCCCCCGACGGATGCAATATTTTTTTACCCCTCCCCCGCCCGGATTTCCCGGCCAGGCCGACCAACCCTCGCACCTTGATTTTTAACCCAGATACCCCCTCCTGCCCGGATGGCCATTAACTTTTTGTAGGCCCTAAATAAACAGGAAATCGCATTCAGGAGATCCGGGATTTTTTTAAAGATTTCAAATCTTTGGTGAGAATTGCTATGAATTGGTCAAACATTTTGTAAATAAACGTTGCGTGACGCATTCACTAAAATCTTTCCGTGATTTTAAGACCAAATCGAAATGAAATGTTTCCATAACTTAAAGCTGGTTCTTTAAAAAAATGCTTTGATTTTGCCATCTGTAATAAGTTTTTTCCAAGCTTCACAGTTTCTTCAAAGTGTTGTCGCAAATACACAATTTTGCTTTGTGCAAATTTTATGTCAAATGTAATTTGATATCAAGCTGTTTTTATAATCACTGAATCTAAAATATATTTTCTATAAAAGGTCAAAACTTTTGAATGAAACTCATATTTCCTTGAATGAAAATGTCTTTCCTTTGATTAAAAGAGTCAAACACTTTTCAGAATTCAGTGATTTTCTGCTTCTGGAAGACTTGGCGATATATTGTATCCTAATTACTGCGAGGAACCGGCTAGCGTCTGCGAAAATATAATAAACATCACAAAATAATTCAATTCAGCAACCTATTTTTATTATACTTTCTAAAATCGCCGACTTTTCCTGTGTAATAGAATGCCAATCTTATCCGGAAAAATGATTCGTATAATAATGCTTTCGCTAATAAAAAAAAAAACAGTTCTGAATGGTCAAAGGTACAGAAATGAAATGCTGGCGGCGTTTGAATCATGAGTTCGGATAGCTCATGGTCTGCTAACAAACACTTCGAATCACAGCTCGATTTTTCACTAAAACCTTTTTCCAAACCACGAAAATACCTAAAATAATATTTGAAAACAATACTTGGCCACATTTTGGTGAAAGCTGTGCTTGGTAAAGCAGTAAAAATAACGAGAAAGCTCCGTTTACCTTTTCCACGAATCCAAAGCGCGCACGTACAAACAATCTTGACAATCGAGTCGTCTAATCCGAAGCTATCAGAACTGTCTCATCGTACAGCAATCGGGTGAACTTGGCACAACTTCGCGCTTCGGAAAGTCGGACTTACTTACACAGGTGACAGCATAGTGGTTACTAGTAACCTAGTAACCACAAAAAGCAATAAAGTCAGTAAAAATCTACATTAATATGACACGCATTCCCTAGTCCATAATCCACAGAAGTCCAGTCCCAAAGTCTAGTTGTTTTATTAAATCTGATGGGCTCAAGTAACGACGCTGTTTTGCCGTGTGTTTCTATTGTTCTTTCTTGAAAAAAGTCTTGAAATTACTCACCACAGGCAGCGAGGACTGCTCCGATACAGACATTACAAAGAATCGGCAGTAAAACGGGAAATAAATTGCGAGTGCGAGAGATCGATGTTTGACATTTTTGCCTCGGAAGAACTCTGATTAAAAATAGCTCTTAGTTTTTTCAGAATCGCGACAAATTCGGCTTCAAGTTGTATGCTGTGTATAAAAGCAACGTTCACCTCTGTGGGAGAAATACAGGACTGACTTATACACCAATAAGACCAAATGACGGAAAATGTTTGTCATGCGCATGCGTATCAAACATTTGTTTTATACTTCAATGTACCATAAGAAAAGAAGCAATTTAAATTTTAAAAATTTAAACAAGATAAGAAGACGTCCGACATGGAGAATTCAGTCATCGTACCTGCAAACCACGTTACTATTGAATGTTTTATAAATGAAGGCTGTACCACAATGAAGCCAGTCATTGTTGTGAAGATAATATATACCTGACGTGAACATTACTGATGTGAGTAGGGTTGTAGGAGACGCTGTCGTGACACTTCAGTAACGATGTTTTACCGGAAGTGAGAGTAGCCGGAAGTCACTAAACCGGACGTGTAAAACGCAAAGCTGTGAACCGGAAATACACAATTTAAAATATGCGTGAATAAATTTGCATGCAAAATCGTGACACAAAAAAAAAAATAATAAAAAGAAAAACGGAGCCCATTTTATAACTCATGCCGCTACGCGCATGAGTAATAACAAAAAGCCAAAACTGATATTCAAACGAAGGATGGGAATGCAAGATGCGATCACCACAAAACCTGACTTCGTAAATTAAAAGTTTGAGTAGAGTAAAGGTGGATTTCCACTGTCGCGTAAAAATTTACGTACGTAAAACGTGCGTTAAAAAAACTTACGTTACCAATTTCCACTGTTGCGTAAAAAATAATAAAAAACGTTTCCGTTTTACGTACGTTAAACGTACGTAAATACCTGCCATCCTGAAATTTTGGCGCGAAAAGGTTATTTGCCGCTAAAGTAATGACCGCCGTTATAAACAAGCGGTTCTTTCTCCTGTTGTACCTTAGACAGAGACGAAAAAGACGACAAAAATATCGGAAAAGATTTCGGATCAGAGAGCTATTTCAAAATCGGTTTCAAGTGGGGGAATACCACACTCTAGTGCAAGAAATGCGCGAAAATGACCACGAGTCATTTTATAAATACTTCCGGATGACACCTGAAAGATTTGACCACCTTCTTTCTCTTGTGGGACCGATGCTGTCTAAGAAATCCTTGTATCGTGAGCCAATTAGTCCCGGTGAACGTCTCGTTGTTACTCTTCGATTTCTAGCTACTGGTGATTCCTTACAGACGATATCATTTAGCTACCGCCTTGGCCATACAACCGTGAGTAGAATAATTCCTGAGGTGTGCGATGCATTGTGGATTGCACTACAGGAATATGTAAAGCAGATAAAACAAAATGGCGTCTACATGGAGTTGGTGTCATGTGACAAAATCCGAAATTGCCATTGGTTAAATCGCCGCGTAAACGCAGACATCCGCGAAAAAGTTGAACCCAGTTCAACTTTTCCGAAAACGCTCGCGAGGGCTACGTGCCTTTACGTGCGTATAACGTACGTAAAAACCTAGAAAAAAACGCGGCACTGGAAATTGGACAACGTAAAGTCAACGCACGTAGTTACGCGCGTAAAATTTCATTTTTACGTACGTTAAAAATTTTTACGTACGTTAACGTGCGTAGGCAAAAACGCGACAGTGGAAATCCACCTTAAGTCGTAAACGTCTGCGCGCAGGCTACACTATCTAAACGTGACCTGTAAATGAAACTCGACAGAAGCATACAGGTTAGTGTATACTTAATTGCTAAAACTAACTCTACGTGAGTGCGAAGCACAACATTCAGACTTTAAGACTGACCATTAAATAACTGATGAGATTACCAATCTCTTAAGGTCGCGGGGGACAGGTTCCGCTCATCAGTATGCATTTATGGAAAGAGTATGCACGAAGTGCGACGGGTGATACCGAAAATGCGCGAAATATTTACGAACAGGATCTGTAATGTTTCTGCATCAAAAATTGCACGTGCAAAGCGCTGTCTGATAAAATACACTATTTTTCAACGCATTGTTCTTTGTGCAGGAAGTGTTAACAATAGCCCGTGGATATAAATTAGCAAAATTACCATAAATATATATTTTTGCATTCGTGTTTGCTCGGGAAGCCTTCGGAAGCGTAAAAACAAGCAATTTTGTGTCCAAGAATTCAGCGCGGATAGAGAATTTCATGAGTTGACACTGCAGGGAGATAAACTAGATGTATTGTAGATTGTCATATCTGACTCAAAATTTTTAATTAGGCTTTCAAAGGGAAGATATGAGGCTTCAAATTCTAACATGGACAATTTTACTCCTTTAAAAGCTAATAATTTTTAATTAAAGTTGAAGTCAAAAAATCGGAGTCAGATATGACACAATAGACGTTATGACGGATCAGTGAGTGGTGAAATCAACTTGCTTTGTGTTCTTCTCGAGGAGCAAACTTGGACACAAAACCACGTTTTAAAAGAAAATAATTTTAGTGGCTTACAGCATTGCCGTAAAGCGCGATCCCTTCAATAAAAAACAATCCTTATGCACTTCCATTATTCGTCAATATCTCTGTTAAAATTTAGCGAAATCGGCTTTCAAACGTTTACGATATAACATTTTTCAAAGTGACACCCCTGCTAAAATTTTGCCTTATGAATTTATTCATGACCAGGTATCCCCCGCGACCTTAAATGTTGAAGGGTGCGATGGAACATGTGCTAAGCTTGCAAACAACATTTTAACATGTTGAAGTCTTGCATCACTTTATATCCCTGATTAAATAGAGGTCATTCAGTATTACGGCTGGATATTTTTACGAGTATTTATTTTTCGAGCGACAAAAATACTGACAATTGAAAATGCAGTATTACGCAACTTTCCACTGAATAAATTGTTTATTGTATGAAAAGAAAAGAAAAGTATTAACAATATTAACCTGTCGTAGTTGCAATCCTTTTGGGGGTGTATTTGCACTCCTTTTGGGGGTGTATTTGCACTCCAGAATGCTATGTCGTACAATAAATGCCTTTATCAAATGCTCAAAGAAATGCGTGGGCTATGATTGGTCAGACCAAGTCATCAATCAATTGATTTGGAACACGCATTACGTCACGCAAGGCACGCGCATGCTTTATCGAGTTGTATGAGTAGATCAATTTTCAGCATACAGTGGAACCCGGTTAATACGGACACCAAGGAGACATGCCATAGTGTCCGTATTATCCGGGTGTCCGTATTAAGCGGGCTCTCAGAGAAAACGTCAGGGACACATGTTTTATTTATATAAAGACCAAAGCAGACAGTTTTACGAGAAAACGTTTAATTTCTTAACTGTAACAGTAACAAGTTCATCCTAAAGAAACCTCACGATCATTTATCATAGAACAATTAATAGACGTTAGCAACAACCCAGAAAGACGAGCGGAGGATGATCCTGGTACAGCTCGCAGCAAGCAAACAACGTCAAAGAGGAGCAATGACTGCAACAGAACGCCAAGGAAGTGAAACGTGTGTAACAGGAGGCAGAAAACTTTATTAAAGGACTATACGTAGTACAAGAGTCAAACACCGGAAGAAAGACAGACTGTTCAATTTTTTACTGTTTTTCTTTTAGTAATAAAATTTTATTAACCCGTAAAACAGGGTACAATTGTCTACAATTATCACATAATTGTGACAATGAAAACAGAGTGTGCAGATAACCAGTAATTAAGTAAGGCGGGGTTGACAATATATGAGAGTTTGTGACTCGGGACACAGAAAAGTGTCCGTTGTCCGTATTAACCGGTGTCCGCTATAAAGCGGGTTAATTTTAGAGAAAATATATGAGTTTTTTGTCGGGACAAACGAAACTGTCCGTTATAAGCAGGTGTCCGTAGAGCGGGGTTCCACTGTACAATGCAATGAGTTTACTCCATTCAATTCATTTGATAACTGTTCAATGACTGAAGCATTCAAATCCAGCAGCTAATTATTGTGATGTACATATCTGCTATAATAATCTTTCTCTTAGCTGCAGTTCTGTGATGTTCTTATATAGAGGCATAACCAGTGCGACTTGATCCTATTCCACATAACTTTCTGAGTGACTGATAAGTAAACACACAGCCATCCTAACAAACAACAGTCCAAATATAATATCAGTTTAATAAAACAAACTATGTACATGTGGCTACCAAGACCTATGGGTGGCGGTGCTTTTGAAGCAAGGGTGGGATTCAAGAGTCATTTAACCATGAATTGATCACACAGTTGTCATATTTCACGGTTATGACATAACACAGTTATCATATCACATATCATACAGTTATTATGTCACACATCACACATTTATCTCATCACATATCACACATTTATCATATGACATATCACACAGTTATTATATCACATATTACACAGTTATCACATGTCACAGTGCTTTTGAAGAGAGGGTGGGACTCTACCATGAATATGATCACACAGTTATCATATCACATATCACACAGTTACATGTACAATATCAAACATCACACATTTATCTTATCACATATCACACAGTTATGATATCACACATCACACAGTTATTATATCACATATCACACAGTTATAATATCACACATCACACATTTATCTTATCACTTATCACAAAGTTATCATATCGGATATCACACAGTTATTCTTCCAAACTACCTTGACTCGTGGCGACATTGCTGATCCTTAGTAGCGGTACGCAGGATGCATATTAGTATATTCACCACCTAGTATATGGTCTAACTTGCCACGAGTCTTTTGTAGCTCAGTGGTAAGAGTATCCGATCCGTGTGCGGAAGGTCATAGGCTCAAATCCTAAGTCATTTAATATAAGTCCCATTTAACTAATCGAAAATAAAAATTGTACGCATACGTAATGTATCGTAAGTAATCCTATTGTAAGTAAGTCAGCGTATTGTTTGTAGTATGAGTAACTGTAACCCAAGTAATGTAAGAAACTGTATTGTAAGGTATTGTAAGTAGTGCTTTTTGTGTGTGGCAATAAACAAACAAAAAAAAAAAAAAACTTGCCACGAGTCTTTTGTAGCTCAGTGGTAAGAGTATCCGATCCGTGTGCGGAAGGTCATAGGCTCAAATCCTTGCATGGTCTTTCATGGGCTCCGATTTTTTATTTTGTCCCATGCTCGTGAGATGATAAACATTACATTTCTGGTTTTCATTTATTTATTATCATTAAAATGTTATAACATCCATACCTTTATTAAGAAAGGTAAGTCCACCCAAAATGAGTAGTTTGGAAAAGCCTCCTTTACTTCAATATGCCTGATATATATGTTGATCAAAATCCCACAAATGATGTACACAATAAGAATGCAGGAAAAACTGAATAAAAAAATAACAGCACAAATGTGAGTTGCATGTCAACAAGCATAAGCTTGACATTTTACATACTATATATGTACATTTAATTACCATCTCATAGTTCTTCCTTTACTTTAATACATACAGGGTACATACACACATACAGATACGTGTAGAGAGATAGAAAGAACCTTTATTTAAATGAAAGTGTCAATGTATTAAGCCCAAGTGGACTAAATGGGGACAATAAATAAATCAGTAATTCTAATTAAGCTACGATACTTTAAAATGAGTTTTCACAATAAAGTGATAGAATCCTAAAAACAAGTTTAAGTCTGGAAAAGTCGCAGATGAGCCATCATGGCTGGAGATTAACCCAGATTGTGTAACAGAAAGCAAAGAGGAGTATTGCTGTTCACCCCTGGATGGGATACTAGTCCATTGCAGGGTTACCCCAGTATTCTATGTGTGTTGCATGTACCCATTCATACACCTTGGTGGGGAGAAACAGTGTGGAGCAGTTTCTTGTCCAAAGATGCAAAACAACACGACAGCAGAGACTTATTAGGTCTTGAACCATCATCATCGGTTCAACCAGCTTAACCATTGCACCACCACGCCTATACAAGAACATATACACGTTGTTGGGAAACAGTTCATACCGACAGAGCAAGGCATCTTAGGGTTTTTACCCTTTCACTCCCAAAGTCAATAATAATATGGAGGCATGTAGTGTAGTTTTACCTTTTGAGTCTGTTGATGAAATCCTATGGTGTGACCATTCAAATGAAACCTCTTCAGCAGTACTTTTGTATGGTACCATTTGTTCTAACTTTTGAGTCTGTTGATGAAATCCTTTGATGTGACCATTCAAATAAAACCTCTTCAGCAGTACTTTTGCATGGCACCATTTGTTTTTCAATATCTTATAAAATGAAATTTGGAATTTTTCTTGAATTTTGATGTATGGCACTCTTGGGGGTAATAAAGGGTTAAAATATTGATTTATTCCTTTGTCTGGTAAGAACGAGTTCAGTACTTTACAAAACTCCCGCATAGGCTATTTCAGGATTCTCAAACTACAGTGTATCTCCATTGATCACATGATCAAAATACACAATGATAAAAAAATATCACACAGTGCCTATTAAGTACTAAACAACACATAACGGCATCTGACTTCCGGTCATGACAATGTACACTGCTATTAATCAAGTGTGGGCTAATACCCATTTTTTTAAATAAATATTTAATTCAATAATGGATGAGTATGATACAGTTGCAGTGTTCAAAAGGGCATCTGTATTAAACAGAATAATTAAAAAAAAAAATGTCAGGGGTTTAATTTCACTGGGACAGAAAAAACTGTATGTCTGTAATAGCATACATGTAAGGTGTCTTGCACCATTGTTGTTGTTGATGATAATGACACTGATGTATGAATTGTCCCCAACCCCAGCCCAGACGAGGACTTTGGTAATTAGCCATTATACAGTGTAGCTGTCTTACAAGAATTGCAGAATTATCACTTGACAAATGCTTTAATGAGTGTCAGTCATGACAAAAAAAACCAGTTACCACTGTAACATGCCGCAGAATAAATGGGTTACGGTAAAGTTCAGAAACTAATGACCCCCCCAAAAGTAACATTCAAGACTTTGTGCCTTTCAATGAATCCTAAAAGTAGCAAGCTCCCCAAAAATAGCGACTTCCCCAAAGTAGGGAGCCCCCCAAAAGGATTTTTTTGAAAATAGTAAACAACACAATCTAGTCGACATGCAGAGCCCACCAATGATGAAACTGGACCAGTCCAATAAATTTTGTTTCAGTTTTCACAACAATAAAATATTATTGTCAGTGGCGAATTTCTGTCTTGTATTTCGTTCCGAAAAAGAGCTCACACCAGCTTTATTTAATGGTTTTTGTTCCCTGAAAGTAACAAGCCCCAAAGGCTGCTAATTCCAGAAGTAATGAG
The DNA here is from genome assembly GCA_024195265.1 of Dendrophyllia cribrosa. Classification (NCBI taxonomy): domain Eukaryota; kingdom Metazoa; phylum Cnidaria; class Anthozoa; order Scleractinia; family Dendrophylliidae; genus Dendrophyllia; species Dendrophyllia cribrosa. The sequence continues at coordinate 4,232,464 of JAJLRJ010000007.1, forward strand.
GGTTATCACTTTTGGAACTTTATGGCAGTTTCTAATAAAAGAAACAATTTACTGCAGTGCTGCGTCAGTGGAGGAGTGAAACACGAAAACCTGGTTTTATCGACTGAGTTGATGATTAGCTACCTTAAAGAGATTTAAAAGCCGATGCTTCAAGCACAAGCCCTTTGTCAGAGAATTTCTGTTGTGGTTCAAATTTTTCTTTGGTTCAATAAAATTTTAAACCAGTTTAATTTTTATTTTTCTTTATCTCAAATTTATTACCATATCCTGAGACAAAGGAAAACCAAAATCAACCTGGTTTAAAAAAATTTAAACCAAAGAAAAATTTGAACCACAACATATCTGCTCTGACAAAGGGCTAATGTTCCTAATGCAGCTTTCAAATCTCTTTACAGCGGCCAATCTACCTTATCAACTCAACAGTCGATAAAACCAATTTTCATTGTAACATACCTGATAACTAGAATGCTTCCTAAACTTAGTCTGGTACCAGAAGGTGATGGAGATACTGGGCAGGCATATTTGGAACGCAAAACAGTTGTCTAAGAAAATAGACAAATTAAATTGTGGTTAGCTAAAAAATCTTCTAGAGGCAATCTTGGAGGAAATTGCTGTAAATTTATATAATTATTGTGTTAAAATCTCAGTAGTGGAGAAAATATTTGTGGAAGTTTGCATTTGGACTGTTTCCAAGGCTTGAGATTTTGTTGTCCACACAGAAGTGTTAACAAAAATTTGCATTTAGACTGTTTCAAGCCTTGCATTTTCGCTATCCACACCGATGTGTATTCATATGGATGAAACATAGTCTAAATGCAACAAAAGTTAGCGTTTAGAAGCGAGAAGGCATACGTTTGGATAGGACCTGAGTGTTAATTGTTAATGCATTACTGAAAGAGTCAAAACCAAATCACAATAGTTTTTTTAACCATTCATAAGAAATTAGAGACATGCAGGAGTTATTTTTGAGGAAACTTATTTTAATTTGCGATTTGAAAAAAAAATCACACAATTTGTAAAAGACAGAATGTGAAAAAATGTCATGCCTCTATGGTATAAGCCCAAAGTTCCTTTTAGGAATTAGAATGAAGGGCCTTCTTTATCAGATCATCCAGGTCATAATTCTATTTATCATATGACCTGTACGGCCCTGCGAAACTTTTCTTTGCAAAACCATTGATAAAAGTCCCGTATGAGGGCCGTACGCATTTGCACAAGCGGGGCCAGAAAAAGGCGTACGGCCCTACTACAAAAGCGGACGGCCTCGAGCGTTAAGATTTCAAGTAATTTCAAGTAAAATTGGTCATATGATAAAATACTTATTGACTAAGTAAGGTCGGGCCAGATGGGAAAATATTTGGCTCGTGGTCATGGCACACGACACGGACCTCGCTGCGCTCGGTCCATAGGCCATAACCTTGAGCCAAATATTTTCCCATCCGGCCCTCCCACTTAGTCAATAAGTACATAATCTTTTATGCACATGTAGCTCAATCACCATAATATTTTTCAGGATCTTGTATTAACACCTTCCTGAAAGACTGTCCTTCACGCTCAAATGTTTGCATGATATTTATAAATCAGTATAATTATACGTATCTACAGAAATTATATATAATAATAATGACAGCGTATTGTATGTGTAAATGTTTGTTGTTATGTTTTGTAAATGACTTGTAACTGAAGGTGAAATAAAGTTTTGCAAAAAAAAAAAAAAAAAATTCAGGATCTTGTGAGATTGGACTATATTTGACAACATTATTCAAGGTAGCTCCCTATAATTGAAGGGGTCAGAATAACACGGAGCTAAGAGACTTTTTGGAAAAAAAAAAATTTCTCCAAATTAGCCGTTTTTTGGCATACGGACTTGTTTTTATGTTGTAAACATTGCCCTGTGTGTTTTTCACTGGTTTTGTGCTTCATTTTCTAGAAAAAACGGTCCAAAAATGCGGTCGGCTAAAAACCTTCAAACAAACACTGCAGCACTTTGTCTTTGTGTACTTCATTCCCCTTGGGATTGCTGTTTTTACTGCTTTTTAACCGCTCAAGTTTTTCGTTTCACTTGATAAAATCGCAAGCTGTTCGTTTAACTGCTGTTAAACTGCCTAAGTTGTTCGTTTCAATTGAAAAATGCGCAAGTTGGTCAGGGTTACGGTCACCGTTAGGGTTAGGAAAAACACGGAAAAATCGCAAGTTGTTTGCTTCACTGCTTTTAAAGCACTCATAACTTGTTGGTTTCACTGCTGTTAAACCGCTTAATAAGTTGTTCGTTTCACTTAATAGAAAAATACTACAGTTGTCCGTTTCACTTAAAAAAAGGCACAAGGTGTTTGTTTCAGTATAATCAACCGCTCAACTTGTTCCTTTCATCAATAAAACTAAAAAATTATGTTCGTTCAGGCCGTTGGCGCGGGTCAGGAGTATTGCGGTCGCATATTCTCACGATCAATCTGCTTTTAGTAATGGCGTCGTTTAGAAACTTCTAGCTGCAGTTTTGGAAGGAACTACGGTCGGATTGTACAGTCAAAGCAATAGAGGGCCAGAACTCTTCTTTTTTGCAGGTAAAATTTGTCAAATTCCTTAACGTGAGTGCCAATTCGACACTTCGGCAATGTTTACGACACCAAAACAAGCCTGTACACGAGAAATTAACAATTTTCAAGCAAAATGAAAAAATCACCTAAAAAGTCACTTAGCCCCCTGTTATTCTAAGCCCTTCAATTATTTTTATAGCCACATGCAGGCTGATTAAACACAAACTCAAGTAATTTTGTGCATGCTCATATGATAATGCACAATGTAGGTTTTTCGATATTTTATGAATTATGATCAGTCAGCTAAGCCAAAAAAGAAAAATTAACAAATCAGCCCCCCTTATACTGTATTTGAATAGGGTGTATGAAACCAGTGCTCAGAGTACTTACAAATGTCCACGTGTCAAAAGCAGTGGTCGGTGCATCAATGGTACCCTCCTGTGATTCATCGCACTTCAGAGTAACAGTAACATGAGATTTTACACTGTTTAAAAAATGCAAATGAAACACAAAGGATAAAAAATGGGGCTGATGATATACAGTGTTTTTGATAATATACAGTATAAAATTTTTTTTTCTCAATGTTGGCTGGTACATTGTAGCAAAAAGGTTAAAATGTTGTTTTCATCCTCTTATAGTCCACCTGTAACAAACTTGTCTTGTTGCTTTGATACTAAAGTTAGCCCAGGGCTCGAAAATTGCGCCTGTATTGGGCGCATTTGCGACTAAAGAGTTTGCTTTTGTGACTAAAATTTGTCTATAAGTCATGATTTTGCGACTGTTTTATGGCCTAGCTAATAAAAGAATTATATTTAACAGTCTTGTGTCTTACTTGTAACTGGACGTTGTAATTTTTTCCGAAAAATCCTGTGAAATTCACGTTGAATGTTGCATGACTTAATCGTCGATTTCATGCTCCATTCATGCGGTTTCCAAGAAGTGTATCACGGGCGCACTTTTTCAGAAATTTCTCATTTCCCATTTCCGGTTCCGGTAGTAGTAGTTAGTTATTTTTTTTGCGACTAAAATTTTCGAACTTGCGACTAAATTTTAGGAATTACTCGCAAATATTATTGTGATTGAGAATTTTTTTTAATTTCGAGCCCTGTAGCCTACAACACTTGAAAGGGGTATGGATATTTTTTGAACAAAAAAATGTTCACACACCTTAAAATTCCTTTTCCTGTATATTTCAAAGTGCATTTGCCATTACTCAAAGCACAGGTCGAACTGTTTTGTTTACCAATGCCATAGTAACTATTGGCTTTGGGGTCTGTATTGTGAAGGCAAGCCTGATGGAAGATACAAGTCATGTACATAAAAGACATTGTCAATAATCCCAACAAAAATTATAACTGTAATTTTACTGTAACAACCAATGGCACCTACATGTTAGGGAAAAAGTTTTATGGAATCAATCTAAATAGGGGAATATATAGAACACTTTCTTACCCAAAAGTTTTGCTTCAAAATTGGGTGCAGCCAAGCCAGCCATCCTCGGAGACCCAGGGCCAGATAGTCAGGGGGAAGGGCGGAAAAAAAAAAATTGGCGGGCTGAGCTTGTTTTTAGTCATAATAAGCACTTAAAGCTACAAAATTAATATGAAGTGCCACAAATAACTGCCAGCTGATGCATCTGCAAATATATGGCAGACAAACCAAAGTTAAAAACATGGGTGGCTTAGAGCTGCACCAAAATGGAAAATCATGCCACATTTTCAGGGCAGATTGTGCATTATAAGGGCGTTATTATGCTGCATATTTGTACAATTTTTCTGTGTAGTTTGTACAAATGACCATTGTGCAACAAACCAGATGAATTAAAAAAAAAATGAGTAAAAACAATACGACTCTGAAATTCAGTTTAAGAAGAAAATAATTTAATATATTATTGTAAATAGGCGTACTCGGAACTGTGCAAAATAAAAATATCCACGTGTACATTACGCAAGACCGGGAGAAGTTGTTATTTTTTTTGGAACAAAACAACCATTGCAAAACTCTGGCACCAAAAATATTTGCTCGTTGATGTTTTGATAATAAAAATGGAAACGTGTTAATTGAAATCCATTAAAAGACATCTTGTCATTGGTTGAAATGCAGAATGTTCCGACCGTGATCGATATCACATTTCTACATGTAAGTGATCTGATGATTGGTTGAGATGCGGAATCATCCCGCTTAAGAAACCACAATTAAGATAGACAGTCCTGATTGGATTACAGGCGGAATATCCCCTGGAACATGATAACATTTTAAGTAACAATCCGTGTAAGAAGAAGGCAACCCAAATCCACGGAATGCAGAAAGGTGTGAATTGTGCTATTGTTGAAACCGTCCACCTCATTGGCTAAAACATGAAAATCTACTATAACTTCATCAGGCAGCGCATTTATTTATCTCTAGTTTACTAATTGATTCCCTTTTAGTGAAAACTATTGTGATTTTTAATGCAACAAAAATTCTATGTGGGGAACATGGAAAATTAGAAGTCTTTCTTGGCCATTGTTTTGGAGTCTCACGATTGGATGAAATCTTGTAACACAAAAGAAACATCGCTTTAAAATAAAGTTTCAGTAAATTTTATTTCAAAACCATGTTGTCCATAGGTTGACGTATTCTCAGTACGAAAATCTAAACATTCTTATGTGGGGAAAGCGAAATGCATCGGAACAATAGAGAATTGCCTACTTCTTACACGGATTGTTACTTAAAAAGTACAAATTTAAATGGAGAAGTACAAATTTAAATGGAGATGCGTTGTACACAAATTTGTAAGTTTTTTTTTATAGAAGTTCAAGTTTCCACCATGAAATAAGGTACCTAACAGTGTGCAGAGCAATTTTAGATGGTGTATAAAGCATGGTGTATTAAATAAGGTGCAGAACACTGACCATTAATGAATCCATAGTCACTTGCAAAAATTTTTTATTTATTTTTTTTTATTGTCAAGTTTTTAGCCAGATTTCCAGTTTTCCTGACTTACATGTAAGGCATAGTGGTAACTAAAAAAGGTAAAAGGAACTTGTCAATTCCTTGTGTTAAAAAAATTTTAATGCTCGTTAATTGATTTGATTTGGGTGTTTATTGGCCAAAATCAATGGCTTTTGCTAAAAGTAGGCCTGTGGTGACTGACTTCACGGCCTGCGCCCTGGTCCAGATTGTTTATTCAGCAGTAAATCCAAGTGTGTGCGCAGATGTACATCGAGTCATGTGGCTGTCGAGGTGTAAAATGGACGACGGTCAGTTTGAATTCATTTTGCAATGCACTATATGCTCTAAAAAAAACGTTTTCCTCTTTTCTATGTCGTCAGTATATTTACAGAATCTAATAGCACAGAGGACATTCATGTGTTAATGATGCAAGTTTTTTTAATGTAAAACCTGAATGAAACCCTTGTATTAATACGAACTACATTCTGTTTGAAAGTGAACATACATGTAGGATATCATCATATCTGTGAACTGCGGATTGACAGTTTTCCCTTTCTCACAATATTTTTACTACAAGAAATGTTCCGTAATACCATTTGTGTTTGTTCTCTACGCTGCAGTGTTTAAGTGCAATGCAAATGTGTTCATAAAGACACTCAGTCTGGTGAAATGTGACTGGTGCTGTCTTTACCACTGATACTCATCAGCGGAAGTGCTTTTTCTATACAGAAACCTCTCAGTCTATACGTCAGACTGTCCATTCAAATTGTGTTCTCAAACAACGCTCTCAAGCAATGCAAGATCAATAGACTTGAAATCCTCACTTAAGCACAATATTTCTAGTTTTAAAGGAGTACTTTCCCATCATAGCGAAAAGTGAGAATACCAAAACTCGCCGTCAACAAATGAAAATTGGGCGGTATCCCAAATGAAAGTGAGGCAGTTTATTTGAAGGATGGTAAAACTACGAAATTGTATACTCTGTAAACCAAATGTATTTATTTAATAACTGATTAACGTTTTATTTCAGCTTTAAAGAACAGGAAAAAAACATGTAATAGTTTGCTGTTTAAATTTAACCCTTGCAAAAGTGATTGTAAATGAAACTGTTGGACTCAGACTACAAAAGTCATGTGTAGCTGTGACGTACTTAAGAGCTTCCAACAAAATGGTAGTAAAAGATAACTTTTACACAACAACATGAGCATGGATCTACCATTGGACAAAAAACCTGTGGAAAATCTGGACTGGGCCGCCGGGCCTCCGGGCCGTGTGGCTGCAAATAATCAGTTGATTACTCATTAATTTCCCATCAATTACTCATTGATGTCATTGATCATTGATTAGTTATGCTTGGATAATATCAGAAGCACTGTCTAGTACCCTGTTGTTTTGGCCTGGCTAGAAATTGTAAATGAACTTTGTAAAGCAAAAATCCTTAGTTTACAGCGCACATGTTACATAAAGTACTTACAGCTACATCGGTGCATTCACCACTCAGTGTAAACGAGTTACATGGGTTCCAGCTAAATTTATATTGTGGAACTTTTGCAGCTGGAATTTCTGAAAATCTGAAACAACACAAAGTAAACAAACAAAATATGTTTAATGAGGAAATCATAATAAAATAATGATGAATTATTATTCACAGCTTGTACAGAAGATTGGATCAGGGACCCATTTCTCAAAAGTCCTGATAATTTTTCGGGCCTGGAGCAATATTTTAAAATCATTATTTATATAGGACTCGAAATATTGAAATAATTAATTCAAAAAAAAAAATGAAAATTCAAGAAAAATCCCAACTATTAGTTTGTAAAATATTGAAAAACAAATGCAGGTACCATGCAAAAGTACTGAATGGTCACACATAGGTGACACACCATAGGATTTTGTTGACAGACTCAAAAGTTATAACCACACTACATGTCTCCATAATTGTCTTTGGAAGTGAAATTATCAAAACTACATGTAATTAAGCTTATTATTGGCCCAATTTATACCAGAGATGAATAGACCAATTTCAATATATTAAAATTCATACTTCGCTCCAAGAAAAAAATTCAAACAAAAGAAATTACATTGAGGGATCAGCGTTGAATTATTCATATATTTTGTTTTACTCCCCCAAGCCTCGGAGCCAAGTATGAATTTTAATATAATATCGAAATTGGTCTATTGGAGCAGTTTTCAATTAAGTGTCGAAAGTTATTTTGTGATTGCTTTCATTTTTCATTGTTATGCATTGTGATTGACTAACAAATATCACACTACTTTCTCGACCAATCAGAGGTAAAACAAAAACCAATCGTGACTTGCTTGCATGCGTTTTCCCACGCTTGGCGCCGGCTACGTTTTTGCTTCGAGTTCCGATTGGTTCATTGGGTTGTCTGCGTCTGTTGTAATTGGTCAGAGTAATAATTACTTTGGATTTGGTTTTACAACACTCGACTGAAAACCGCACCATTCATCTGAGATGGATAATTTGAAGGGCCGAGAGCATGTCCAGCCTATATGACTTTTTAGGCCTTTTTTATTTTTTCTTGCTCAGATTTGTCCAATTTTGGCATGTGAACTAGAAATTAGTTGCAAAACATTGTTCCGAATTTTTCTCCGTTGTTTTTTCCGTCGTTTTCGAGAAATACCGTATTCAAAAAAAAAAAAATCAATCAATCAAAGGCTCCTATTGTAACGCAATATTGCGGTAAGCTTCTGTTTTCGCACTGACACGGTTCGATTTTTTTGTAAAATTAAACGTTAGAAATTTTGACGAACGCAAAAAAAGTAAATCACTTTCATAATGTCCAGTTCGAAGAAAGAAAGAAAAAAAAAAAAAAAAAAAAAAAATGAGGCCGAGCGTGATTCGAACCCGGAGCCGTCCGAGCGCAAATCCCCGACCAAACCACTAGACCACAGACGAACACATGCTCACTTCAGCCTAAGTTTTATTATTAAAAGGTTGATACGCATCAAAACGCGTATCTCGATTTCAAAATCCTTTTAGATCGAATTTAATGTTGCATTAAAGACTCCAAATGCGAAACGTCTTCCCACCGGCCAGCAACAACTCACTTCGAGCTGCCCAAAGCTGTATTTCAAGTGCCCGACCACGCACAGCGGACCCATCTACCACTGTCGCAAAGCATGTCGGGAAATCTTACAACAAAACCGAAATGGAGTTCCCACCCGAAAGTTATTGCAAAATACTATAAGTCTCAAAGCACTTCGGATATCGGGCATTTCGACCACGGCACGGGATGGGAAATGGCCCACAACTCTCAACGCTGCCCCTTTTCTGATCCGAAGTGATTCCAGACTTTCCCGCCGGCTCGTCTTCCCGACCAAGGTCCGTTTTTCACCTCGAGTGCTAAATGGCGCTTCAGACACAAGGAAGGACAAGAAACACGACTCGTTTCTTTGAGAAGTGCTAGAGACTCAAGGATTTCCGGACTTAATGATGTCTTTCAATCACCGGACGGGCCTCGTACACGTTGGCTTACACACACGCTACAGAGGCGATGTGTTGCCGCAGTGAGCTCACGATAGATAAGCGAGCCAGGCGTGCGTAAATAACGGTATTTTCGTTTAGTTGTTGGCACTGGTCAGAAGTATTGCAGTCGCGTATTCTCACGGCCAAACTGCTTTCAAATGGCTTCGAAATTACGCTCTGAATGTACCGTCAAAGCACTGGAGGGCCAGAACTCTGCTTTTTTCAGGTAAATTGGTCAAATTCCTTAGGGTTAGTGCAAATTCGACAAGGGCTTGTGATATTATTCGTTGTACGATAAAATGAGGCTATTCTGAGCTATTCTGAGCGAGAAAAAATAGAAAAAGGCCTAAAAAGTCATATAGGCTGGACATGCTCTCGGCCCTTCATTTGTCGGAACTATTCAGTGTTCAGACGAATTATGGGCAAAATTCTATTTGAATCATTCCCCTATCAGCATGTCTTGAAGACGAGCTGACAGACAGATAAACTTATATGTTGACATTAATAACGAAAACAGTTTTTGACTTAGTTTTCAAAGAGGGCTACTGGCTTTTATTTATTTGCAAGGTATCCTGGATGGCTATTTCCTCTCTCCAGTCTTTTACTGGAAAACTTGGGTAACTTCAAAGATTTGTCTTTGTATTTTAATATCCAGGGGTTTCAATAAAATTTGAAGTAGCCAGCTGGTTTGAGTAGAGTAACCGACTTTGGTAACAAAGGGCCGTAAGGTCCCTTTTTCTTTAAGGGGGGTGTGGGGGCATGCCTCCCCAGAAATTTTTTTTGAAATCTGAAAGCTCTGAAATGCAATTTCCAGCATTCTGGGAACCAAATTGAGTACAAAAGATAAAGGAAGATTTCTTACCAACAGCAACGTTTTTTTTTTTTAATTTTTACAATACTAATGAGCTGAAAATGTCAGTTTCAAAATGTCATTTCACTACATTTTCCCGCAGCTGGTAGACCATGTGACTATATCCAAAAATAATTGTGGCACAGTTACAAAGGCCTCAAAACGAGTCAAGTGGGAGTCGCAATCATTTCCGACCAGAATGGATACTGAATGCGCAATTTATCGGCCCGAACTTATGATAATTATTTTGAAATTGAGGTAAAAGTACATTCATGTAAACCTCAAGTCCATCAAGATGAATTTTAATTTAGGTTTGAAATATTCTTTCTTTAATTACTTCTGAAATCAACTTAGGGGAAAAAAATAGCCGACTTCTCTGAGCGAAGTAGGCAACGCTTTTCGTCGGCCGTCGGTGCTTATTGAAAGTACTAAATATCCGTCCTAATTTGTCTTTAAATTTATACTTAGATGATTTATTTGTCTGATGCATTAAATGAACTCTTTCACTTTTCAATAATTCGTTGTTCTCTGTATTGTTACTAATCTTGCGCTTCTTTCTCACTAACTATAGCAATGATGTTTTCAATATGATTAGCTTATGTTAACATCAATGCTGGAATTCATGACTGATGCATTAAGTGAAATCTTTCACTTTTCAATAATTCATTGTTCTCTGTATTGTTACTAATCTTGCACTTCTTTCTTACTAACTATAGCAATGATGTTTTCAATATATGATTAGCTTAAGCTTATGTCCTCTTACCTCGGTTTTCCCGTTTCTGCGAGTTTTTTCAGGCTAATTTCTCCTTCATCTGTTGAGCAGCTACACTCGTCGATTTTCTTGCACTCTTTATAGGACAAAACGAAGTTAAAGCAAGACCAAATGACGATGAATCGAACAAGAAATGTTCGCTGAACTATCCCAAACATTTCTACCCGCCGTCCGCCATTACATGTTGTAATACCCTCGATTCCGTATTTAACGAGTTCTCCAAAGGACTGGGGAGAGTCAAGAAGGCCACAATGAAAAATTGAAAATTGTACGTATGTAAAATGCACGTTTGCCCTTCTTCAGTGGTGGTCTGTTCGTCCAAGAAGGCCAGGCGGCTCTACAGACGAAAATGGAGTCAAAAGCCAAGCACAGGACCCCCAACAACCAAACAAGTTGTACATACATACATACAAAAACTTTATTTTAACTCGAATTTAAGTGTAGCTTGACCTAGCTTGTGAAGCTAATTTCTTCGAGTAAAATAACATATAACAATGCAAAAAATAAAATTTACAAACAATAAATATTTACACTATATACATAATTTTCTATACTAATTAAAACTAATACATTGGTTTGATCACATTTTAAATTCAAGAAGTATAGAAGACAATCACGTCTAAAAAGATATTACTTGTATTCATTTATTCACTATTTTTTATTATTACAAACGTTTTAGAAGCTATAAACAAAGATAAGAAAGAAAAAAACGGAGAAGGGCAGGATATAGGAAAACTAATTATCTATAAATTAAATTACATTTTTTAAAGAGGAAAGAGAAAACACACTACAAAGTTAAATTGTTGTCTAGTTTGCTTTTTGCGTATGGATATAGGAATATCAAAGTAACATCCGAAAAACCAATCAAGTTCCGTCGATGATCCATACTGATATTCTTCATGTGGTAGGTACGCAGTGCCCTGAGACGATCCCCAAATAAATTGAACTCTACCTGAGAACAAATAAAGTAAGCAAGGCAGATACTACGTGGAACCAGGAGTAGAACATTTAACGCGAAAATGACATGATATAGAGCCCAAACTGAAAGCCAATGCAACTGTGGACAGCTGTTTCGACCTGGTTGGGTCTCGTCAGCACGGTGTAGCAGCGACGATAGAACAACCAGCGCGAACGCCAATTCTTTACCAAATTGCACATGCACGTTGACAATTGTTGCGTCGACGAAGGAGACGCTTCCTAATCTTGTCGTCTAGGCGGAACGAATCTAGAAAAGTGTCGGTACCAAATCTGCGCCATCTTGAAACGTCACAATAGTATCCAGCATGCTTAGCGCGTCGTCTAGGCGGAACGAATCGAGAAAAGTGTCGGTACCAAATCTGCGCCATCTTGAAACGTGACAATAGTATCCCGCATGCTTAGCGCGTGTTTTGACCTGTGTGCGCACTTTTTTTGCTGCTTCGTGCTCTGACAGCTCGTTCGACAACGTACAACGTTCCACAACTACAAGCCGGCCCTAAATTAAGAAAGAACCAGAAACATGCCTGAAACGCGAATGCCATGTCGATGTCACAACGAGGTACCTAAGGAGACGCACATTAATCTGTGATTACTTCTAGTTCTATCTTTAGGCACGAAAGAGAGGTGACCTCACCCACTCCAGTCTCTCCTCGTTCGTTCGCGCACCCGGTTTTAAGCTACTCCCAGGCCCCACAATCGTAACGTCTGGAACAGGCTATAGGTTTATAGACAACTTGAATTGTGAATTTTTCTGATTTATCCTGTAGACATTTATCCGCCTCGTTATCCAGGCTTTGTTCAAGGAGCCTTTTCAACTGGTGAAAAACTATCCGGGGTTTAGGCTTATGAAGGGCCGCATTCAAAAGTTTAAAAATGTAATAAGCGCTCAGTGTTGCGCATTTTCTAGTAAGTGCGGCACGCTTACAGCGTATACGTAGAAAAAAAGAATCTGCGTAAGAATAAGGTTCGTTACACTGCTTTTTTGTTGTTACATCTTGAAGATTCCGAAAAGGTATTCTTCCAGGACAGCAGCTTTCGGTTAAAAGCGAAATTACCCGATACTTTCGATTCTACAAAACTTGACTGTTTCCTGCACATAAATTTTGCAAAGAATAGTTGCGTTGCCTTAAAGCGGTAACAGTGTTGATATCTAATGAATCGATACTTTCGATGCGCGCTCTGCTGGTTTTTGATTGACATCTATCAAATTTTCCCTGCGAGACCCGTTCTAAAAATATTATTTTTCTGAATCTAATTGGACTGAGATAAATGTGGAAAATCGATAATTCTCCTTATGGATCGTAGTCTATGCCTTAAAATATATACTAAAAAGCATCTGTTTTCCATCGCGCGCGCAGAAATTCTTCTCCATGGCGCGTGACGAAACAACGGCCACCAAAGGTTGGTATCCACGGAAACCGAGATAAACAGACAATAGTTTGCTGCTTTCAACAAAAAAAGATCGGTTGTTTTGTTTGACTTTCAAGCTTATCAATTGCTCTTGTTTTTATCATATTTGAACTTTTACGTAATGGGCGCGAAAATTTCCACGAAAAAGGTAAGTGAACAAAGATAGCCCGTTGTCTTATTGAACTTTTTAAAAGTTTCCATTTTTGCCCTCGCGTCAGTTTTTTATCGTCAGGTGGCTCGCGTCAATTTGTATTGCGCTTTATACTTCAAATGCTTTTCCAAATCAATTTTCCTACAGCTAGCGACTTAGTAATCAGTTGGAACTTAACATGACCGTTTATGTTTCTTATAGCCTTCAACATGTACCGGTTTTTAATGCCTTTTCTATAAGAAGCTGTAGTTTTGCTAGCTTGTAAAAGAAACAACTTTGTTCGGATAAAATATCTAACTTCTTTTGTTTGTAGCCTTTGATTGGCTCCAGCTCGGCGTCCTTCAAGTTTCAAAAGAGCGAAGAGAAATTGAACGAAGAGAGACCAGCCTTAGAGGTTTGTATGTTTTATAGATGTTAAATTGCCACTTTTGCCCGAATGATAGGCGAAGACTGGGAAAATCGATTTCAGGCTTCCTCGAAACGGAGAAAGATTTAATAACGGTAGCGAACCGACATCATCATGCAACGCCCCTACCCTCCCCCTCCCGTTCCCTCCCCTCCCCCCCAGCTAAGTCTTTACCTATCCAAATCCCTAAAGGGGAATATTACAATAATTCGTTACTTTAAAACATTTATTTCAGATAAATGATCATAATATTCTCGGCTGGATTGAAGAGTGCGTTGAGTTTATATCACATCATGGTAAGTAAATCTAAACTATCACTTTACTTCATTTTTATCCATGAAAATATAATGTATATTCAATTGCAATTAACTGTAATCCATAGTTCTATGCACTGCAACTTATTATTTTAAAGGCCCGGCCAAACGAAACGCAACATTTCAACGGAACATCTTGCAACATTGTTGGATCGTGTTGTGAAGGAGCTGGTCAAACGCGCGCAACATGTTGCAACATGTTGGATCAAGTTTGAAAATGGTCAAATTTGATCCAACACCATCCAACATGTTGCAACATGTTTGAACAGGGTGGCTAAACGCGTGTTAACAAGTTGCGCGTAACAATGTTGCAAGATGTTGCGTTGAAATGTTGCGTTCGTTTGGCCGGGCCAAATATATATGCACCACCTATGCATACACAGCATCTAAATCTTGTAGTAGAATTTCAGTTTAAGCTAAGGAGTAGCTCACAGTGAGAAATAATAAAATCATTCATAGGCTAAGTTGCAATTCTCTTATTCTCAAACTGTTGTAAATATCATAGGTAACCAATGAAAAAGGTTTCTTAACGCAATAGGCCAATCAAAATTAGAAGCAAAAAATATAAATCCGGCGCTCTCCAATGTAACTTTTGTCGCAAGTGCAAATTAGTGGTGATTTCTGTGCAATTCGTGCTGTGATATTTCCCAAATATCGCCGCCAAGTTGCGAACATGTTCGAAATCTGATTAGATGGAGGCAATAGAAGGGAGATAGGAATAGAAATATCTGCGATAAATCGCGCCCAGATCGCACGGAAATTACCGCTTGTTTACACAAGCAATTTAAAGATGCAAATTCTGCGCGGCAAAAATTGCATCGAAAAGTGCTACGAACATTTCACAAAATGTCGCCCGTGTAAACGGGCCTTAACTGAGACAATCCATTTTGGTTGGCTTCCTGGTTGAGCTTAAGATCTGTAAAAGTTCATCACATCAAAAACTGTACAAACTCTATCTCATGATCAGGTCTAAATGTCCGTACAGTCCTTTATTGCGCTTTTCAACAACATGCCAACTATACGTTTAAGCCTCAGCTTTTACACTGCCGTAAATCATAATTATGGTAACAAAATTAGACCCCTGAAAACCAAAACTGAGAAAATTGAAATCCACTAATCACTACCCACAAACATGACCTCAACCATGCTGAGTAAAAAAAATATTTTCTGAGTTAAACATCTTTTATTATAATAGCAGCAGTGAAAAACGAAAGTGTCGAGAGTTCGCGTGTTGTTGAAAGGTGCAGTAAAGTTTGGAAAAACGAACGCATTTAACAGTCTATTCTAGAAGAGTTCTAGCAACCTTAAAAAGAACACATAACCCTACACTGATTTTGTGTGCGGTTATCTTTTATATTCACAAATGTCGACTGTTTATTCCTATCCTAGGTTTACAAACAGAGGGCGTGTTCAGGGTCTGTGGTTCTGTGAAGGCAATCAATGACATGAAACATGACTTTTATCTCGGTGAGGTTTCGTTCATCGCTATGGATAGAAAGGAGGAAGCTAGTAATAGTATAAAATGATTACGACTCCGAAAACATCTTTCAAACTTAAAATATAAGTATAAGCAAGAAAACAACAAACAAAAGTTTGCAAAAGTAAACAAAAGTTTACCAAAGTTTACAAAAGTAAACAAAACGTTTACTTTTGTTTGTTGTTTTCTTGCCTATACTTAGCACGAAAATGATGATTTTTAACTCATTTATTCCTGTCAACGATTACAATTTTCACGCGCAAATTGCTTGGAGGTGAATAGCACTTGCTATCCCCAGTTTCAGTAGCCAATCAAAGCGCGCCAACAACGCTATCCGCTGTTTTGCTAATACAGTAAATTGTATAGTACAGTATAATATAGTATTAGAAAGAATGTGCATGATCATCACAATTAGGGCTTATTCCCACTAGCGACATTATCGGAAGCAGAGTTGGAGTAAGAAGCGTAGGGAGCCTTACGTTCTAATGTAAATCCAAAAAACGGACTC
Source organism: Dendrophyllia cribrosa (assembly GCA_024195265.1). Classification (NCBI taxonomy): domain Eukaryota; kingdom Metazoa; phylum Cnidaria; class Anthozoa; order Scleractinia; family Dendrophylliidae; genus Dendrophyllia; species Dendrophyllia cribrosa. The sequence goes on from JAJLRJ010000007.1 coordinate 4,248,288, forward strand.
AGAATCAGAATCGGAAGCTCGACGGAATCGGAATAGGAAGGACCAGAAGGTTTCCTTTTTTTACGATTTCGCTTTAGTCTGCTTCCGTCGCTTACTATCGGCTACCGTCGTATAGAGTACCGAAGTGTGACGTCACACTTGTGAAATTATGGGATTTGATTAGATATTCGGAAAGGGCATGACGAAAAATGCCCGCTTGCCAAAAATCAGCATCTTATTGCAATTTGGGGGTGAGATATTGGCACCGTTATGCTCTGATGACTCCATACAAACCTTTCTAATTTTTGCCTTGGTTCATTACGTAATGAACCAAGGCAAAAATTAGAAAGGTTTGTATGGAGTCATCAGAGCATAACGGTGCCAATATCTGATTTGAACCCAAGATTTTCCCTTAAAAATTTCCATAAGCGGTGTTTTCTTTGTCGGTAATTTTCAAAGACCCCCTAGGATTAACATTTTCTCTTGTTTTTTTTTACCAATAAGTTCATTATTTTTCGTGACTTTGTTGTTGTTATTTCTGCAGGGTTACACCCTTTAAAAAGCGCGCCTGTTGATGACGTATATACGGTCAGCGGTGTTCTAAAGAAACTGTTGAATGAATTGAATGAGCCGTTGATGCCGCACGGCGAGGAGCTTACACGTGACCAAGGTACGGTGATTTACTTACTTCTTTACACGCGACCATATATTTGTTGTGGTTCAAATTTTTCTTTGGTTTGAAAATTTTTAAACCAGTTTGATTTTTGTCTTCCTTTGTCTCAGTCTATGATAATGAATCTGAGACAAAGGAAAATAAAAATTGAACTGGTTTAAAAATTTTCAAACCAAGGAAAAATTTGAACCACAACATATACACGTATACACATGACCAAGGTACAGTGATTTACTTACTTCTTTTCAACAACTAACAGCTGTATGTATAGAAACACTGATGTAATAAAAGCTCTACTAACAAAACCTAAGCCCGTTTATCCGTTCCTTAAAGGGGCATTGTCACGCAGATTTTGCTGTGTTTTGGTCAAAATACACTAAATATATGACAAAGTACCTTTGCTCAAACATAAAATTGCTTTTAGAACACCAAGAAGATAATATCAAGTGATTTCTTCAAGGAAGAACAAACCATAATAAGTTTTTCTGCAATTTTTCCACGACTCTTGGGAAAAACTTGAAAAAATTGGCCAATTTTTTCAAGTTGTAATCCATTTCCATCCTGGCCATCCGCAGCCAAAGATAACGAATACTAGTTTCTGTGTGCTGGTAGAGTATTTGTTAACAAAACTGGACCATTAATTATTTTAAGGTTTCCATTGAAACAAATATGTTTTTTGGCTTTTCAAAATGATACCTAAAAATAGGTGACAGTCTCCCTTTAAAAGTCCTGATAACTTTCCTGGACCGAAAAAATTATCGGCTCTAGGAGACAAGGTGTGATATTGAATTAAAGCTTGTGAAGTTTGTCTACTTCGGAATTGCTGCTTTGGAATGAACACTCCGTACTTTTGTAGAAAATGCGCGCGATCGCTTGCAAATTTCTCTACCATAAGCTCACTAGATACTGAACGCCCTAACCTCAGATCAACTGATTTCACGCAGGTTTTAGGAGTGAAAATGATGCCATTGTTGTGATAGAAGCATATCTTAACAGTTTACCTGAAGAACGTCGTAAATGTGTCACTTCACTGCTCCATCTCCTTCACCAGTGAGTTCATTGAGAATCTCAGTACTTTTGTTATAAATCAAATCTGACGTAGGTTGTCTGCTAAATACACAGAGAGGCAGGCATATTTCAAATTCCGGGCGGGGAAGAGGTTATCAGATCTTTCTCGGTATAGCCTGGAATCCTACGACAGGACTAATTTTCCATCCGGGGAAACAGGCGTGCCTCTAGATATCCTACTAAATCGTTTTACATGTGCCGATCGATCGTGATGGACGTGACCATTTTCGGGTCACATGCATCATCTCAGCTAAATTTCTCGTGTAAACGACAAACTACGTTAATTGGGTACCGATGAATTGCAATAGGAATCTAACAATATTAATGCTCGTATACACTCAACATGCAGGTCGTCGAGGTAGAGGGGGAGTAGTGGGGGAAGGAGGAGGGAGGGGGGGGGGGGGGGGGGGAGGGGGGGAGGGGCTGCGTATCCCATCCTTTTCTACTTTTTATGCTGTAAAAACCCTAGCTTAGTGCTGATACTGACAAAGGTCATTATTTTATACATAGTAAAAACTTTCGCTTACTAACTTTTTTCGCATGCAAATTCATTTACAGAATCAGTGAAAACAGTTCTGTGAATGGCATGACCGCGGATAACCTAGGTCGAGTTTTGTCTCCAACCATCTTTCGCGCGGTCAAGGCTTCCAGCCTCGTTTTGCTGCCTGTTCTACACCATACCTTGACTCAGATGATTACATTATCCAATTTACTGTTTAGTAACAAACAAAAGCTGCTTGATGAGAGTAAGTAATGATCATCATTAAAAGCAATTAATTATTGCGTCGACGAAGGAGACGCTTCCTAATCTTGTCGGCTAGGCGGAACGAATCGAGAAAAGTGTCGGTACCAAATCGGCGCCATCTTGAAACGTCACAACAGTATCCAGCATTCTTAGCGCGTCGTCTAGGCTAAGCGGAACGAATCGAGAAAAGTGTCGGTACCAAATCGGCGCCATCTTGAAACGTCACAATAGTATCCAGCACTCCCAGCGCGTGGAAATCAGGCATCATCCTGGGGAGCTGGGGTTCCGAAATGTCACATGTGAATAATCTATTTGTCTTGATTTAGTTTCGGATATTTTCCCGATTTTGGAATCGTACGGCTCAATATTTCAATGCCTACTAAAAGTACGCAGTGGAAAAATTGGACGAAGGTTCTTCTCCGGACCAAGTAAGTTGTTGGGTCTCTTTGGAAGTTACAGATTTTCCTCGCTACCGTTCTGGTATGTTTTGAATGTTCTATCTTGATTTTGCTGTGGTTCTCTGCCTGATTTGGGAAGCTTTCACCTAAATACCGACGTCGTTCTTCGCGATGTTCTACGGTATGGTGCAATTCCCTTTTGTCTTGTAGCAATAATTCACTGACCGGCCGCGCCAGGCGAACGCAGATTAACTTTACAGTGCTCGAAATTGCGCCTGTATCGGGCGCATTTGCGACTAAAGATTTCGCAATTTTGTGACTAAAATTTGTCTAGCTAATAAAGGAATTATATTCAACAGTATTGTGTCTTACTTGCAACTGGTAGTTGTAATTTTAATCTTAAAAATCCTGCGAAATTCACGTTGAATGTTGTGTGACTTAATCGTCGGTGTCCAAGAAGTTTATCACGGGAGCACTTTTTCAGGCTTTTCTCAGAAATTTCTCATTTCCGGTTCCGGTATTAGTACATGTACTGAGGAGTATGATTTCAGAATCGGAGAAATAACCGAAATGAAATCAAGACAAATATACCATTTATATGTCGTAAAAATCTGAGACCTTTCGGAGTACACAGCACGGCAGGATTTTGCCCGATCCCACGGCGATATTGTGAATTTGTTTGATGTCGGCCCGACGTTTATCTCGCGACAAATCCCTTTTAAACAGTGGCTGAATTAATTCATGAAACTAAGGTACTAGGTCAAGACGAGGTGCCACGGGATAAGGAGACGCACTATAATCTATGATTACTACTAGTTAATTAATTTAATTAGTAACAACGAGGCATGTATTACTAGTTTTTATTATTCGACTATGACGTCATTTAACCATATAAGGGCAAGAGAAAGCGCAAAATATGCGAGCTTATTACACTGTAGCATAACGGTTTGACAGGTTAGAAACAGAGCGATTTTAAATTGTAAGTGCGCGCGCTCATAGCGAGAGTGAAATACCGGGCGAAAAATTATGGCTATTTTGAGAAGTTAATTGGAAAATTAAGCAGTCGAATAATAAATCCCTTATTTAATGGTTTGACAGCCAAGATAATACGCGCGGATATTTTACTCATTGCTCACTCGCGCGCGTTTCTCGAAACTCCCGAAGACATTCGGGCCCGAAAGCTATTTTTTAAATTTGGTTTCTAACGAATGGCGTTGAAGGTTTTTGCACGCAAAGCAGCTCAATTTGTGTAGGAAACGTAAGATTTTATTGCTTAGCTTTCAAAATAAACAAATCCCTATTCTTTATTGGTAAAAATTCTCCACACAACACAGCTTTTCGGGCCCCAATAGTTTTCGGGGCTTACGAGAAACGCACGCCAGGTCACTAAGCAACAACTGTAAATAGGCCATTTCCGAGTTACGTTATGCCTCGTTGTCAAAGCGAGGCTAGGTGCACAACCTTTCATATGAAAATGAGTTTTCATTCACATGCAAATAAGATTTATTTGCATGTGAATGAAAACTCATTTTCATATGAAAGGTTGTGCACCTAGCCTCGCTTTGATAGAGAGGCTAAAAGCAACTCGGGAATGGCCTATTGGGCAATGCAGCCTTGCGGGCATGCGCATTCAGTATCAAAACAAAGAATACTGAGAGCGAGTTGAGTTAACCTGTTTTCTTGTGTGTTGGATGGCTGTTAAAACATACGCCTACTTACAGATAAATTTGAGCTCGATCAAAGTGATCTCAAGACATCGCGATTTCTCGCAAGCCCCGAGTGTTTCCTCTCACGCGATCGTTAAGGACACCGAAATGGCCGCCATTTCATTGTTTTTGGACACCAATATGGCCGCCGTGACGTCACGTGCAAACGCCTTTTATAATAGAGTCGAAAATTAACTTGCGACAGCAAAGAGTTGGGGCAGTACGCAGCTCTTACAAGGTCTTCTCTGATTTGCTGAGAAAACAATAGAACAAACAACACAACAATGGACCCTAGCCCTAAAAACAATAGAGCTGCGTGATACCCAGGTCCAATGAAATTAGATGTTGTTAAGAGCTGCGTGGTATCTGAAAGAATTGGCCAGGGCCTTATCGGTAGGGAGAGGGGATGGAAGGGTAGCCTAAAAGTGAGATAAAGTTCCTGTCTCACTTATTCGTGTAAAATAGCGGTTGTTTTGTGGTTTACAACTATTTGCTCTGGGAATTGAATGTCTTATTTTTAATTGTAAGAAGTTTTGAAATCATTTTTGAAAAAGGTAAACACTCCAGACACTCAAATAAAGTCATCTGTGCTAAGCGGCTCGTTACTCTATATTCACAGGTGCTGATCAGCTCATCTCCGTCTGTGAGTCTCACGTGACATCTCACACGGTATCTCACGTGACCAAGCCAGTTGAGATCAAGATCTCAATCCAGTCAATACGATCAAGATGCCATTTTCAACGATTTCCTGTCAGATGCCCATCATACTGAAGTTACCCTGAGCTTAGAGCTGAACTAATTTGTTATATAATTCGAAGTCAGATTGTATTATTAAGATGTATTCTGTAGAGTTGAGTTAATACTACACTCGTATAAATACGTTCATATAGTCAAGTCAAGTCAACTTTATTTTATGCAGGGTAGTCCTTTCAACACTAGGCTGGTATCAATAGGGGCTCTGCCTAAATACCATTTAAAAAAGATTAAAATACAAAATAGCTATTTAAGTAATGTTAGTGTGCGAAATATGAAAAGGTGTAAGGCATATCATTTCTGCTTTTCAATGTCGAAAAGCAATCTTTCTTTGGGTAATGATTAAACGATAATTTAGCTGTACCATAACATAAACTATTCTGAAGGTTTGAACTTTAACAGCTGCATATTTATAAAATAATCCTCGGAGTTCATCAATTTGATAATCAATTCATTCAGTGGTCATTGTTTGAAATTCGGCAATCGATTATATATTTTATGAATAATTATGAGAATAAAACAGAAAATGGATTTCATCTTTGATATTATTAAGACCACAGACAGAACAAAGCTAAGAAGTCAAATAACTTTATGCATTTGACAGAGTACATCAATTCAATGTATAGGCAGAGCAGTTATCCGATTGAGTATTGAAAGTAATTTCATGATTACTTTGGTTTTACAATGTGGCTAAAAACTCTCGCGTCATTTTCTCGACCAATCAGAAATGAAACAAAAACCAATCGTGAGTTGCCTGCACACGTTTTCCCGCGCTTAGCGTCGGTTGCATGTATCTGTTGTGAGTTTTAATTGGTCTGCGTCTGTCTGTTGTGATTTGCCAGAGTAAGTACTTTGGCCTGATAGGGTTTTGTTTCACGACACTCGTGTGAAAACCGCTTTTATGAAACCTCCAAAATATTTTCCCTTCCTGCGTGTCAAGCGCTAGAAAAGAGAGGAAAAAGGGATTTCCAACACGCTCAAAGCTCGAGGAGTGCAGAGAGAGAGAGAGAGAGAGAGAGAGAGAGAGAGAGAGAGAGAGAGAGAGAGAGAGAGAGAGAGAGAGAGAGCGCTTTCCACGTGCTTCGTGTGCGCGCCGAACACCACCTCCCTCTCAACTTTTCTAGCGGCTGTAGCGCAGGCTAGTATAACTGCTGTAATTAAGAATCAGTGTAAAAGGATAAACGTATTTTAACCAACTATAAAACAGTTCGCATTAACTATCTTTATTCAGTATATTATAGGCAGAGAAATTGTAAAGTAGATATAATATTACAAATAGTTTACGCTTATAACAACAACATGATATAGTGTCCTCAAGCTTTCTATAAGTGATATAAATAAACTACTACACCAGTGGCCAATTTTCGTTCCAATTGATTTTATGATAAGGGACAGGGCACATAAAGAAGAAGTCCACCTTGACTAACTAACCAACAGTTCTTATTATTCCACATAGCATTTTAGAGTGCAAATACGCACCAAAACGTGTGCAAATATATAGACTGAGGTTATTCAGTGAAAAGTTGTGTTATACGGCTGGCTATTTTTACGAGCCAGGTTTCATTTTATCGAGCCTTAAGGCGAGAAGAAATAAAAAAAAAAACAGACGAGTAGAAATGACCAACCTGTCATTACACAACAATCCCAGAAAAATTCAAATATGGTATCAGATACTTTATACTTCCTCGAAAATGTTCCTAAACATTGTTTGAAGCGGATTGAAACCGAAAGATCTCACCATTACGGCTGTAGGAGCTAAAATGAGCAAGTTTGTAAGCTTATCCTTTCGCAACGTGGGCTGTTATCAGTGCGAGTTTTGTCGAACTCAGTGGAGAAATTATTTATGAACTGGAACAGAGACTCTCTCTGCAGCTCAACTGAAAGCCGTTGTTAATTGAGGAAAGAACAGCTTATATTTGGTCTAAAGATGCGGGTTCTTTATAGCGAAAGGTCGCGATGTCAAAACAACAACAAGAACAACTGAACGTTTAAAAAACATGGTTTTTGGAAAGGTTGGTGCTAAAGTAGACTGAAAAGCCACATCGAGTGCAGGTAACGATTTCTTTAACGTTAATTTGAGTCCAAATGTATTAATTTTTGTACTGCATTGATGGCAGTTCTTTCAAATCGGACAGCTTTTCGCTCTGTTCAGCCGCATACTTGTTACGTTCAGTCTGTTCAGTTTGTTGTTCAATTCTAGCTGAATTGAACTCCACAATTCTCTGTCATTTTATAGCTGTATTTTGTGTAAGTCTGTCGCTGTTTCATAATAGGTAGACATTTCGTCGAAAACCTCGGTTTGTGAGATGCTGTTTATAAGTATGTTATCATAATTCAAATTTTTTATGGAATTGTAAACACATTGCGCCGGAAAGATAAGAAACTTTTGGCATTCAGTCGCAGTTTTTAGCTTACTTACTATGGCTTGAAATTCTTTATAAAAGTTCTTACAAATCTTATTGAAAACCATGTCATGTGAAGGTAAAACTGATACGTTCCAGTATCTAAATATAGTGTGAAATTGTAATTAAAACTGTCAAAAATAAGCCACACGATTCGTGAAACTTTGATCCGTGAAACTATAAACACGTACGCGTCACAACACGAAAGCGTGAAAGACGTAAAACTTATCTTGAAAACTAGGCTTTTCAATCAACTCAGCTTTTATCTAAAAAACAACAATTGAAAGTTCTTTTCTTCTGGTTCTTTTCCTTTAAATGACGTCCCAGGCACGTCTTCTTCCGAAAGTCTGAGAGACATTCCGCTGAAGGTCACATATTTTGCGCGAAGGTTCGCGCGAGACTCCCACGCTATGCGCAAGGAATGCTGGTAGTTGTAGTATGTGACGTAATTATGAAAACGGTCTATTGCGTGACATCGGCCGGGGTAAGTTTTTATTTACTTTGTGTAACATTTTGGCACTTCGCGTCTTATGTATGCCAGTTCGCGGCTTATTTCTCTCATACAAATGGCCCATGTCACGCGAATTCCAAATTCCAAATCTATATACTGAGTTTATTTTTGTTCTCAGATGAATTGTTTGTTTAATTAGCGTTCATTCTGTATAATTAACTTGCGCAAGATTCACATGCACGAAGCCGATGTAAAATTAAAGACAAGACAAGAAAAGTAAAACGTTTTGTTTGGTAAAACGTTACCTGGTTAGCAGAACTGGAACTGAATTTCTTATACTTCATTCAACGTCCTAATTGAACTACAGTAGAACCCCGCCATACAATCACCCCAAAATACGCCCCTGCACTAGCTCGTTATTACAACCACCTTTTTTCGGCCAGAACGAAAAATGGGGGCCGCGGTTGAAACCGTTTTGTTCCTAAGAGAGCGCAAAACAAAACTGGTTACGAAAAATCCATGATTTCATTTTCTCATCAAGAAATAAAAAAAAACCGTTTAGCGAGTTTCTACCCACCTCCCTCCTCCATAAATTATGAACATTCCCCATTCCCCATTCAAATCAACCAACGAGCGCGCTCTTGTGAAAATGCACCAATTGTTTACTAACTTCTATGAGTGTGCTTCGCGGAAAAGCAGAAAAACTTCTCCAAGTTTCTAATGAGTGAGTAAAATACTCAAAGAGTCTAAAAGTTTCCAAAAGAGCCGGAAAATGTATCAAGATAGGGCGGTCCCATTGTACAAGGTTTTGAGATCTAATCGGCATATCCTCAGTCCAATATCCGATAGGGCTCCCCCCGGATCTCATTTAAATGGCATGGAACGACACTGAACTTGAAGAAACAAAGAACTTACAGTTGTATTTACGTTTATTGTATTGATAATGCAAATGTTTTCATACAGTTTCTATTAACCAAAAGACCCATTAATCATTGTTTCATTAATCGCCTTTAGTTGGCTTGCTGGTATACAGGAGGATAAAGATGGCCCTAAAAATTTAACAGTTGCCCTCGAGGCTTCGCTTCTCAGCCAACTGTTCATTTTTCGGACATTCCCTCAGCCGCGACCAATATCCTCCGATATACCAGCCACCGAAAGGGATTTATTCAGGCACACACGAACATAAACTCTCTGAAGAGGATTCCCAGTATTAACTACCAAAGAAATTGAAAGGTCCCGCGCCACCATGCATAGCTCTCGAACGAATGTCAAGTTGCCTTCGTGGTATCATTTCCCGGCTATATGTGCTGCGAGTTGCTGAAAAAAAAAATTAAGGGTAAGAACTGCTGCTTATTTGAGAACGTTTTTGAGCTTTTATAATCACCTAGGCACTACATGACAAAGTAAATAAGTAGATCATATACTACAATGACAGTTATAATACACCGTAATTTCCAAAGAACTATTTCAGTCCCTTTGAAAGTGCTGCATTAGTCTTTGTTCCGAAGGGGGTCATTAAGCACCAAGGGTGCGTTCGATTTACCGTAACCCGGAATAAGTATGGTCACAGGAAACGGGGAGTGCGGAGTGCGGAGTGTGGAAATTGAGGAGTGTGGAAAACGCGGAGTGTGGAAAATTAATGTTTCTCCTTAGGTTCCTTATTTTTCCCGTTCGAAAATCCAAAAATATCCCAAGTTCCAATTGACAAAATTCCCGAGAAAACTACGACAAAACAACCACACAAGATTTTTTCATGGCGTAAGCGCTACTCCCCGAAATCCGGGAACTTTTATTTGTAACTGTAAATGTCAATATGTCAATCAATCCACGCGCGAAACATGACTTCCGGTGAAAAATAAATTTCCGGTTCGCTCAACAAAAACTCTTTTCTACTAAATGAGGAAGAGAAAATAATCCTTAACATTTTCCCCCTCCTGGATTTGCAATTCATTGAAAATCCAACATTGACTCAATCAATCTCTGTTACAAAATAAAGGAAAAATGCACAAATGTTCCTGTAAATGTTCATGTTAAATCTGACTTAAAATTGTTCAAATGCTCCTCCAAGTGTTCATGGTACAAATCGCTTACGAACATAACCGGCTAGTGTCATTGTTCAGTCTGCCCACTTAGGGCACTTCAGCTTCCAAAGGTGAAAGTCTGGAAATTGGTCGTCGCTTCACAACTCCTCCTGTTCTCACGTCTACAACTCTGACTAATCCATCCCTGCCTGGATACACTGCCTCGATTCGTCCGATCTTCCAATCCCGTCTTGATGCGTCTTGCTCAATCACTAACACCACGTCTCCCACTTTGAGGTTCTCTGTAGGTGGAAACCATTTGTGTCGGGAACCAATGCTTGGTAAATACTCTCGCATCCAGCGGTTCCATACTCTTCGAATCAGCTCCTGCACTCGTCTCCATCGTTTACGTACATTGACTGCCGTCGTATCAACTGTATCAGGAGCTAGCTCACCACCCATTTGACCAATTAAGAAGTGGTTTGGGGTCAACACAGGCTCGTCGTTGACATCTCCACTAACTGTAGTCAGCGGCCTGGAATTCAACAAACTCTCAGCTCCTGTAAACACTGTTTGTAACTCCTCATCGTTGACATCTGCTTCTTTTAAAACTGCATAAATTGCTCTCTTGGCTGACTTTATCATTCTTTCAAATACACCGCCGAAGTGTGGTGCTGCTGGTGGGTTGAACTGCCAATCAATTCCTTGGTTGGAAGTGAGCCTTTCAATTTTTTCCTGGTCCATGCTCTCCACTAACTCCTTGATTTCTCCTGCTGCTCCAACGTAGTTACTTCCATTGTCACTGAGCATCAATTTAGGCCACCCTCGTCGCGCCACCATACGTGTCAGTGCATTTAAGAAGGCATCCGTCTCCAGGGAAGTTGCCATTTCTAAGTGACAACAGTGTGTCTGTAAACACACAAATAGGCATAGGTAACGCTTCACCCGTGGTCTGCCTCGTCCTTGCATTGTGTAGAATGGTCCTGCGAAATCTGTTGCACAATTGGCAAACGGTTTCTGCGTCATCTCTAGTCGAATTCTGGGTAATGGTGCCATCTGCTGTCGTGCTGGACAGCTCCTGAATCGCCTGTTGCATTTCGCACATTCCTTGATACATCTCTTTACTTGCTGTCGTCCGTGAATCACAAAGTACTTCTCTCGTAGATGGTTCAATGTAAAGTTCACTCCCATCTCGTAACCTTCAATCTCATGGTGATACTTCACAATTAACTTGGTAACGGTGTGATTCTTTGGAAGGATGATTGGAAACTTCGTTTCTTCTGGCAAATCATCTGAATATCGCAGTCGCGTGTTTGATCTGAGGAGTCCTCCATAGAGCTTCGGCGTAATTTTAAGTAATGTACTCTTGCTGGGAAGAGGCTTGTTGTCTTTAAGTGCTCTTATTTCGTCAGGAAAACACTCTTGTTGAGTCGTCTTGATGATTTGCTCTTCTGCCTGTTTAAGTTCCCTTGGGTTCAACTCGCCACTTTCACGATCATTTTGAGACTTTCTGACATTCGCTAAGAATCGGTTAATCCAACCGGTCACCCGCACCAAAGAGATTCCGATCTCCAACTTTCCTTTTGACTGAATCCTGTACCATTTTGAATACTCCATTGGATCTGGTATGCACTTTGGTTTAACTGTTTCCACATAATAGCTCTGTGCATTCTCGCTTAGCTCCTTTCCCACGAACTGTTCTCGTTTCTCTGATTTAACTTCCTTGTAAGCTTCTGGGGCTTTTCCAAATTTCCTTTCTGGCCACTCATCTTCTCCACTCTTTAGAAACAGAGGACCATGCCACCAGCAGTCATCATTTACTAGTTCTTGAACTAAGGCTCCTCGGGTTCCTTGATCCGCAGGGTTAAGTTTGGTTGAAACGTATCGCCATTGGTCTGGACTGGACTCGTCATGGATTTCTCCAACCCGGTGGGATACAAACGGTTTGAAATTTCGACTCTGTCCTTGGATCCAAAAACCGACATTTACACTGTCCACCCAAAATGTGGCTTTGTTCCTGGGAATCTCCAGCGCTGCACATATCTTCAATGTCAGTCTGAGACCAGTTAGTGCTCCCATGAGTTCTAACCGTGGAATGCTCATGGCTTTTAATGGCGCCAACCTTGATTTTGCTGCGACTAGCCTTGTGCTCACCGTACCATCTTTATACACATGGCGTACATACGTTGCTGCGGCGTAGGCTTTCTCGGACGCGTCACTAAACGTGTGGATAGTAACATCTCGAACCTCCTTGTCTTCCTTCAAACATCGTGGAACACGGACGGCACCAAGTTCTCCAAGCTCCCTGAACCATCTCTTCCATTCCGCTTTAAAATGGTCTGGTAACTCTTCGTCCCATCCAAGAGCTTCCATCCAAGCTTCCTGCATCAATATTTTAGCTCGCACTACAAAGGGCGTCAGAAATCCAAAGGGGTCATAAATAGAGGCAGTTTTCTTCAACACGTTCCTCTTTGTTAATACCAATTCTTCTGGGGGTGGAACAAAGGAAAATGAGAACTTGTCTTCTTGAACAATCCACACTACTCCCAAGGTCTTCGTAACTGGAAACTCTCTCTTCTCAAGATCCACTTTTGTTGCTCGATCAGCTTCTGGTATGTCCATGATGACTTCAGGCTTCTGAGATATCCATTTGCGAACGTGAAATCCTGCTTTATCTCCAAGTTCGGTTAACTGCGGTCGCATCTCCTTTGCCGTTTCAACCGTTTCCACTGAAGGCATGAGGTCATCCATGTAACAACTGTTCTTCACCGCCTCAGCTGCTAGTGGATACTCTGCTTTGTGATCATCCGCATGCTTCTGCCATACATACTGCGCACAAAAAGGACAGTAACACCCTCCAAACAAGTATCTCAAGAATTCGTAAACTCCTGGCTCCTTGCTCTGATCCAAATTTCTCCATAGGAACCTGTGTAGTGGTCTGTCTTCCAGAGTCAGGGCAAGCTGATGATACATTTGACTTACGTCACCCACAAGGGCAACCAGTTTTTTTTTCGAAATCTGACTAGAATACTTAACATGTCTGCCTGCAATTTCGGTCCCGGCAATGCTTCGCTGTTCAAACTCTTTCCCTGAAACTTAGCTGATGCATCAAACACAATCCTCGTTTTCGTTGTGGACCTGTCAGCGCGCACAACGGGAAAATGAGGAAGTAACCATTCTTCAGTGGGTGTCGGCTCGTCTAGCGGCACTCGACGGATGTAATTCTTCTCCAAATATTCTTCAATAACTTTCTGATAGGACTCTGCTATTTCTGGGTTCTTTGCCAATTTTCCCTCTGTAGACTCCAAGCGCTTCTCAGCTAACGGCCTGTTGTTTGGAAGACTTGGTCGCTCATTCCGCCAAGGAACAGCTACTACGTAATGATCATTCTCGAACCTAATTGACTTGCTCACTTTGTGCCAAGCAGCAGATTCATCAGGAGTCATCACCGGTTTAGGAGGTGTAATCCCCATAGTCTCTAGGTCCCAGAATCTCTTCAAAGTCGCATTTAAATCATCCGACTGTTCCACTGTCGGTGCCACTTCATCAAACTGTTGCATGCGAAAAGTATGACATAAACTGGTGTTGTGATCTGCTCCTGTGTTCTCTATATTTATCCTCCCCACTGCAGTCCACCCTAGAGGACAAAGTCGTGCACATGGCTCCCCGGCTCCACCGATCACTTCTTTCTTGGGGTACATCAAATGATAATTATCAGTCCCGAGCAACACATCGATCTTTCCCCGGTTTGTGAGCTTTGGGAATGGTATGTCTTGCAAATGGCTCCAATTGCCCTTGATCCTAACCCAGTCAACTGCTTTCATCCCACCACAAATTTTCTCAGAGGACTGTGCTACAATCTTAGCGTCCAAACTCCCATCAACACTCTCCAATCCAATGGCGAATGTCATGGAGGGAAAAGTAACTTCCTGATCATTAGCAACGTTTACAGTTATCAACTCTTTCTCCCCTTTGACACCGAGCTCCTCAACTACATCTTCATTAACATATGTGGTGTCACTACCCTCATCCAAGAAACAATTTACAAGCATTCTCTTCTTACCATGCTTCAGGATTACTGGAACAGTTCGCAGTGCCACTTTTTCTTCCTTCTGTATCTTGAGCGAAGTCGAGTTGGTGTTAGCATCCCCCTCCGTGCTATGCCTGCCGCCCGATCCTTGAGTTCCCTGTGCCAGAGTGTTGTCATTTCTGTTTGACTGGACTTCCCGTCTTCCTGGAATTGTTCTTGTTAACTGAAGCTGTGTTGACTGAGGCTGGGTTCCCTGAGACTGAGTTCCATGAGGCTGAGTTCCCTGCGGCTGGGTTCCCTGAGGCTGGGTTCCCTGAGGCTGAGTTCCTTGAGACTGAGTTCCCTGAGGATGAGACTGAGAGTTGGTTCCAGTTCGATTACTGTGTAACAGTCGGTTGTGCCTGTCCCTGCAACCATCAATATTACACACTCTACTTCTGGGGCACTCCCTGCCCAGGTGATCATCACCCAAATACCTGTAACAGAGTCCTAGCTTCTTTGAAGTAGCCCATTTTTCCTGAATACTTCTGCTCTTAAAGACGTCACAATTCCAGACAGCATGACTTGCACCACAAACCTTGCATGCCCCTTTCTTTTTATCTTCATCTTGGTTGATTCCGAAGGACTTACTTCTTTTGTCATGCAATTTCCCATAAGAATTTCCTGACTTTAATCCATGTTTAATTTCGGTGGCCTGAATTTGGCATTCAGCCTCTTCAACAGTCCAATCTTTGAGTGTAATGAGAGACTCGATCCTTCGGTTTTCCTTTACCCATCGAATGTATTGGGACAATAATTTCTCCGGCAGTTTTTCAAGGATAATAGTGTATAAAGTTCCCGCTTCTAAATCCGCCGCTCGATTGTTTTCCTGCAGATTAATCACTGCCCGCTCTAGCATGTCTGCAAATTTCTCCAATTCCTTGGCATTTTCTTCTCTGATTGGTTTCATTTTGATTAACTCGTCAACATGACTCTGAATTTCCCGTCTATTTCCACCATAGTTCCTCAATAACCTCGACTTAGCTGCCTCATAAGCAGCCTCAGAGTATCCTAAACCTTTAATCGTTTCTAGGGCTTCCCCCGCTAAACATGCCTCCAATCTTAACATTTTGAACTGAGCAGACATTGCAGTTGCATCCACACAACTCGTAAACGTAGCATTCCAGTGCTGAAATTCAGTTTTGTTCCCGCTAAAAGTTGGAATGCGAATTCTTTCTAGGTTATTCACCCCACTATCACCATTTCTACGCTGTAAACTTGTGTTAGAACTACTTGAGTAGGGAGGTGGACTTACCGGCTGTCTTGACTTCAGTGTAACTGAAGTCAAAACGCGACGAGCGGCGCTAGCTTCAGCTTCAATTCTCTCGTTTAACTCGTCCGCTTCATCCCCGACTTTAACTTGCAATTCAGTGTTTTTCAGTTCCTGATACAACGCCCGTAATTCTTCCAATATTTCGAAAATTTTTTTCTTAAGTTTTTCCAAACGCTCCAAAGTAGCTTTAATTTCTTCCATTTCTTCAAGACTCCTTGGTTCAACGCCGCCGCTGACGCCAGCAACACGACCCGCTAATTCGTTTAGCTGTCTTGTTATCGCCCCTTTTAATTTTCGTTTTCCCGCTTTTAAACCTTCCAGTTTCATCATGGATTCTTCGACTGAATTTTCCTCGTTGTCTGGCATGTTTTTCCACTGATTTTCCTTAACAGAATCTACAAAATTTCCTCACCTTTGACAAAAACAACACCACTGTAAACGCGCCACACAAATCCGCTCCACGTCCAAAACCGTTTTCCTTTGAATAATCCAACTTTCAATCCATTTGATCCGGCTCGAAGGACCAATTAATGTTTCTCCTTAGGTTCCTTATTTTTCCCGTTCGAAAATCCAAAAAATATCCCAAGTTCCAATCGACAAAACTCCCGAGAAAACTACGACAAAACAACCACACAAGATTTTTTCATGGCGTAAGCGCTACTCCCCGAAATCCGGGAACTTTTATTTGTAACTGTAAATGTCAATATGTCAATCAATCCACGCGCGAAACAT